>JACTOM010000019.1:803670-988349 GCA_015832385.1 Elymnias hypermnestra | reverse complement strand
ATCGGCAAAATTAAAAATTAAAAATCGCCATCGTGATATGTACCCGTTCAAATAGTCAATATGAGTATAAAATAACTTATACCATTTTCATTAAACCTTACACAACGCTAGTTTTTAAATATTTGACATTTCCATGATCAGGTCACAATAGTAATGGATAACTGTAATAAAAATCATAGCAATTAATATTATAGGAGCTAAAATATTAAGTTATTACGCAGGAGTTTCGTTGGAAATAGGGAAGTCGGAAGTTAAATATTACAAGTTGCGTATGAGTATGTTGCTCTATTGCGCTGCTATCGCAGAAAAACAATACATGAATCTTTTAATTTTAATGCCAAAGTATGACTCAGTACAAATTATTGTGCCTTCTGTTTGTATCTTACATATTAATTGGCTATATCAAATTTTCCATAAAATAAGTATTTACAATAAATTAATTGATTCGCACAGATAATATTTCATTAAATGGTGCAGAAAGGTGGTCTTATTACTTAAAACATGATTTTGTTGAGAGGCACAGCAGACAAGAGCGAACGGTAAACAATACATATCAAATACAGAGCGTGAAAAGTCAAATTTTTTAAGCAAGACGCAGGTTACGTGTACGTACGTACTTTGTAAACAATACTCAGTATATATCGTATATCGCCGAACCAAGTGGGAAAAGAGGTGACGCGACGTCGCTTCACTCGCCACGATATGTATGGCATGTGTGCGGCCGTCGGCATTATACTTATGCAATATATATAACTACAATCCTATTATTTATTTGGCCGACAAACCAGGCTTGTTTTATTTCATTCTTGTTCTATGTTTGTTCTCTTTGACATATCATAGACCAAACCATAGAGTTAATATATAAATTTTAAGCCTGGCCACTTTGTGTAAAAATATTTGACATAAAAAACTATGATTACAAATGGCGTTTACGTAGAATAGACAGATGTGTTCACGGCCACGATGGGCGATGATTCTTTGATATTACGAGAAGATGGTTATATACGTATGAACTTTCCCGTTACTTCACTTACGTATCACAGTAATTTAAATATAATATTAGTGAAGACTGATGTTGGCGGTGTACACGTTTTGGATGTTAATTCTGGTGTAATTCTACAGTCATCCTGTATATCCGCGGGTAAGCTTGGAATTGCTATTGTTTCAATAGCTATAATTGGTGATTTTTGTTACATATTGAATGGCATACCTTAAAATTAATGTAAGTTAGGGGTGGTCCATTCCAATTTATCGTGTCCTACATTGTCTGAATTTGACAGTTCTCAGTAAACAATCCGTATTGAACAGGCTCTTTCTTATCGCTGCTTGCCGGTAATGCTTTATTTCCGTTTTGATTGTAGATGATGGGGGCACACTGGGCGTGGAGTATGCGTCGGGATCAGATAGGGTGTTCCTATGGGACAGCAGTGGGATAGGCGCTCGAACCGACTATAACGGAGTCTTACTCTTACATACAGCTCTACAACGGCCACTGTTTTCTGCTCAAGCTGATAATTGTGATGTTAGAATTGAACTTGTGTTGTCTGAGGTGAGAATTGTAGTCTACATATAGTGTGACACTCCTTAGTTGTAGTGGAAATGAACTTTGAAAGTACTCTATAGTTAAATTAAATGAAGCACTTCTCAAAGGTACTTTGTTTAAAAGTTTAGTATAACAGGCATTCTGTTAAATTATCTATTGAATTGCATATCACTAGTAGGTGTAGTATCATCCCTGACTATATCTATAGTTTCTGAACCTCAATATGAAGCATGTTTTTAAATGTATATATAAAATATTACTATTAAAATTGTGTGTATTTACAATTTCTTACTTACCAATATATTTTGTACTTATTATATAGGTTTTATCGATGTACACTTCATATCTTAGTTTTATTTGTAAATAATATTTAAGTGTTAAATTAACAATTTTAATGATACTGAGCTAAATATAAACAACTCATTAAAAAGAATTATATAATATAGTAGACAACACTTTATCACTAAAACATTTTGTTAAGTACATTCATATATAACTGCAATCAATATCAACTGCAACTATAATCAATATAAATGCATATGTAGTAAAAAATCGTTGGTATGTAAGGTGAGAATGTTTTATATATTAATTTCACTATTTAATTTTTCTAAATATTTAATTAACATATTTATTCCTATTTTAATGGAGTATAAGCAGACTGTTCAATCACTCTGAAACTTGCACTACATGGAAGGTTTGCAGATTATAGCAGCTAATAATGGTCATATAATGGGTTGATAAGGTAAATAAGGTGTTTATAAGAATAACAGACAATTCTAATGGATTAAAGTGAAAATGAGTAAATATTTATTTCAAGGGCCCCTTAAGAGTCAAATATAAATTCCTAATTTTGTAAGATATTGTTTATTTTGTACTGTACAATCTTTTGTACTAATGTAATGTAACTTTTTTTAACACCATATTTAAATACCTATACAATTTTAAAATGTGTCATCAAAAGTTTGATAAATGGTGTAATATAATAATAAAAGAGTCAAAATGTCTAAAGTATTAGTTGCCTGTATATACAGGGGCTGTTGATTTAAATCCCTATATAGAAATAGTAGTTTGATCATATAAAATGTATGATGACATCAAGTATTAGTAATCAGTGGAAAATACATAGAGTTCCATTAGTAATAGATAATACGACTGCCAATTTATGTTTCTTGTATATTCTTTTTAGCCATAGCTTTTTTAACTGTGTTATGTTCTTAAAAGCTTCCTTTTCTTAATTACATTTTCATTGAATTTTCATTGAATATTTCTCTTTTGGAAGTCCTACTATTAGCTCCCACTGTCGACTTCTAATGCATTTTCAATTGTAGTGGAGGACATTTATAGTTGATAAAGTATGACCAACCCATAATATAGTCTTAATCCATAATTGAAAACTTAAATGTTTCTTTTAATGCAATCAATGTAAGAAGTCATTGCTACGTGGAGTTGGATTTTTTATACTGTTTGTTTTAATAAAATTGTATTAACATTTTCCATATTTACTGTTATTGTAGTAAAATTGTTTATTTATTAATATTATTTTGTTTTAGGCTGTGCTCTTATATCAATGTGTTCAGAATTTGGATTCAGATTCCATTGAGGGTTTAGCAGATTTTACAAAGAAATTGAAAAGTGCTATTGATGCAGAACCAGTCAGAAAGGGAGTCAAAGCCCAAAAAGTAAGATGTTTAAGGGAACCTCTATCTTATGTTAAGGCTTTCATGTGAGGTGTCTGTCTTGCTGGCACAATGGTGTGAGTTTCAGCTTCATGAAGATGGATCCCATGTTTGGTTTTTGGCATGGCAAATTTAATACATTGCATTTACTAATTTGTCTGGCTATAGATTGGTGGGAACCTTTAGGGGTCCATTATTCCCACCCTACAAGCAAAAATTTGCATTCTAGGATAATGATGTGAAGGAGCAATAAGACGTAATTTATTTCTACAAGGTTAGCATACATCTATCATAGATTGTATCATTACTTACTATCAGGTGAGATTACTGTTAAGTACAAAGCTTTTAGCGAAAATAACATATCCTTGCCTGCTCTTCATTCATTAAGGATCTAATTCAGAGATATTTAAATGAAATACTTTTAAAATATAATTTACTGTATTGTGACTATTATTTTAGATAACTTGTTAACCCTTTGTAGTCTGTAAAATATACACTACACATTAGACCTGTGAGGAAAAAGTCCATGTCTAGTAGGACTAGACATAGGACTACAAAGGTTTAAGAAATAATAGTCTTCCTAGTTTGGTCAGAACTGAAGTATTGTATGAAATAATTTTAAATTGATACATATTTACCTAAGATTACAAAAATGTAAATTCACATAGCATACATTTATATACACCTTTTTTCCTGAGTGATAAATAACAGTATCAATCTGTTTCTTTTGAAGATATTTGCATAAAAACTCATTAAAGAAACTGAGATACAAAATTTCTAATCGAGTTTCAGATAGAAAATGATTTTTTTATGCTGTTTCAAAGTTGAGGAGTTTTTGAATAGCTTCAAGATTAGTGTATAGGTCTAAAAGTAGTGAGTTTTAGTTTTGACATCTATGAGATTTGTAATTATTGTAAATTTATCTTCAATTTACATACATTTTATATGTCTTTCTTTTGTTACTGACATTTAGTAAATTTGCCCTGGCAGGAGTCGAACCCAGGACCTGTGTTAACAAGTTGAATGCTTGCATCATTGTGCTAGTAATGCTCTTATTGGTTATTAACCTTCTGAAATATTTAAGGGTTGAATATTGACTTTTTAATGAGAAATTGTTTTTCAGTGGAGTACAGTCACAATTTCTCTTCCACATTCAACACTACGTCTTGTTATGATCAGTGCGGTTCAAGATTTGAAAGCGCAGAACCGACGGACACCTGCTCTTGCAATTGCATCTGCAGTGGCCCAAAGAGCCAATGACCTTATGGCTTATACAAAAGGGATGAAAGGTTTGATGTACTCAGAAGCAGAAAGAAAGCAGACATTTAAAAGGTGGCCACACATGGATTACAAGTATGTATTGTATACAAAGTCCTTGATATGTGTTTTCTACATAATATCGATAAAAATTTGTGAAGACTTAGTAAAAGCTTTTATATGAACAATTGTTTATTCTTTATGTAAGAATATGGAAAATATTTAGATCATTTTACCTATATAATGTGATAGTGTCCTCTGAGACTATATCAATATTTATTTATGTGTGGTGATGTAATGCGTCCAAAGTGAACTCCTGCATTAAGGTAAAAGTCTCCATTGAGATGCGATTTGTTCTCACTGATGCAGTTCTAGATTCTCAATGGTTTCGGGGGACTTTGTTGAAGTTCTTTACGTATAATAATAACTTAATGTTATATTATATATAATAACCAAATAATTCTATTGAAAAAGAATTTTAACTTCAATTTCAAATATATCTTTTTAAGATGGGCTTTGCCAGCTCGGATGGCACAAGCAGGGTTCTACCATCAACCGTCACCCAGTGGTGATGACCGGGCCATGTGCTTTACTTGCATGGTATGCTTAGTATGCTGGGAAAAATCGGACGAGCCTTGGGTGGAACATGAACGCCATTCACCCAACTGCCCTTTTGTACGCGGCGAGTACACACACAATGTACCAATATCGGTGAGAGATAATCCTAGTAATATCATAAATTTTGTTAAGATATTTGCTACCCAATCAAAATGAACGTTAAACTCCAATAACTTGCTCTATTGTGTATCTACATCTGTAGTATTCTTAAAACTATATAGTTTTAGTAACAATTCAAGTTGTGATGTCTTTAGTGATATATGCTCCCACCTCGGTACCGCAACGCAATCACCTCGTGACTAAGGACCCAAAATTAGTTTGATAGTAGTCTGGTTTAATGCTATATGGTATGTGAATTGAGTAATATATCGTAAATTGAATTTGGATGGAACCTAGCTACAACTCTACATATTCTCACAAAACGGTATGAGTAACGGTTTGCGCTGTTAAATTGCCTTTTACTAGTACTGCAAAAAGTATATACATTAGAAGGAATTAATGTTTCGTTTAACAGGTTACTAACGCGACTGCTTGCGCTGTCCCTTGTTCAAATGTAAAAGTAGTTTCAAAGGGCAATACAGGGGATTTGATAGCAACTGGGACTGTAGATGGAAAAGTAAATATTTGGAAATTTGACTGTGGCCTCAAACTGGTCAAATTTATCCATCTTTCGCCTTACGACTCGATCTTTAGCGGGATCTTAACCAATGATTGCAACAAAGTGTGGTCAGCTAGTTTAGAAAAGGATTCATGTAAGTATAGCCTTATTAAATTCTTTATATATGTGGACCATAGAGAGGTAGAAAGGAATCATTAAATGTATTGGCGATTTGATAGCAATTTCGAAATTATTGTATTTTCTTATAATTTCGTTTTTGAATGCACAAAATAAATTTTATTTTATAGTTTAATATGTATATCGTGTTTTTATTTACTTTACAAATTTCGACCCGACTTGCAACACGATAGATTTATTTGTTACATGTTGACAATAAATATATAAATTTTAAATATATACATATATAAGAAAATAAATCCAACTAACATTCTTGTAAGTGATAATCACGAAAATTTATGAAATTACCGCATATTCATCAATAATAAAATAGGAATCTGTAATCGGGAGGGTTACTGAAAACAAATTAACGTATAATAATAGGGCAGCCACATATTTGACGTTCTATATCTAATGAGATTTAATGCAAATATTTTGTAATTTTTAGCAACTTACGGAATTGAGTTAACCGCTATGGCGTTTGTTGGTATGTCATCACAACAAAAGGCTTATCAACAAGCACAAAATTCCGAAAATACAGAAAAAGAAACAGTTACAACCAACGCAAAACCGTCCCTTATATGTTCCGTTATAATTACACAAACAGTTACAACACCTACTAATCAACCTATCAAAGAAGATTCAAGTAAAGTTCTTTTTGATTCCGGGGTACCAGATAAGTCACAAGAGAATATTAAGGCAATGAATGATCAGAACGAGGCAAAGAATAACTTTACACCTTCAAACAAGATGTTGTTTTTGTTAACATATGATATTCATAGCTCACTAGCAGGCTCGATCACGACAGTTGTTCACACATCGAATAGTAGTAGTGGAAATTCTAAACCGGGCGGGAGTAAGAAAGTCTGTCCTGTGCCGAGGACTGTGGACGCGAGCATTTACGATGATATATACCTCCAGTATTCAGATGAAGATACTGAACTTCCACATTGCAGCTCTTTGATAGATGAACAAATTAGTAATGTAATAAATTTAAATGCATCATCCAGTAAAGAAGATTGTAAATTTTGGGAGACGAAAAAGATCATTTTCACTAAACTTCACAAGGCTTTGCCCCCACCGCCACCTACGGCTTTGTTGCCTGAATTGCCTGAGTCTGGACAGGGCAGTGTTTTAGAATTTGTAGGTAAAATTTCTCAGATTAAAAGTTGGAAAAGTGGAAATTTAGAATCTGCGGGTACCAAGGTTGTAGATCAAACTGACGCTGTACCTGGAGATTCAATTACTCAATACCTTAATCTAACCACTGAAAATGGTCCTTTAGAAGTATCAAATTATAAATGGTATGTAGATACTGAGGGTACTGAAAAACCTTTAACAGATTTTAAATGGTTCTTAGATAGCGATGGTACAGAGAAACCAATTAAAGTGGCTAAATTCGGGGGGATTAAAGTGGGTACGCAAACTACTGTTAACAACAGCAATAACGACGGTTTCGATAGTGATCCTCCACAAGACGAGGCAGTGTCACCAGGTGTAGCTGTGCAGTGTTTAAGTCTTCCAACAAAATTAAATCAAGAAGATTGTAGAGTGACGCATCTATTACCGACAGAGGATAAGGAGCATTTATTAGTTGTCATTTCGAGCATAGATCCTAACCAGTATAAAACTGAAGAAGAAGTTGATTGTGACAGCGATACGAAAATGGAGATCGACGATGATTCAGACCAACAAGATAAGACTGACAATTCTGATGCAAAAGCATACTTTATACTTTATAAAATCAATAGTAATACTTCAATATATACCTTAGAAGATAATCCTGTATCGTTTATAGAACTACCTTATAATGAAAGTCCTGTAGATTTATGTCTTTTACCAGCTGATAAATTGGGGCAGTATTCTTTTGCCGTAGTAGGTCTGGACGGCAATCTGAGGCTCTATGCCTTACCAGATTTTAAAACGTTATCAGAGAAACGTGTGCCAAAGGGCCAATTTACCTCTGTTGTATATTGTGCTTCGGTTGAACGTCTAAGCGTATCTACAAAGCACGGCATGATTTATTTCTATGCACTCAATAACGGCGAGAAAGATTCCGGAAGTGACTTGAATGAGGATGAGTTTGCAAATTTAGATTTTGACATGTTGCAAAAAGCACCGCGCGACGAGGATTGCGGTCCAACATCTGCTCCAACCATAATAGCAAATAAGCCAGAATTAGACATTGTTGATCTTTACTCTCTTATGTCTATGACAGATTGTTACGGTACGCATGCTACTGTACCTTACAGTGCTGTAGTGCCAGGATTTTGGTGTGAACTTTCGCCAGCTCAGAGGTCGAGGTCTGATCATCAGAATAATCGGTCATGGCGTCTTCAAAATACATCTTCCACTTGGGATGAACACGTTTTGGAATTAACACTGCCTTATAGCGCTTCTTTGGCGCATATAGAATTTGGTTTCACATTACATTTTGCAAGTTCGGAAAATCTACCTGTAATACAAGTTACACTTCTTAAGCAAAACTTGCACGGTATAGGCTATAAAAAAGATGCTACTTTCGGCCAAAAAGCTGATTCCCCTGCACATTCGCCCGTAAAAGATGCTGATGTGTCACATTTGGAGAATCCTGTTAACAGTGAAGAATATTTACAATCACACAACGCCGAAATTTTGGCAGGACCGTTGTTTCTGTCATCGGGATTAGATTCGACCCAACAATCGGGAACGTTGATTCTCACTAGTCCTAGGCTTTATCGTGCTAGAGGGAGGACGTTCCTGATACATATAAAAACTTTATTCGATCCAGCCAAAGACATGGCTAAAGGTCCTGTGAAATCTAGCGAGAACTCTTCTAAAAAGTTTTGTTTCATCGGGTGCGATTGGCTACATCAAATATCTATAACTGTTCGTTCTTGTACACACTCTGGTTTTCCTATGGAGAGACAACAACGGATAGCTATGTTAGAATCAAACAACTTTTTGAACAACCTTTGTAAAATTGCAACCTGCAAAGTCCATAATGAAAAACGGAATCTGGCACTAGATCTTATAAATTGGGTGATATCTATTAGGCTTCAACGTATGCGATTTACAAAATCGGATAAGAACACAGATAGGGATCCAGACAGTACCATAGAGGCGCAGCAGTTGGAATGTATTGATGTCATTGAAGAGCATACAGAAGCGTTAATAAAAAATTGTATCCTATGCACAAACAGAAGTATCGCAAAAAAATGCGTTAAAATATTGTTGATCACAAACGAGTAAGTATTACAAATATATATAAATCTGTGTGCTGTTTATAAAGTTCTACTCGATGGCCAAAATATATTTTTGTATTATTAACCTCTCCGGCCGTAAGTTTTGAAAAATTACGCGTGATCCGAATGGGGGTACCAAAAGGCTCCAGATCATTTGTAAGGACATCTGAAACAATCTACGGAACATTACGTGCATACCTTTGCGCTTTATACCGCGTTATTTTGAGTGAGAGAAATGACGTGTCAAAGTCAGACTAACAATAAACGTGCTAATAATGGGAATGTAGATATCGCGTATTAACTATTTGTTTTTTTTGTTATTAAAAACATTATTTTTATACTATTTGCGTTTTCGACAATAATAAATGAGAAAAGTTTGCTTTATATTGCTCCTATGTATACAAAAAGTACTAAGGAAGGCGCTCTCTTGATACTCAAATTGTAAAAAAAAACTCATACACGAGGGATTTGAAATCCACCGCTTTGAAGAATAAACTGTAATAGATAAATATAGCAGTAAATAATGAATAGTAATAGATATAAAATATATGTAGACGTTTTCATAGTCACGGCCGTGATGTCACTTCTTAAAGGCTCCCAGTGAAAACCAGCGCTGCTGTCTACTGCAAGCTGACATGTGAGACTTTATTTGATCATGCACAACAGCTAAGCAAATTGTTTAAGAATACGGTTGAGATGAAATAAAAAAATTCTTTCCTTCTTTCTTTCTTTGGGCCGCCTAGGTTAACAATACAAGTAAAGTCATCAAATACCCAAAAGAAATACTAACGAATTCTGTCATATAGCTCTTATATATTAGGAACTATAGTGTTTTTAATGTTGAAACTTATAGGATAATAGGAAATTCAGGGAGAATAAGTAATAACATACAGCAAAGATTGTAAATCGTGGCCGGGTGCGCTATTACTTTATTGTGTCCAATAGTAATTATTTTAATATGACAAAAATATAATTTTAGGGGTTTAAAGGAGTTTCCGAAACCTTGGAATTCCACATTCGAGGAGACGCTTATAAGTAGTGTGATAGCGTGCATTCCTCTTGCGGGTGCATGCGAGTCGCCGGGTGCTATGAAGTGGCTCATGGCACTAGCACAACACTGTACAGGCCGAGCTGGGGCACCAGCTTTAGTGGCAAAGGCTCTAACACTCCTGGAAAAGACGGCGCGTTGCTTACGGGAACGAGCTGATCCGTATCATCATTTACTAAGATCAAGGTAATAGGGTTTTGAAATATGAAATATGTAATGTAAATTAAAATACAGTGCTAATTCCGTTACTATCATAAATGTAAAAGTTAGTATGTTTTATATTCAACCAAGAAATGTTCTGAACCGAAACATTACGATCAACAGGCGATGCGCAATACAAAATTTGCATTTTGACGTTCGTTACTTGCAAGTTTTGTGCATTGTCACACAGTTACCGAGATACGCAATAAATTATCTGATCTCATGATTAACACAAGGTATAATTTATATAGCACATGGGTCGGCAACCTTTTGTAATAGAAGAGTTACAAATAATATGACGATATTGGTGTATGCCATATTTCATCTAATAAACATTTTTTTCTTTTTGCCCTTTCAATCATATTTATTGTTATTCTCAATGTATGCCTGTAGGTAAATAAGTGGGGTTTTAGCAGCAGAGTTGACATTTGCTTAATACAGATTGCCATTGTAGCTGTTTATTTCTTAATGCAATTTTGTAGTGGATTAGAAAAAGCTCATTATAACTATGTATATTAAAAAAAATGTATTTTGATCTTAAAGATTAAGTAATAGCACGAAAGTATTCTTACGTTAATAATTAATGACTCCTTTTGTATATATGATAAGATTAGCAACATTTTTCGTAGATTCGGGTTGTATGGATTACCATTAGAAGGAACACGCTTCGGTGCTGAAGTACCGGAATTAGTGCGCGGTTCCCCGGCACCCATAACGTACGCGAGCGTGTTAGCGGGAGATACACCTACCCCACCGCAGCCACCCTACCATTATCAACTAAAGGACCTTCTTAATTTGCCACCAGAGCCAGGTGCATATACATTTATATTTCAATTCTTATTATTAGCTCATATGCTTCTCATATATCTACGGATCTATCTGTGGACGGTTCACTTCCATTTTACATTTGATGATTTTGTAATTATGATGATAATATCACGCGATTTGTCAGCGTCATTTATCTTTTTTCAATCATGTAGCTATTAAAATATGATGCTTAAAAGTCCTCTACATATAAACCATCAACTTGATTTTTAGATATTTGGAGGTTATTGTAATTATCATAATTACTTCACTTCATTTATCACCCTTGATTATCGTTTTTTTTCAATGATATAACTATTAAACATGATGCTTGAAAACATCATTAGCACTAAAGGTAGTGCAGTAATATAAAAATTATCATTGAAACACCATTTTACAAAAATAGCACACGTAAAAGTTTTAAAGGACCTTTTTATGGAATAAGTTTATACAATTCATGCTAGATGGCGTAGGAGTTCACTTAATATTTTTACGTTACTTGTTTATATTGCTGACGGTTAGTGTTTGTCTATGATTTCACTTGATGATAAGTGTTGATACGATGTATGTTTGTAGCGCTGGAACATATGAAATAGCACCCAGGACTTCTGCTAGCGAAGTTATAGCAGCGTTAGTTATTTTTTGCTGATAGGTTAGAACCTTACTGTAATCTCACCTGATTGTAAGAAATGACACACTTGGAAGCGCCCAGGCTCAGTCTAACTATAAAATACAATTTCCTAAATTTGCCCCATTGGAAGTCAAACCAGGGACCTCTATTAGCGAAGCGAACACTGCCATCATTCCATTAATTTTCTTTCAGAAGGTAAAACCACTACCAATAATGGGTTATGGGGTCTTGGTGACTTGGAAGCTGTAGCTGCTGGATTGGGTGAAGCCACACCCTTGCATTTTACATGCCACCTGGCATCAGACGGAACTAAACTGGAGACTGCTGCTGCAAGGCATCCCCCTACAGTCGTCAGTGCCCATTCTGCTGATCCCCATCAGGTATTTTTTAAACATTAGATTAAACATCCATTAAGACTACAAGTCTTAATATTCTTCTCTGCCTGAGAAAATATTACCATCAAAATCTGTTAACTCTGTTTTTGATATCGATAAATGAATTGATACAAATTTCGACGCTGCAGAGCAAACACGTGGTAACCCGAAAAAAATGGTTTGTACAAAACTTTTGGATGATGCTGTTAAAATCAATTGGTTTAGCAACTAAATATAAATTATAGCACTAGTTGATACGGAAGTAAAATTTTAGTAAAAAGTTTACTGTTATGATGAATACGATTGCTTTCTGTTCTGTGGGACACAACTACTATATAAGCTTAAAAAATTGAATAATGTTTTCAAAATAGAGATATGCTTCAATTTTTTATCTTCTTTTCATGACATGTTTGACATATCGTTGCTTTGGAAGAATAGTAAAGGTAATCTATTTTATACGAGAGAAGTTTGAAAATTATGACAGCCTCGTTGGCGCATCAGGTCGTGTATTCGCTTCGCTAGCAGAGGTCCTGAGATCGATTTCCGACACCATATTTAGGAAATTGCATTTTCTAATTTGTCTGAATCTGGGTTGATTGTAGACTTCGGACGTGGCAAATTACCCTTGCCGGAAAATTTTATATTTTATGGTTAATCATGTAAAGGCAACCATATGGCCGCTTCGAGAAATAGTCCATCTTTTCTTTGATGTACCTTCAAGACGTGGAACGTAATTCCCGTGATGGTTCATATGAAGCATATAGTTGTTCTTTTTTTTCATGTATCCTACATACATGAAATAAATTTTCTGTTAAGGTTCATCTAAAACAGCCACATGGACACTCAATGATATAGTTGATCTTTTCTTCGATGTATCCTTAACACATGGCAAAAATTTCATGTGAAGTTTCCCCTAGAGCGGCCTGTAGACATGTGTGGATACTAAATGATGTAGTTGATCCTTTCTTCCGTGTACTCTTAGTGCATGGAATAAAAACGGTATGATGGTGCCACAGCAGCCATGTGGACACTCTGTGATGGTGTTGATCTTTTCTTCCTTGTATCCTCAACACATGGAACAACATTTCTTCGGAAGGGTTCATTTCCATCAAAACAATTTGCTTTCGAACGATTTCCGGCAAAGCAAATTTAGAAAACTATATTTTCAATTTTGTCTAGGTTTAGTTTGGTGGGAGGCTTCAGCTGTGGTTAGTTACCACCCTACTCGCAAAGACAAGTCGCCAGGTAAAAAAATTGCGATTCAATACGAGTTTTTGTAGAAACCATCAAGAGATAAATTATCTTATCAGGCTGGCGCGCTATTATCATATACTGTATTTTCACTTAAGATCAGTTAAATTTACAGTCAAGTGCTTTGTCAGCAATAAAAAAATTCTTGCAGTTATGGACAGTTGTAAAGGAGGGACAGCCGAAACAGTCCTTCCAAGATCCAGACTCGTTAGACGATGTTGAAAGCTCTCCCATGGAATGCGACCCACAAGAGAAAACGGAATTTACTGAGGAATACCTCTTTAAGGTGTGTTGTGTATAATGAACTTTTACATCCTATTAGCTTTGAATAAACTTTTTGATATAATGAACTCTTATTAAACAAATGTCAAAATTTTATAAAATGTTATTGATGTATCTGTTTAAGATATCATATTATTTTTTATTGCTCTCCGGTTGACACTTGACTGTAATCTCAACTGATGATAAGTGATGATACAGTCCATGATGGACTACGCGCGCTAATCTGATATCAGGTAATTTACCTCTTTTGGTTTTATACATTATAGTAACTGAAAGCAAATTTTTTGCTTGGCGGGCGTCTTTGCTTGTAGAGCTAACCACAGCCGAAGTGTCCCACCTGTTTAGACTGAAATAAATTAGAAAATGCAAGTTCTTAAATTTGTCATGTCGAGAATCAAACCCAGGGTCTCTACAAGAGAAGTGAGTACTTATACCATGGTGCTAGCGAAAGCGATCAAAAAAATTCATGATTAGCTGACACAACAATAATTATTAATATAAAAATAAATACATTAAGTAGACGTGTTCGTCCTGCGAACGTTAATTTTCTTGAAATTACACCCTTTTTCTGTAAAATTTAAGAGAATTTTTAAAACCTTTTGCAAAGTATTACAAAACTTAAAAAAGTTGAATGAAATTATTTCGTTTAATTTTGTTTTACCGATATCATTACCATTTTACCATTAAAGCAAAGTCGCGCCGCCAAGCTAAAAACAATCTGTGTAGAACCATAAAAGGTAAATTACCTCCAACCAGTTCAACGCGATTTCATCTTAGATTTATAACCTACCCTACGTCAAGCTCAAAAAAATCGCTAAAACCTAATAAAATCTTTGATTTATGGGTTTTTATACTATGTTATATGAAGAGTAGTAGTGCAGACGTATATAAAATTGTATATATTGATTTACTACTTTAGAGATTAAATAGGTTTTCGAAGAAATTTTTGTCTTGAATTATTATTAATGCATTACAAACATAAATAATGAAGTGTTTTTGATGTTATTTAATAAAGGATCTACTACCTCATGCATTCAAAACAGATATTAAGTTTTCTATTAAATTGTTTTCAATATCTGGCCGAAGTTGGGAAGCTCCCCGTGCCACGGAGAGCGCGTGAAGCCGTCGGTCTTGCGCCTGGTCTCTTGCCGGTTGTGTCGGATTCCCGTCCCATCGGACTATGAGAGTGAAGGAATAGAAAGCGCACTTGTGTACTACACTTGCCAACCAGCAATGGAGCAGCGTGGTGGGTCTATGCTCTAGAAAGTCTCTCTTCTATGAGTGAGGAGGCCTGTGCACAGCTATGGAACGTTTATGGGATGTTACTTACTTTTCTTTACTTTAATATAGGATACGGAATGTCGTATTCCTTGGGCCACGTTGGTGACGCGATCACCTCAACACACGTTGTTGGTGGAGCGAATGCATTCGGGCGCGCGCCGATATATTGTGCTAGACTTCGGCCACCTCGTGCGACTAACAGATATTGTAAGTATCCTTGGCTTTCTAGTTCTTCGGCAAAGTAATTTTTAAGTCTTGTTTATATTTATACAAATCTAAAACTTTAGGTTTCCGTGACTTGGAGGGGAAAAGGAACATACGTTAGGAATTTAACTGTCATTAAAATATTTAAACCGACGAACTTGTACAAAAGGTTTAATAAGAATGAAATAAGCGAAGGAGATATGCAAGGATCGTGGCAAGTGGAAGGACATGGTCCCTGCCCACGTCTATGGGAATAAGGCGTGATGCTATATATATACAATTAAAATATTAAAAGTGTCGAAAATTGATACAAATAATTTGACGAGTTGTAAATAAAAATGCGTAAATTTTGTTTTTTAATTTAAAATTTAGAAAAGAGAATTTATGAAATATTTTTATTTTATATTTTATGAAAAATAGTATATTAAATTATGAAATGACGGGTGGCAAATTAAAATGCCACATGTTACTTGTAAATATTAAAACTATCTAACCTACAAAGCAATTAGCATCAAAAACGCAGCACATCTTTGTGACTATAATCACGCGTTTCACCCGTAAAAATTTTACCCTCATGAACTTAAAGAAGTTTCACTTCAAAAATATGAAGAAATTGGGTTTTGTAATACTCAAGTTACTAAACTAAAACTCATACGGCTAGGTTAGGTACCAGCTAGAATTTTTTTTTATTGTTTATTTTCACACAGATTATACCCTCGTGTTCGGACTTGGTGTCTCTCTACATAGATGTTTGGAGCATGGGAGAGGAAAAGGATTGCGTGAAGATAGCTTTCGCTACTGACATTGCAACCAAGCACCTCGTACTCACCGACATACAGCCACCGCCACTCTGTAGATACATGAAGGTATTTGCGTGTTCAAAATTTGTTACACTTTTTTATTGCCGACAGATTAACGTTCGACTCTAATGTCACCTACTGGTAAATGATGATACAGTTTATGGTGAAGCTTACAATCCCGATAAGAAGTAATTTACCAACATAGATTGTGTTACCTTATAATATGTCTACCCAAAAGTCCACCCGGTTTAAAATAATGTTTTAATTGATATATCGCAAAATTGTTAAGATTTTATATAACCGTATAAAATAGGTGCTAGAAGAAGTACTTACTATTGGGTTTGTAAACAGCGTACCACCGATAACACTAAAAGAGAGTCAAGAATAGAGACAATAATTTACTTCTTTTAAACAGCTACTATTGTCTTCTAAAAAGAACGACCGCTTGTGCACATCGAAATCGGTCGGTGCATTTGTCACAGGTGATCAACTAAATCACTTGACAATTAAACAAGGTTCAATTACGTTGCATATGCAGAGAATTACTTAATTGAAAAACTGATATCAATATATAAATTGGTCCCCGGGGCGGGTTCTCCCAATTTCTAATAAAGAACTTTGTACCAAAACTAAATATTGTTCACTATATGACCTAGATAACGACGATAGGACGATATGGCATGGCAGCAATGAAATGCAAAATCCCACTAGGCTGGTTCTATGGTGAAATGATAGCGATTGTCAATGAACAGCAATCTGTCAATGCACTTAAGGTTTTGCATGAAGACTTATCTTGCAGATTCCGGTGAGCCACATCGTATTTTTTAAATTCCTACTAATAGTTTACACTTTCCCTATATAAGCTTGTTCAAATTTTCAATCTTTAACGCAATACTTAACTTTATGATTGTGAACGACGCATGATGTTAATAAGGTTTTCCAAATATGAATTACATTTGTTTTGCTATTTATTATAATAAGGTTACGTAAAAGCTTTCTTTCTATGTGTCTATATGACTCTCCTCCTCTCCAATGCAACAAACATCGCCACACTAGTGCCCTTCGTCAGAAGCAAATAAACTTCACATGCCACATTACTATAAGTTCAGGTTATATTTTGAAATGTGTGAATTTTGCAGGTTAGCCACCGGTGAGCTTATTGATTTGCTAAATCCCTATTTGGATTTGTACAATGGGAACGCAGCACACATGATGGCATATCTCAATCAGGCTAACGAGTGCGATCCGAAAGTGATAGCAGTATACCAAGAGTGTATAGAACTTCAGCAACAAATGCACAACTGTAGTAACATATTAAAACAATTGCAAAGTAGATTACATCCGAACACACCTGATTGTAATGAAAAAGTGCTGGATATGTTAGATAGAGGGGTGACGCCTGAGGCCCTTCTAGAGGCAGCTTCCACTGATAAATTGAGAGTTATCACTGAGAATGCCATCGACTTGCTGTTGTATTTCGTGTTTCAAATGAACGACGTGGTGAGTATAAAACATTGAAATAAAATTTTCTTTTCAAATTATTTATTCAATTATATCTTTGTAGCACTTTGTATCGCTAAATATTCACTATTTTAATATGAATCTCAACACTAATTTAGTTTGTGTTTAGAGACTCGATAGAGACACACGCGGACTCTCGCGAAATTGAGTCCTGGGCCGGCATCGCTAAGTTTTTTTGATAATAACTATAATGATTGCTCTTGCCATTATTGTGAAGGAATACCTCGTCAGGTAATCTGCATACTTCATTAGTACCCAACGGTACACAGACCCCAGCAATACTACAACCGGCATTGGAACTATTTGGTCGGTCCAAGTGAGGACACCTTTGCCCAGCTGTGGGACGTCAATGGGCTGTTTTGTCTTTATAATATCTTTGTTATTATACAATGCCTTATATTATTATTATTATTTTGCCTTTTATTATTTTCGTTATTTATATTATTATTACGCTACCTCAAGATTTCGTAACGGTTCTTTCAAAGGGATTGCCTAGAAAAGTTCACTGCGTAGTGATAAGGCCGCCCATTGCTTTTTTTCTCTGCCTGATTTGTTATTTTTTTATTTTATTTATAGTTTCATCTAAACTAATATCATAAAAGGCAAACATTTGTTTTTTTGTATGTATGTATGTTAGTAATGTTGGCACACAAATTACTGGATCGATTACAAAAATCTTTTCATCATTAGAAAGCTATATTTTCACTGAGCGACATATGCTATATTACTTTCACAAAAAAAAAATTACGGATCCCTGATGTAACCCAAGCTGTGAAAAAATTGGTCACAAAAAACCTGCCATCGCGTGCGCTGGGGAAACTATTGATGATAAAAAAATGTGTTCTACACTATTTTAGAAGGTATTCATATCTACAGAAACATCCGCGATATCATATGTCCTGTAGTTACGCCACTATTTTACTCTTTTACAGTTTAAAAGTTACTAAAAGTGCTGACAATAATCAAACCACATAGTCTGTATAACTAAATAAAATACTTTCCATTCATAAGACATAATCTTTAAATGTCAATCTAAAGAAAATAATGTTATAATATAATATAGTAGTATAGCGATGGCCATATTAATTTTGATTGCATTGTATCATTTTATTCACATATATACACAGATATAGACAGAAAAGACTATATGTATTCCTGAATGACTGTTTTTATTCGTTAGAACAGTTCTTCTGGTAAATTCAGAACACATACCTGTCTGCCTGGTCTAAAATAATTAAAACCTAAGCGAAATAAAACTTTTATGTTAACAAAAATAAATCTATAGTTAAGACTTAGTACTTTCCAGAGTCACGGGGGTGAATCCGTGTAACGAGTATGTACGTGGGGGAAAACGCGGGATATTGCTAGCTATATAAGCTTAGTTTTATTTAGTTTGTAAATTTGTGTATCGTACACGTAATAAAGAGTTTTATTAATCCATCTATGTATATATATGAATTGTAGCAATACAGCGGTGTAAGTGCGGAATGGTGTTGGAGCGTGTTGCCACTGTCTTGGGAGTGGGGCGGAAGGCTGGCGGCGGGTACGGCCGCACTGTTAGCGCATGTGTGTGGCGGGGCGCGCTGGTGGGGTCCATTGTTGGCAGATGCCCTTGCTGAGCCATTTGAACGAAGGGATGCGCCCCCACAGCCGCTTGACAGGTAAGCTTATATTATTAAATATATTGCGGGCTCTTATGTATAAATATTTAAGTATAAAATCCAAATTTTTTAAGACTGTTTCGAAGATAAATTATTTATTACTGTACCAATGATACCAAGTGAAACTTCTTTAGGCGTATGAGGGTAAAATGTGATGTGCAGCGTTTTTTATACGTATTATTCGTTCGAAGGTTAGGTAGTTTTAATATTTAGTTGTTTTAATTTGCCACGTCTCATCTAATAATTTAATATACTATTTTTCATAAAATGTTTCATATATTCTCTTTTAATTTAAATTCAAAACAAAATTGAATTTTAGCATTTTTATTTAGAATTCGTCATTTGAGATTTCAATAAATTATATGTATTAATTTTCGACACTTTTAATATTATAATGACAATTAAATTCATTAAATTTCTAACATATTTTCCTCCCTCTAAACCTCGGAAAATCTAAAGTTATAAGTTTGTATAAATGTAAACACTTAAATAATACTGACTTAAATTACTTTGTCAAAGAAGTTTCACTTTTGACATGTGTACTTGGTACGCACGCACTTTATATTTTTTTTAAGCATCATAAGGTTGAGAGATGAGGTGACAAAATCTTGAATCTTGAATACCGTTGAAATAACTGTAATAATATTAGAGTCACAATTAAAAAGAAATAATGTCTTACTTATTATCACCCAAGTTAAAAATTATTCATATTAGCTATTATTAGATCAGAAAATAACGTAATTGGTTACATTAAAGGGGTAAATTGAAAAGATTTTTTAAAATAGCTTTTCTTGTATACAATGTCCTTTTTTACTCGACTATAACATAATTAAGTTTACTTATAATATGTATTTTATAAATTCAGCTTATTAATTAAGCAAGTCTTCCACGAGGTTTAAATAAATATAATTTTGTTATATGAATGATTATAGCTTTCATATCTTCATTTGTTACTTCAAAAGACTCATATATAAATTTAAAATTTGTCATTTAAATTTTATTATATGTGGTTTTTTTTATAAAGTTTTCTCTTCGTTCGTGTCGGCTTTACCGTCCTATTAGACTACGAGAGTGAAGAAACAGAAACTGCTTGTGTATTGGCCCATACAATTGTGTACTATAATATTTCATGTGCTGTTGTTGAGTAATTCAGATTGTTTATATTTCATCAAGTTGAGCAAAGATAAAGCTCGATGGAGTTCAGCTTGTGCCAATAAAAGTGTTTATTTAGATGCTTGGTAGCTGTGATGTACATGGCACGTAAGAGTATGTATGCACACGGGTCGAACGGTAGCGGTGTAACGCACGCCCTGTGCGCGCGAACGCTAGAGCTGATGCGAGGTCCGAGGCCGCAGCCTGCTTTGCTGGCCGCAATGCTGACCGCACTCGCCTCCGTGTTGGACGCCGCTGTCACTGCGGCCACACCCTCAACGTCGCAGCGCAACAATAGGTATGTCTTTAATGTCTTTAACACATTCTTTTTAAAGAGAAAACTTGATTAGGCGCACTGTACAATTTAATTTGTGAACATTGAAGGAGACTGTATTTAGAAAACAAAGTAGACAAACATCTTAAACTGGCTTTAGGATACTCATATACTGTATGATATTCATATCAAAATACCCACTAATGATGATCAAGATAACTTTATGAGACTCATTCAATGCGATTATCGTGCTAAGGCCTTTGCATTCGATTTAAATATGCAGTCAGTAATATTTCTACAAATTATATCTCGTAAAACTACTTTACCGCCATCAACAAATTTGCTTATTGTATTTATATAGATAGCCAGATTACAAAATACATTAAAAAAGAGACATTAATAATCGAGAATCGCTATACTTTACGCGATATAGTTCTACGGAACTAAATATTTTAAAAATATCGTTAAAAAAGTTACATATGACAAAAAAATATATGTTACTTATCGAGCTATTTTATACAAGGGTTATTCCTTATCCGATTAAATACGTTAAATGCGTTGTATATTTCATCTAGATCGAAAATTTCCTTACCAGCGTTTCATTAAAATAGACATAAAATATCAGGGGGTTTAAAAAGCAGAGGCGCAATGGCTAGCCATATGTTACGTACCGTTACATAAACATTTTGGAAAAAGTTACATAAACATCAAATAGACGTCGCCTTACTTTAACACCCACATTTAAGTGTACACAAACGCAGTTCCACAGGTCAGCTAATATTTTTTTATTCTTCTAGATGGGATTGGGTGACAGGTGGAAGGGCTCGACCGGCTGCAACGGAATTCGCTACGTCCTCACCGCGATCTGCTGAATGTAAGCTCCATAGGCATCGGCTTCATAAGAAGATGCTCAGCCAGATGCACGAACTTGAAGCTGCCCGTAGAGGCATACAGGTCGCGCTAGAAGAACAACAGGTAGTTTCTTTGAATTGTTGGTTCGTGTGTCGCCATGTTGTATTACGTAATATGCAAAAATTGTGGAAGGATGATACTTGATTACTTTGTTGATACTGGCAAGGAAGGCTGGAATAACGTTCCGTATTAAAATTAGAAGAAAGTGATTTATGTTTGAATTACGACTTATGAAAGATTTGATGGCTATAAAACTGTTTCTAATCAGAAAAAGTCTGATAAAGAAGTAATAAATAATTGTATTGAGGCAGAGTTTTGTTTCGGTTTAAATATTTATTTTACTTTTATTTATTATGTCTACTAATGATAACTTACACTAATACAACCACATATTTTATAGCCTAGTTTGTATATAAATTTAGCTATCACTTACATGAACTAATAAAAACGAGTATAGGTAACGAGGTAACAAACCAACAAAAATAGTTTATAGCTAAAATTAAAAATAAGCGATAGGTAGCAATATAGCAAAGTTATTTGCACAATTTATTTTCACTTTGCACGGCAGCGATGTTCTCAGCTTTGACAGATATATGTATATTTGTGTATTGTTTAATTTTTTTTTGTTTTTTTATACATTCATTTTAAGTTCTTTCTAATTGGTTTCCCTGTTTTTTATCGCGCCACCTACTTTCTTTTACTTACAGTTTTCTTTACCCAAAGGTTAAGAAGAGATTGCATATACAATAAGATCGCCTTTGCATGCTGTGGTTCCTAAACGAATATTTAGGTTTTCCTATAACTTTTTCCTAATGTGTGTGCAATACACAGTTTATCTTTCTATCTATGTATGTATCTGCTAGTATGGGCATCTTAAATAATATAACATCGATATATCGACGGTCAGCGGTGAAATGCTGAAACATCTACCTTGAGTATATGTCACTGTAGATATGATTTGTGTTTGATGTCATTTCTATATAGTTATATGTTACTATAGTGAAATTTTAATAAAACATCAATATCTGTCATATATTAAAATTTTATTATATACAATTTCATTAAATATAAGACAAAAAAAGTTTCATTTTCTCCAAATCTCTATAAACGCTCTTTTTTGTTCAATTCCTAGAATCAAGTTACACTCTTCCTATATAAATATTGTTCAAATTTTCGCTCGTTAACGAAATACTTGAATCTTAAACTTTTAATGGATGAATTGATTACTTTGGTAATTTACGAAAAATAGTAAAGCGCCTTCTATTGAGAGCTCAAGTAAAATGGTTGACACGCTGCTATTTATGTACTGAATTTAATAAATTCGTGCTAGAGTGCGTGGGAATTGACTGAATTTTATTAAAATACATTACCTGTTCGATGTATATCAATCGAATTTTTGAAGTATAGATCATCTGGCCCTTTTTGCCTTCTCTTTGATTATACCATTTGATAATAATTTAATAATTATTTTTTTACAGCGGGCGCGACTGAGCCTAAAAGCTCGAATGGCTTTAATGTGTAAGCGAAGTGGTGGGGCAGGGGGTTCTGGCACTTCATCTGGGGGACCTACGACATCCACGGGGAATACTCGCGTAGAAGAAGGAGCTCGCTTACTGAGTCCTGCTATAGGTGCAGCACTTGCACACGCGTTGGTAACGCATATGCTTGGCATGGACTCAACGTTGCTTGCCGATCATCTACTTTTATCTGCAAAGGTTGATATTTTTTTATAGCTCTTTCCGAAGATAATATTTTATGGTAGCTTTTCTCGCGGTTGTACCCGCTTAGTACTAGATCTCCTGGGAAAATGGGGCAACCAATTCTTAGTCTCACTAATACTAATACATCTCGAAGGGAATGTGTATACTGAATTAAAAGTCGATCAGGCGAATAGTTTTGGTAGTCTCGCAATGCTTTTTATTCGTGAATAGTAGCGCTATTTGTTGCAACAGCTCTTTTGCTATATGGTGCGGAGGCAATAAATTTTAGATTATTAAAATTGGTCCGGTCATTCTTGATTTATTAGAAGTAATTTACCTCTTAATGTTATTTTATTGAATATAGTATTGAAATGCATGAACTTTTTTTTATCGGGACATCTCTTTTATTTACTCACAATTTGTATCACATTATAAGTTGTTCGGTTTCAATGATTCATATAATAAATCATTCGATTTTAATGATTCACATAGTCAATCAGTATAGCTGTGATGGCCTAATGGATAGATACGTAAATTCTTGTTGATATTAACGTTTGTATTTTAGGCAGTCGCCACGAATTATTCTTTTTAAAATTTATATGCCTGACTGTTGTTTATAATTCATCATTGTATTTTTCGGTAAATTAAATTACCGTGAGGAAACCAGCATGTCTTGGGAGCAATTCTTTGATATGTGTCTAACCCACAGTGGTGCATTTGGTGGAATTATGCTCTAAAAATCCTCTCTTACTTTTAAGCGGCGTTAGAGCAGACCTCTATAAACATACCGTTAACACCAGCGGGTATAGCTCCACTATTCGTCCATCAGTGAGGCACCAGGAATTCAATTTGCATCTGTCCATGGAGACCCGGGTGAATCCGACTGATGATTCACGGTGGCTGAAGAAGGTGCAACAACATGCGGCTCCCGGCACTGGGACGTATTAATAAGCTACCATACATTTTACCTTAACAGGTTGTGGGAAGATTGTGTGCACTCTGTGGTGGATCAGCGTTGTTAGAGCCATCGTGTATCCTCGGCTTAGCGCGACTGGCTGTTACTCTGCCGCCTTGGTCTAGGCATGCTGTCACCACATTGCTTCAAGTATTTATACTTCCTTACATATACAATACATCGAAGTCCTCTGCCGCGTTTATGTCTGTCCACGATTAACTCAAATACTAACGAACGGATTTTTGTGCGTATATCACTTATGATAAATATAAAGTATTTTTAAACACGCCTGACATCACACAAAATTATCAAATTCATGACAATCACGTGGGAGCAGTTTAATGCACACACACACACACACATATAGAAGAATTATATGTATAAAGATGTGAAAGTAACTATTTACCAAATTATATTGAAATTGTGATCCGGAAGACAGACTATATTGGTTCATACTCCCCCTATGTATGCTATGGTCAACTTTCTATCGTAAACATAACTTTTTGTTCGTCTATTGAAGTTAAAATATTTTTTTTAAGTTGTAGTAGATAAAACTTGATTCTAATACGGATCTTTCATATGTTAAATTTTTTATAAATGCTATAGCCATTAAAACATAATGCTTAAAAAACTATTATAAGTACAAAAGATAGTACAGTAATAAACAATTTACTTTTAAATACACTGTAATACAAAATTAGGATTTTATACTTGACTGTTTATAAGTAGGGGCAATCGATATTATTATTATGTGGTTAACAGGATCTAGTTGAACATGAATGTGGTGAGTTACCACCTACACCGAACGAAGAATGGGGAGGTACCGGCTCGTCGAGATTCTCACGCGAGTACGAAGTGTACGACTTCTCCAAGACACCAGCCAAGAAGCTTGTAACTGTTGCAGGTATGTTAGGATTAAAGTGTTGAGTTACTTGCCACACACATGGTTTCAGTGCGATCGAATCTTTGGGACACAATATTGCATCTTATACTCCGAAAAAATACGGTAATCCGATAATATGTACCAGGCTTTTGAAACATCCCACTACTGGATGCAGGCCTGCTCGCCCATAGCAACAACTGGAGTTTTTTATTGGACGGAAATTTAAGAGAATCATATTCACTTATATTTCCGTCGACCGACCGATCTCAGACTTGATACGAAAGTAGAGAATACTCTAAAGAAATCAATTAGTTTTAAATACACTAGAGTAGATTACGAGTTTTTAAAGAAAAACTTTTTTACGCACTTTTGACTTGGGGAGTAAGATGGTGATTGTGTAATGGGAGCGTTATAAAAAGTGTGAGCGGCGAACCTGATAAATCTAAATATTTTTAAAATATTTATATAGGCATAGTAAATATTAAAATAATAATTAATGAAAAATATTCTATTTATAGTGCGCCGAGTAGAATTGACCAGTGTACATGAAATAGCATATTTTTACATAATTATGATGTTTTAAAATAATGAAGAGCGTTTTTTGTCTTACCGCAGTTTATTATATTTATAAAACAAAATGTCCAACTACTACGCTTGCTATTTTTTCGTCGACAATTATTAATCAATCTTCATCTTCAATTCATCTTCATTCAATCGTTTAGCTAATGTATAATACTAAAATCATAGTAAAAATAATATTGTCATTAGTCTTTTTAAAGGTTTTAGGACTAACGTTTAAGAGTTCAACGCAATGCGTCTTCATTCTTATTAATTCCCACCGATTTATTCGCATCTTGTGTTCAACTAAGAGAGAGGAATTGACCTTTTTTCTAAATGCACATAGGATGCAAAATTAAAAAAAACTAACTTAGCATATACTTATTTAAAGATTTTTATATGTTATCTTTGAATATGTATAATTATTAATAATAAATAGTAAGCAATAACAAATGTATCTCTATATTAACGTAGCGGGTTCGAAGCGGGGTAGCTGAAGTTTCAGTTTTTATTGTCAAAATTATAGTCTCTATATCGCAACTAGTCTAAATTATATTACAATTTTTTTATACGCAACTTCTGTATACCTGTTATTACCACGTTTTGTTTTAGTCTACTAGTGACATGTTATTTCTCTCATTCGAACGAACGCGGTAGCACTGTAAGGAAAGAGCGAGACTGATGCACGACATTGTTTTCGTTTTCGCCGATTTGTTGGGCTGCGTATGTCGCTCAGTCGCCTCGTGTAGGGATGCCGGAATATTACATTTCCGGCATCGATATATCGTTATGATTTATAGCAGAGAATATTATAAATCAATTTATTTAATTGGCTTGAAACGTTTTGTTTGTTTATTTTTTTGAAAAGTTACAACACTGGACATGATAAATAAAATAAATCCACTGCAATACCCAAATTATTTTGTTTCCATGAATTAATTGTTTGAGAACTAGGTAGTCAATCAAATGCAGAAATACGCGCGTGTTTTGGTTACAATACATAAATCAGTCGAGTCATGTCAACAATACGGACGGAAAGTTATAGTTGAAATTGACAGACTGAGTTGCCAACTTAAAAACTAAATTATAAAATAGCAAATAGAGTCGACCAAAAATGAAAAATACATAAAATATAATTTGTAAAAAAATAAGTGAGTATATAAAAGTATTCCCTTTTTTGGATTTTTTAATCCTAATATTTATATATGTTTATTCGTCAAAATAATATCGATTTTTATATCTTTTCGATACTTGGAATTTTATATTGATACATTGATATATCAACATAAAATAACCCTCAAAAATATTGATACATTCAACAAATAATATCGATACATGGATGTATCGATATTTTTTTAACAAGCCTAGCCTCGTGGATGCGCAACGGCATGGATGTAATGTCCCGATGACTCTGTTACAGATTTCCATACAAATGAACTGGGATTTTTTGGTACCCCCGTTCGGATCAACGTAAATTTTTGGAAATTAGGGCTGGAAAGTTAAAATAATGTTTATTCTTGTCAAGCACTTTTATTCTAGCGGATATTTCATTCGACGTATTTATATATGATTCTACCTAGCAGTGAAGATAGTATATTAAACGGATAGTTATTATTGCAGATAAATTAGCGGATAGTTTTCGGCTGGGGAAGAATTTGGCCGCGAAGTTCACCAAGCCTAAAACCCCCGCCACATTCATGTCCGCAAGTAAGATAACAAAATAAAAATCACTGATATATTGGCGAGTGAACAGGTTAATTATGGTACAATCGCATTCAAATTTGCAATTACACAAAAAACTCGAACACTATTTATGAGATTTTTCTAGGAGTTTAATTTTCAATTTGTTAGAACCCGTGACAATATATGCTTTTCAAGGTACTACAAGTGAAATCTTTGCAGGTATTTAACTAGTTTATACAGAGCAAGTACTATTTTGCTTTCACGACCCGCAAATGAAAGGTTTTGATATTTTTTAGTACCATGGCACACATGGAAATTTCAAAATAATAATAATCACTAATAATAATAAACTTTCAATTTAAAAATGTCTTATAGTATACTTTAAACATTAGTCACATGTGTCCTAACCCGAAATATATAAATGAAACACTACTACATATATTCATTGTTAAATATTAGACAGTATGTTAAGTTCAGCTTCTATGTTTCATATCTTGCAAAGCTTACTATAATAGATATTTTGCACATTTTTGTGTGAGAGCCAGGATGCTCTAATGGTTAGACGCGTAAATTCTCGTTAAGAGAAATCTCTCTTTATAAAATGAGGCTTACTCACGCTTTTCAATCCAATATTGTACATTTCGCTAAGGGTAGACTTCGTGAAGTAACCTGCATATCCCGGGAGTAATTCTGGAGTATGTGAAACCTGACATTCTGAAGTGGAGAATCGTGGTCGGTGCTTTTTCCTCCTATGAGTGAGGTGTCCTATGCCTAGCAATGGGACGTTAATAGGATGCTACTTACCTAATTTTTTTACATATTTTACAAACCATCTTAGTAGGGATGGTTTTTAATTTTCGCCTTTTATACCTCCTGCTCTATTTGTCACTTACTATCAATTACTGACATGATAATGTTGTAAATTAAATATGCTCTTAAGGAATCTATTATTCGAAAGTTTCCACAGAAAATCTCTAAAAATAATATACATCTCTCTCTCTCTCTCTCTCTCTCTCTCTCATCTATAGGTAGGTATATCAGGTCCTCAACATTGAATACTTAGTAGTTGAATATTTGCATACTCGCCAGTAGATTAGTGTCTTTTGTAATATACTAACAGCGGGCTTGGTTTGCTACTAATAAAGTGTGTTGCTTTCACTGGTAGATAGAAGTCACCAAACGATTTCGCCAACTGCACGTTTTTGATCACATATGTGTTCATCATATAATTTCTAATAAAACCCTGTAATGTCTTCGAGTAATTATTTAAGTGTATGATACTTCAATAATGAAAAACTAATATTTTATTTGTAACTAAGTAACCTTTGGAGGGTTTTGGTTAAATGAAGCGGCGCTTATTAATGAAAAAAAAAGAACTAAACACTACTTGGATAAAACTATACTGTTTTCACTATCACATTCTAATCGGTTCATTGGTATATTTTACTTGAATTTATTAGATATACCAGTTAGTGTATTATATGATTTAAGGGACGAAGCTTTTTTTGCAAGTAACAACTTAGTCTCGAATAAAGTCAGTGTTGCCATTTTTACATCAGACTTAAATCTATATCATTTTTATATAACATAAAGAATTGTTTAATTGAATATATATTTATAAAACTTTCCAATTTATTGTAATAAAAGTGAAAGATGTCTTAAGTCTTTACAGAACATTTAATCTCAATAAAAATCTCAATCTTAAGTATATTAGTGAAGTCCCAGTGAAAGCTTAATTGTCCTGAAACTTTTTCTTTTATCGGATATGCATGTGAATAACACAACTCGATAAATAGAGAGACAAATAAACAATATTTGTATTCGAAACTTTAGCCTTAACAGTGTTTTAGTCACAAAAGTGACTGGAACTGAATCCGAAATGATATCTTTCAATTTTGTTAGTGCATTAATATTTAGTGAGATATTTTTTGTGAGAATAAGGAAGTTTAAATGTACAGATATGTTAGAAGACATGGATTACGCGGCGCCTCAGTTACCAGAGTCCGACGATTCAGAGTCTGAAGAGAAATTCGAGCAATATTTCTTTGAAGCGGGAAAAAAGGAATCGAGATCGAAACCGGTTGGAGACAGTGGAAATTGGTATGTATGTGTAGGCGCAAGGTGGGATTATGTGGTGGAATGGTTTATATTGAAACATCGTTTTCAATCCTCTCATTTACTATTCTTGTTATCGCTTTAACCACATAAACGACAATAACCATGTTGTATTTATCGCACATTGATCACTTTCCTCATTTAACAGTATTATAATATAAAGCGGCAGCAATGAAACATTTTAATTATCTATATTTTACACTCGTTTATTTGCAACAATTTCAGTCAACTAAGCTAATGATATCATTACAACCGCAAGAGGCAAGAGTAGCTGTCACTATCACTACGTATTTTAAAGTTCTCACCATCCTTTTTCTCTCTTCTCATCTTGTCTTCAATGCAACCGACATCTTTACACCAGTGTCTCTCATTGAATGTTAATAAATTTCATGTTTTACACGGAGTCATTAGGAGAGGAGAAGTGTGTGAAAGTGTTGCGAATAAACGAGTGTAAAATATAAATAATTAATACTATGTAACTGTTTATACATATATGTATTTTAAGTATCGAGTACTAATCTTGAATTGGAATATAATATGTAAGTAATTTATGACGGTCACTTACCTAAACGTACACCGCCTTTTACGTTTATTGTCTTTCTTGTGTCTCTTTAGGTTATCCGAACAAGATCGCTATAAAACGATAAGACCGCCTTTTGTTTAACCATTACTTCATTTAAGTTTCTAAATGTTTTTTCTTAGATGTATAATAAAGTGAATAAATTACATAAAAATACAGTTTAATGGAATCAGGTCTTCAGTATATGAAGATTTTACTGTGAATTTCCTTTATAACAACAGTTAAGTTACACTGCATTTTAATTATGCGTTTGTTGAGCTATTTTGTCTCAATGTATTATGATCATCGCAGTGATAAAAAATTGGTATCCCAAATTTTTAGCATAACGCTTAAATTTACGTTAAACAATAGGGTAAGAAACGTCCTAAATAGCTATACTGCATAAAGTAATAATTATATTAAATATAAGTTTTTCATATTTTAATAATATAATAAACTCCATATCTCCTCCAAAATAACGTCACGACAACCACTTTCTCCTTATAATTTCAGATATTTAAAATAATCGACATTCATATGTTTTGTACAAAATGCATCCATCTTAAAACCTTATCAATTAATAAAAATTTATTTAGTGAAACAACGACATATGAAATTCAAAATATTCTTTAGTCAAGCTGACCTTTAAACTCTCATCAAGTCTCTTAGAATTTAAAACCGGTGTGGAAAATTGATTCTACCATTAGGAACTCGCTAGTACTATTTCGAACAATTTATACAATAATGTGGTATTTGAAATAACTATTAATTGGTTGAATTTACTTATTGGTGCCAGTAGTTGTTTATCATAAAAAATTATTTCTTTATAATAAATTGTAGACAGGTTGCTATAATGGGTGATAAATATATACATTTGAAATTGAAAATGTTAAGAAATGCAATTTATCAATAAATTTACATAATGTAACATAAAACTTCGTCAATAGAATATTTGTACTTGTCAATTTGTATTTTATTATGTCAGAGATTTTATTATATATTAGTGTTACATTACCAAATGCGCTTTTGACGTGGTAAATCTGTGCACTCGCGCCTATACGCCTATACGCACGAAAAAGCTTGATTCTCCCTAAGTCGAGCGTGCAAGACAGAGCACGGAACAAGTGATAGAGACGCGCAATCAGCTTAACCGTGCCTATCGCCATTGTTTCCATTATTTATTACAACAACGATTTTCCATCAATGTTGTCTAATGATGTTATCATGTAATATTAACGCCCGTAAACTAACTTAACAGACAACCAATTCTTTCCTAACAAAGCCACTTATGCAGCGAAATGTATGGTTCATTTTTTTAGCACTTCCCTTTGAAATTATTTTAACAGACAACCAATTTTTTCCTAACAAAGCCACTTATGCAGCAAAATGTATGGTTCATTTTTTTAGCACTTCCCTTTGAAATTATTTTGATAGCGATTTTAATTATTTATTACAAAAAGAGTGGCCTCGTGTATATATACTCGAGGTGTTCCGCTATATATATATAAAATAAGGGGAAGGTTATATTGTCAATTTTCAGCCTGTCTACGTGTGTCGATGCGCGTCAAGAGAACAGTGCGGCAAGTAGCGCTGAAATTTTCGCGCGGAGAGTATTGGCTGCAACAACAGCAGCCCTGCCACTGGCTCTGCGTACCCCACCCCCTCGCCCCTCTCTCGACTCCCCTCCTGATCCAACTCCCGGCGATTCGTCCACACCTCAGGAAGTTCCACACCAAATGCCTCATCATCCACCTCTCGCACATACATTATATGATGTTTTCAGACATCTTGCTTTGGAATTTCCCCATCAGGTATTTGTGTTTTTATTATATCGCACTATTCTTATATATCTTCTGTTCAGATTTACAACATTTCTTCCAAATATTAAATAAGCCAAAAATCATCTCTTGAAAAGTTACGTAATTTTTTTTATTTATTTATTGAATATAAGGGATTAAGAAGTATTGTATTTAAAAGGTATTCTGGGAATATTAATTTACGGCGTGTATTATTTAAGAAGCAGGGAGGTCTACCGTTACATCCAATACTTTCTTAAATTTTCGCGATTTTATTTTGAACGAAATAAAACGCATAATATAGAGCAGGTAAAGATCACATTGTGATGCTGTAGACTCTGTTTCAATATTCCCTGAAATAAAAATAGTGAAATAGCTATAGGAATGTTGCGCTGAACGTATAATTTTATTAGGTGGACTGTACGCTAATGGAGAACGTGGTATCTTTGTGGCTTACTCTAAATGGTTCTGCGTGGGGTAGTGCTTGGTCGCTGGGTGCTCTTGCTGTGCCTGCCGAGGCACCACGTGTACGCCTCGCCTCTGATACGGTGACTGCACTTTTGAGAGCACTCACACAGTAAGTATGCTCTTCATAAGCCTGGCCAATAATTTTAGATCACATTATTAAGATTATCTAAAATTTCCAGCGATTTTCATAGGTCTCATACGTTAAACCTGGCCGATAAAATATTTTTTGTCTAGAGGAAAACATCGCTGGGCCACATATCGATAATCGGGGTGTTGAGGGTCCTAAAAATAAATGCAGAATACTTCTAGCGTATTGATGTTTGTTGTGGGTTTTAGGGTTTCGCGCTCTTGTTTGACCTGCTTTAAGTATTATTACCAAATTTTTATGTGCACACTTATACCGTGACTCTGAACAATATTTTTCAGCATAGAAATAACCCGTCGTAACATATTGTTGATAATGATTATACAATATTTCTAGCGATTTTCTGTTTGCCCTGGCTTTTAAGGTTGTCTGACTACTTTCAATACTATGGCTATACTACTGCGTGCTCGCCTGGTTAAAATGCCTTTTGAACCCGAAGCGTATGTTACTTTTTTTTCTGGTAGAAAATTTACAGCGTGTCACAATGTTAAATTTGAACTTGCTTTTATAAACTTTTGTTTACACAGTTAGTCTACTTTTACTTTAAATTGAAGTTCTCTCTTTATTGAGCCAGAGTACGAGCCATATTGACTATGGAATTGTGTGATGATGAATATGCATTAATAATTTTTTTTATTTATTTGGATGAAATTAAATCTATATCGGAGGACTGCTAATTGATTTAATTTGTTGCTCATTTATTTCAGACTAGAAAATGTATCGTTACGTTGTTGGGTGCTTTCAATGCAGGCTCTTGCTTGGGTAGCCAGTTTACCATTGCAGGTGAGACAGTGCAATATGAACTAGTGCCACCCAACAGATTAAATTTGACCGGGGCCCTTTTCAATTTCATGTTTAAATATTATTAAATTATGATTAAATTCCAACTATTAGTTTAGACTATATGCATCTTGTTTAAATTTTGAATCGTTAATACAATACGCTTTTATGCATTCACTCAAGTTCATCCATATTTTTTAAGAAGATTCGTATTGCGAAAATTGTATCGTTTAAAAGTTTAAACGTGACTAACGAAATTCGTCATAGATGGCGTAGGAATTGACATATTCCTTGCTACATTACTCGATTTTATATTTAAATAAGATGATATTAATTTTGATGCTTTTGAAGTTCTGTAACATCTTACTTGAATAAAGAATTTTTGATTTATTTTGATTTATAGCAGACGGAGGGCATGATACAAACAATGGCGCGAGTGATATTAGAATGCGAGTACTTTGTCCCGGCACTAGTGAAATTTATCTCCATAGACGTAACAGCTGACGGAGCAGTTATCTCATCAGAGCCTTATCTAGTAAGCGTTTTGATTTACCATATTGTATATAACAAGATTTGTATATCGCTGGCCCCTATTAAGAAAGTCGGATCTACAAAAACAACTGTTTGGGAGAGTGGTTTGAAATTAGTTCATTGCTAAAAACTTTAAACTGATGTCTAAATCACGTCAAGTTGTGCACGGTGTGGTCCATCCCCGTCCCTCGGAGAGCACGTTAAGCCGTCGGTCCTGCGCCTGATCTCTCTCCGATCGTGTTGGATTCCCGTCACATCGGATTATGAGGGTGAAGGAATAGAAAGTGCACTTATTTACTATGCCTGCCAATCCGCAGTGGAGCAGCGTGGTGGGTCTATGCTCTAAAAACCCTCGCTCCTCGGAGTGAGGAGGCCTGCGCCCAGCAGTGGGACGTTAAAGGGGCTGCTACTAACACCTCGAAGTGAATAATCGTTTATGGAAGTAAAACTTCTTTAAGCACGCTTGACTTGAGGAGGAAGCTGGCGTATGCGTGACGAGATCGTTACGAAAAGTGATCGAGCGATAGTAAATTAAAGTATTTGTTAAAAACTAATATATGTATATGTTAATGATATATATATATATATATATAATGTTTTTTATGTTCGGGCGAGGAATACTTTCGATTTATCCGTTCAATAATAATCTTTATGTTTTTGTTCAACGGAAAACATAAGTTAAAATTTACATGATCAATAACGCAAAAACCTATTACCAAAAGCCAACATTTTAGAGTAAGCTGCTATTACCTAAAAAATCATCGTCGAATTAGCATGTCATTTATGTTTATTGTAATATTAAACTCAGTTATATCATTGTATATGATTACAATGTACTTTATTATAATAATTAATTTACGAATAGAAAGTATAATCATATTTACCATGGAACAATATCACGATTACTATAGCAACACCGATTTGTTGCGATATGATTACTGTCGAACACTATCGTAAAAATAGTTTGCTTTTTCCATAGCTTATTTCAGAAATGAACATTTTCACAATTTTCTTATTGATAAAGAATATAATAAAAAATTCGTAGAAATGTAGGGCAAAAAAATATTCCCTATTTTTATAAAAAAATCTTCTTTTTAGTCATGATAGTTTAAGATTATTCAGCTTATGTAAAATTGTCATTTTTTTATTACCATGTTGGTCGTCACATGACGCCCGTCCTACAAATGATTTGCGTGTAAGGCCGCAGAGAGGGCGACTTTGAAAAAGGGCGCTGCAGCGAAAGGGTTAAAATAAACTGAGCAGCGAATTATGAACTTGGCTTGGCACATATTTTTACATTAGTGTATTATATACCTTTCATTATAGTTTTCCTATTTGTAGGGTGGTGCAAGTATAGGGGCCGGGGCTGGTGCAGCGGCAACCCTTCAGTCGGTACTATCGCGCGTTGTAAAGGCCCGTGGTGCCCTAGGAGCCCTAGTGTCCCTAAGAGTACTAACGGCACTATGGACAAGACCATCTAATCCCAACGCGACACCGCCTGTATCGCATTCCGCACTGGATTTGCATGCGGCTTTGCTCAGAGCGGCACACTCTTTGCTTCCCGCTTTAACGCATAGACAAGTACGTCATGCGCTCCCACTCATTGAAGCAGTTGGTAAGTGTGTCAAATATATAATATTTCTCACATTTTATACTAGGTGTTCCTGTTTTATATTCTGGGATTATATAGGAATACGGGTTCGCAGGGAGCGTCTACGTAGCAGAATATTTTATTAATTATTTACTGACAGGTTAGCGCTTCATCGTAATCTAACCTGATGGTAAGTGACGACTCATTTTAACTGGAAGACTTCGTATGGTTTTTACACAGCATCGTATCGGAATGCAGCTTTTATTGGTTACACGGTGATTATTTTTTGTATATTATTTTATTCCGGTAAATAACCTGTACGAAACCTTAACCAGTTTTATCGTCAAGTTAAGTGTTGCGTAGGTAGTGCTATTGTCAACAGAATTCTTCGTTTAACATAGCGTTTAAGTTAGTAGTCTAATTTACAATATAAGCAGAAGAAGTCGTGGGTAGAAATTGCTCATTCATAGAAGAGTAGATTTGGAGCAAAATACTGCCGTATATTTCAATATTGACAGAATTCATATACCACATAATTTTTCCCGGAATATGCAAGTTTCATACATACCACAAACACAATAATGAATTTGCAATTAGTTGTTCCCCCGTGGTTATTACCTAGTAATGATAGTGTAAGTTACAAAAAATTTACTTTGCTAAGTTTCAAGTCAATTGCAAATAGTTTTAAAAATCTCGTGGTTAATGGGAAATCATATTTCTTTTTTTAATCATTGCAACACAGTTCTAAAATTCTGCAGAATCGTTCTCAATTTTTTTATTATATATTTTGAGGTATTACCATTAAAGCAATTTTTAATTTTATCCATCCTCGCATTATTGCCAATATAATGAAACCGGTACCTGGTAAACCTGGGGTACACCGGCTGGATGTTTTGGAACTCTATAAAGGACATAGTTTGAAATAATTTTAAGGTTTTATATAATTAATTAAATAATTTAATATGTTATCTTATATATTTTTTGAAAGGAACTTGTGCTTACTGCTTTTTTGTCTTCTATACATATGATCCATGTCTTCAATTGTTTGACAGCTGACCAGTGCGGTTGGTGGGTTCGTGAGAGTAGCGGCTGGCGTGCAGAGAGCGGGGGCGGAGGGGGTGGAGGGGGCAGTGCAGCGGGAGGAGAAGCGCGGCTTTCGGGACTATTGGCTGATGTTTTAGCAGGAAATTCGAGACGGGTTCCGCTTCGCAGAGCTGTATTACAACATCTTTTGTTATATGCACGACGGTTACTGGCTTTACCTTTACCGTCAACTTCTACGCCGACTGGAGCTGGAGGAAGTGGTTCCCAATCGGTGAGATTACTTACTTTCTTTCAGACTGAACTTCGGCTTTTCCATATAGATATAAAATTTTTCGTAGAGTATATTATAAATATTAAAACACCAATGGTAGCCCACTAACCTGGAAAGAGATAATTTACTTTTTAATGGTTCCTTCAGTGTCGAAATGAGCAGCAATATTTTGATTGGCAGTAACTGGGTATGACGTCACAAGTTGTCATATTTCTAAAGAATAAATTAAGTTGTAATTACTAGGAATTTGAACTTACTTTTATTTCACAATGAGTTTTTAACAAAACAGCTGTTTTGTTTAATTGTGTATGTGTCATGGGGAAGGAGTTCATCACTTGATTGATTGACGACTCAGAATACTGACAGGTTCCCTGATCTCGTATGTCCAAAACCTTCAAATGGTATGCTCAAATGTGAAACACAAGCTTGGAAAAGTCAAAATTAGATTCATATATAATATATGATTCATTGGCTAGGAAACATGTCGAATATGACATATGATTGCTTAGGGGTAAAAAAAGGCATGTACGTAGCAGAACAATCATCATCCATACCAACTAAGAAACTACGAATCTAAAATGGCAATAGTAGATATATAATGTGAAGAGCCGATGGAGGTTTAGTTCAATGAATTTAGTTTTTTTTGATTGAGTACAACCGTTTGCCTTTCGTTATATATACAGTTCATGAACGTTTTTTCATTGTATTCTTATATAGTCTGCAACAAGCCCTGGTGGATCCAGTAGTGACATGTCCCAAACTGATGAAAGCAAAGCCCAGAACAGTGCAGCACAAGAAGGCACTAATCTAGAAGACGAACGTAAACAACAAGCGCCGAAAACGCCTTGTCTTGCTGACACTGGTGAGTTTGTGTTTAAGTCAATCTTTTCTTTATTGCTGACAAGTGAGCACTTTACTATAATCTCATCTGATTATGATCAGTCGTAGGATGGAAGCGTGCTAACCTGGTACTTAACCTTTTATGGTTTATACTTAATATCTTATGGTAACGGAATTTTTTATAGTAGTCTTTGCTGGTGGTGTGGTAACTAGCCACGGTCGAAACCTTGGTGGGCTGGAGTCTATTCATACTATTTAGAAAACCTCTGTCACCAAAGCAAGCATGTACACCACTGCGCTAGCCGTGTACGTCAATATATAGCGAGCCATAAAACATCACTACTTTAGAAGAATACAATTCCAATGCGCTAAGCATTTTGCTAATTTCAAAATAAGTTTTTAGCAAAAGAAAATATTTACTATCTGGATTTTTCTGAGGACTTACCAAGAAAATGATCGTATATAAATATAGTATAGCATTATACAAGTATAATATTCGGATACAAACAGTCCTGGAGTAGTTCATCAGAAGTAGGTGCCAGCCTATTTCAGGTATGTTGGAAGAAACTTATGTCGATACTGGAACTTATGAGATATGTAGGTTTCTTCACAATATTTTCCATCACTGAATAACATAATTGTCTTGTTTTAATTGACATTCATTCAGAGAACAGCAGTAGAAGCCGTGTCTAATCACTAGGCCATGGCGTATTGGACTGAGAAGAAGAATTGAATGTTAATTTGTTTCAGTATTACAACATCAGGAAATCATGCAAAAATTCTACAAAACTCTGTCAACGTGCGATGGAATGAATGCTTTAGTTTTAAATTTGGGTAAGTTTATGACTTTTGATAAAAAGGATCAAAAATACTACCTTTTTCCATTATTATATGTTAAGTAAACGTAAAATTTTGCCGGAATTTGTAAATTGTGTTCCTTCTGTACTGTGTGCTATTTAATCATCGTGCTCCTGCGCATTTGAGGTTAAAATTCAAGTTAATGATTATGATCGAAGATGTTTAAGACCCAAGCACATAAAACCAGATTTTTAACCGACTCTTGCGGTTCGAACCATAACATTATGGAACTAGTTACCTCTACATATAAGAAGGATTTGTTCAAGAAACAGGTAACGAGTTATTATCTTTCTTTGTGTTCCTAATGACTAGATTTATTTGATCTGTTCTTATGTATAATGTGTATATTATATATAGGAATATTTGTATGTATGTATTTATATCGTAGAGGACACCGCCTACACTATTTACGTCAACCCTTGTAGGAATCGCTAATAAGGGATAAGGTCGTCTAATTGTACTAGTCTTTTAAGTTTGTTTCTGTGTTACTTGTTTCATGTTTGTGGTGTAAAATAAAGAGTGTTCTTTCTATATATCTATCTAAATAATTAAATGTTACTTATTCGCAAAGTGATCTTAGAAGTGACTTGACAACACTTTGCTATCTCTACTTGAATAATATGATAATAATATGAAATACTTAAATTTTTTATAAATGCTAATCTTCTGGGGCTATTATAATAAAAATCATACTAACAATTCTGCTTACATTTCATAAGTTCTCAGAATCAATAGTATCAATATAGAAATAAGATGCAAGCAACTCATCTGGGAAAATCATCTGCAATGTATTAATCCTGCTAGGTTAAAGGAGTTGTTTTTATAACTTTGAGAATTAATTATTTTAATGTAGATTTCCTTTTAATATACAGGTGGAAACGGGACTTGTGCTACAGAGCAGTGGTCATTGAAGGAGGAAGTATTTTGGCTGGTGGCGAAGTTACCTGCTCTGGCTGCTAATCCAACGCTGATGCTACCCAGCCTCATGGAGTTTCTCAGTAAGTGTATCTGCCCTAATATGACGCGCATATGGCTTCCTTGGCGTTAGAGTACTTTATTCTTTACAGGGGTCTCGATTTTGATTCCTGGTAGGTCAGTTTAGGAAACTGTTCTTTTATTTATTTAGTGATTTTAATTTATTCTTTTTATATTAGAGAAATTCCTTAATTTATATTATTATTTCACTTAGCTCTTATTTTATAAAGGATTCAAATTTATTGAGTGCCATTTCTAGAACGTCTTCAGTGAGTTTGTTATAGAACTGTTTAGTGTTACCCTTAAATGTATTGTTAATTTTGTGTAGCTTTCTTGAACTCAAGACAACTTATTTATAGTTGCACAACAAGTTTTCGTTTTATACTTCATATGAACTGTCGTTATTATATATGTATGAATCTTTGTATTGTATTTATTATACTCATCATCTACCTTTACACTCTATCTAAATATTTAACTAAATCTTCTTCCGTAAGTTTGTCTGAAGATTGATAGCGATAAGATAATATATTTTTATTATTTAACTGTGATGTACATTAAAGTGTAAAAGAAAATTGGGTACCTGTAAAGTTGGAATACATATTTTACGTGATAGGGTCATAAGAAAACATTGGTGAAAAATTCTTGCCGTAATAACCAATGAAGTCAGGCCGAGCACGCTGCTCTATCGCTAGCTCCGCGTACTCGCTTGCACGTCCTGGTCAGGCTGAACGTGACAGTGAGTCATGCTTTTTCGTGCGTGACGCTGGAGTTTTTTGATATACAAAATGGTATCAGGTTCATTCAAGAAGATTCATATTTGTAATTTTAAAATAAGAAATTTATGTTATATGATTTTGGTAATGATATTGAATATTTTTTTCGTTGTTGCAGAAAAAGAAGAGATGGTTAAGCTCTCGCAAGGCATGCAACAGTTGCTGGTCCGCGCTTTTGAACGTCCAGAATTACTCGCTGCTTTCGTAGAGACAGGTGGTCTTGAATTGGCCCTCGACAAGCTCACCGCGTGCCATCTGGTAAGATATACTAAATAGATAATAATAAATATCCCTTCAATACAAAAATCATTGGAATCATCAATTTATAAGTACTAGATACATGACGCCTACAAAAATATTTTCCTTTGTAATTTTATTAAAATGTATGATAATTTAATTCAGAATGACTAATATAAAAATGTTATGTTATAGATTTGGTTTCTATAAAAATATATATTTTCGTCTCTTAAACAAAAACATCGCATAACTTATTAGCGCTTGCTTATTCTTGGTGGAAATTATATCAAAATTTCAAAGTTATATGTATTATTATAATGTTGAAGAATTATTTTAAATATGTTTGTGACTTGATTGCAGTCGCATATTGCAGTGCAATGGAAAATTGTAAAAAAGTAATTACTGACTAACTTACCGATTCCTTTTTCCTTTTCTTCAGAATCAAATTTTCAAAATGGTGTTGAATTTATTACCAATGAACAAATTTATGACCATGCAAATGAAATTTATGATCTCCTTGACAGAGTAATATTTTATACCGAGGTGAATGTTTTTTTTTTAATTTTATGGTTTTTTTTCTTTTACTAGTCTGGTCCCAGTAGCAATCAGGGTTTGGTGTCATCGCTCATGAATCATTTGAAGCTACCCCCGCAGCTAGTTAACCTCTCCACACCAGCATCTGGCAACAAGAAGACTCAACCACCTGTCATTGAAGCGGCCAATGGACTTATAAACATAGCCCCTCTTTGTAAGTGAAATATATTCGCTATATTTTTTTCCCAGCTAACTGAGTTTCACATGTTTACTCGTCAAGAAGAAGTACCAGAATTTTTCGTCATGACTAATATACTCATCATTGGTAGTGATGATTTTAAATATATGTATAAATAATAATTAAAAAATATTGTTCGCAGGCACGGTGACATGTGGAAACCCTACGGCTCAAGCGGCGGATGTTCTTTTGGGTGGTAGCGGTGCAAGTGGTGCTTGTGCCGCGAGACGTGTACGTGCAGCCGCCTGGTCCTACCATTTCTTCAGTGCCGACGACTCCTCCCTCGCACTCACTATCAATCTACCGTACGCAGCCGCCCTACACGAAGTTCACTTACAGCCGCATCTCACCAGCCTCGCAAGTAAGTTTATAAAATCAAATATATTTGTGACGGCCTCAATGGTGCGATTACTTGCTTCGCTAGCAGAGGTTCGATTGTTGGGATAGGATTAGTTTAGGATATTGCTTCCTCCGGGTGTTTTCCCGTGGGAGGCTTCAGCTGTGGTTCTTTCCTACCCCACCAGCAAAGACGTGCCGACAAATAAAAAAATTGCGCTCCGGTGCAACGGGTTACGTTTATGTATCGTTCAAAAACTAGTCTTTTTTTATTTATTTTTAATGTAGAATATACTCTCAAATGTACAAAATTGATGGAACGGTGGATTCTTGCGAAAGGAGTAATCTTCTGAAGTGAACAAATATACATATAGTATATAGTGATGGGTCTAAATATGCCTTTAAAGGAAGGAAAAAATTATTGCACTAAACAAAGAATTAAGAAACAATTAGTGAAATCTAATATATAGATATAACCTAAAACATACATATACATAAATCTACAATATATTACAGATATAATGTACTGTGCATAATTTTACTAAATGTTTGAAGATATTTAATATTTTGTTAAACGACACTTAATTATAGGGAGATATTTGTCGTTTTTCATCGGTTTCAGCGTATTCTACAATCTTATTGAAATGGCTGTAAGATAATTCTCACAAATCCCACCTTTTAATTAAATTCCACTTTCCCAATTTTGTTCTTTTGTGTATAGACTGTAGGAATTTAAGCGTTTTTGCATTGTCTGCAGCTTGTCCGGGTGCCGTTGGTGTAGAAGCACGATGTGGCGGCACGGTTGCCCCTCTTGGTGCACCTCAAAATACGGCTGGTATGACCTTCATCCGGCTGGCCTTAGCGCGACCTCTAGTTGTCACCTCCGTGACTTTGCGACTCTATAAACCACGCGACAGCTCGAACATGGGCTTGCTACAACTTCGGCTACTAGCTGGCCCAGCGTTTGCCGCTTCTCCAGACCAGCAAGAACATAACGAGTGAGTTACTAATTAGTTTTATCTTACTTTTGCATAAGTTCAACCAACGTCTATGGTACGTAATATACGCATGGCGAATGACATATACTTTGTTTCATTAATTGAATTTTTATTTTAGAATACATAGTTGCCCATATCAACTGATATAAAGTGAAAATTAAGTATAGCGAAACTCAATTATCGATAAACACTATTCTTTTTACAAGTACTCATATATAAATACAGTAGATGTTGATTAAGTAACTCATAGATCCCGTCGAAAATTGGGGAAACCTGTACTTAGTGCCACATCCTCGTTTCGAAAACAGTAACTTTTGCTATCGGTCAAACCTATCATGAACAGTTTTGAAGATCTCGTGATGAGTGAGTTTAGGGTTCTAAAAGCATCTTGGTATAATGTAAGGTATTTTTCACATAAAGTATTTTAATTGTCCTGAGAAACGGTTAATTTTGTGACAGAAATCGCTGGGCGCGTATAGTGTGGGAGTGTACTCGCACGCGTTTGGAAAGTAACCGCTGGGCGTCGCTGGGCAGTGCGGGAGCCGTCAATGCACTGTGCGCATGCGTGGTGGCCGGCGGTAACGCGGCTCAGTATGCACATCGCGCACTACTAGCGGCCGCCCGAGCCTCGCCTGCATTGCGGGATCCGCTTGTTACAGCGTTACTCGGCATGGATGCGCACGCGCACGCTCATGGTACGAGTTTTACGCACTTTTTAAAATCATATTTTTCATGTGGTTGTTAAAAATTAATTTATTAATAAACAAGCAGGGCAATGTTCTATGCTAATTTGAAAAAGAAAACAGTGACGATGTAAATCCTGTCTGTCAGCTAAAATCCGTATAATAGTAATCCGTAGAACAGCGGAATTGCTGTAACCTACAAAATACAAACATTCTACCAATGCACAAAAATTTTAGATTTTATAATAGAAATTGGAAATTTTTTATTATGAATCCTACAAATATCAAATTCTGTAATGTAATCTTTTAGAAACTGCATCTAAATAGGAATGGTTATTATCTCTTTGCATTTATATTTTGGTATTTACCGCCATCTTAAATGTGCTTATGCAGAATACTACTGTACAATACATTTATTAGTTGTAGAAAAGTGTGACATTAGGTTTGATGGAGTTTTTTCTGTTTCTGAATGTGCAATAAGAAAAATCAACGTAAATCATTCAATAGATGGTACTTGAAATAATTTTAAATGTTCGGCTCATGATATTAAAGAACGACTTACAATCTAAGAGTAACAAGGCTTCCTTCGTGCCCTATTCTGAGGAGAACCCACAACAAACTCGGTCGGGTACACTTTTTTTTTCTTAATCATTACAATATATACTTAAATTTATTCTATATCGATTAGAGCAATTCGTTCACTGCCACCCTTTTTTATCTTCTGAGTAGTCCTTCAAATTGTAGAACCAGTTCTCAATTAGTTTTCTTTTAATAAAAGATTTCAATTCTTTATGTGACTTCTTTGTAACTTCTGGGAGTTTCCTATAGAAACGTATTCAGTTACCCTAGAATGAATGGTTAAATTCATGTAGTCCATTCGATTTTGCAGCAATTTCATTTTATTTCTTAGGTTAGGTTAGGTTGGGCGGCGCGCCTTCGCGCTGCCCCATAGGTAGCTCGATCCTTAGGATCAAGGTAGGGGCCCCACACGGGGAGTCACGGCGGCATGCTCAGTTTTACTCTAGAGCTAACCTGTCGCTTCGCCACTTGTGACAGTGCGTAGGATGGCGGGTCGTTTTTAGCCGGTAAGAGAGAGAATAACCGGGCCGTCCGCGGCGTTCCGGTTATGCCGTATATTTAAATTTTGATTACATTCCTCAGCATTCCAACCGTCAGCTGGTACTGGTAGTAATCGTTGGACGGGCAGTATGGGCGGGGTTTGTGCGTTGGCGGCCGCTTTATGCCGCTGGTGTCCGGAGGGTAGCGTGCACGCATACGTGCGGTGGCTTGCCGCGGCCGCCGAGCGCGCACTCCGCGACCGCATGCCGCCTTCCGCCGCACTCGTACACACACTCGCTGCGGTAACTATGCCAAACGCAAATATTTATAGCACTTCATAGATCAGTGGTTCTTAACCTTATTACATCTGTTATCCTTATGAACTAACTAAGGTAAGGTAAATGAAGTAGCAGCCCATTATCTTCCCATTGCTGGGCACAGGCCTGCTCAGTCGTATGAGAAAGGGTTTTTAGAGCATAGACCCACCACGCTGTTCTGGCAGGCATACAACACAAGTGCACTTTCTATTTCTTCATCTCTCATAATCAGATGTGACGGGAATCTGACACGACCGGAGAGAGATCAGCTGCAGGATTGATGGCCTAACGTGCTCTCCGAAGCACCAGTGGGTTCGAGTCCCGGGTCGAGCCAATTCTAAAATCGATATTGAGGTTTCTATTAAGATTTCCTCAATATTTGCCCGAAGTTGGGAAGTTGGCGGCGAGGTCCACCTCCGTTCCTCGGAGAGCACTTCAAGCCATCAGTCCTGCAGCTGATCTCTCTCCGGTCGTGTCAGGTTCCCGTCACATTGTTACCTACGCGGAATACAAGTTTTACCCCCTCGAAGGGAATTAACCCCAGGTTAGGAGCCCAGGCCATAGATAGATATATTCTGTGTTAGCTGGTCACTAAATGCAATACACAAAAGACGAATTCGAATTTATTTAGTGCTACTTTAATATAAACTCGTAAGATCGAGATAGAAAGTTGCTTTTGATCATTTTTGTATTAATGGACTGATGGTTTGGAGGGACACCCCTACAAATGTGTGTTTCCAAACATTACGAATAATTTGACTATATATTTTGGCTTATCATTGGAATACTCTCAATTTAACAAAAATAACAAACGTTAATCAAACGTAACAAAAATTATTAGACGGATTTTGATAATAATTCACAAATAGCATAGGAGCACTGTTAATAAAATGTGTTACGCTAGTTACTTTATATGAAGTCAGTTTGATCAAGTCAAATCAAATTAAATTAATTTATTAGCTAAATACAGGTATGTTATAAAGGTGTAAACATATTAGAGTAGTCTCACTGTATCTGCTATTTAATAGCATGCAAATGTTTATTTGTCGATTATCAATACTAGTGTGTGACATATAAAATAAAGATATTGTATTCGCAGGTTTTGTGGACTTTGAAAGAAGAAAGACTACTAGATCATTTGGAAGAAATGATAACGGATGGCTTATTTGAACTCATATATACTTGGGTGCAGGATGTACCGGAAACAAATCTTCTTAAAAAGTCGTTAGATGCAGGTATATTATTTTTTGTCTTATCGCTTATTTTCTATTGTATTTTAATTTTCAGGTAAATTAGATTTTTAATATTTTATATAACAAATTTTTACGTAATTTTCATTGTTTTCAGTGCTTTGCTCAATGTGCTATATTAGACCCGAATTATTTAAACTACTCCTGGAACAGATGGAAATTCCTATGGATTCTGATGAAAGGTGAATATTGGTTTTTGATATAAAGCCTTTTCAATTTACAGTAGAGCTGTTTGGAAATTGTATATCATTGATATATTTTGGTGAGATATAGTTCTACTTTTCCGATTTTCAAAAATTATTACTTGCCGGCCCATAAAGTAAACAAAGTTTGCCAAGTTCAGAAATGTCCAATGTTCATGAAAAATGCTAACATTAAATTCAGTATACCGATACACTAATACGAGCAAACAAAAGGAAATATTTGTAATTTGACATAAACCGAAGAAGGCGGAGGATAAATGTCCTATGACTTTGGAATAAGTCGATGTTGAATGCCATTCGACGTAGGATGTAGAAGGGTTATGTATTACGTGTTTTTTTTTTCTTAAGATCTAAATGTAATAAAAAATATTGATTTTAGTATGGAGGGTCTAACAGATGACACGAAAGTACGTCGTCCAATGCAAGCAGAGAGAGAGAGTGTTGGTGCGTGGGGCGACAGCGGGATGGTGGCTAGATTGCGCGGTTGGCAGCTGAGGACTATCGCTGCTGCTGCAATGTCACCTGCAGCTACTCTCACCTTACTCCATTGTCCGCTGCCCGTCGCACTTGTTCGCGCATTAGCAGGTATAGGTGNAGGCAGTCATCATAGAGTAGTGGCAGGGTTATTGTTGACAGGTATATACGTCCCTGAACAGTTCAAGATTGATGAGTATAAGCGATTTTGAGAAGTGCTATAATGTTGTAAGCAAAATTTAATTATATAAATTGTCCCACCACTCTGTAAATGCACCGTTTTCACATGGGGTCGTCAATAGTACCATAATTACTTGATAAAACATATTAATCGGCGATCTGTATTATTGCTCCCGTGTTTCTTATAAAGTATAAATATAATTTTACATTCTTATCTATTTATATTTTATTTACGTATACTCCTTTCTAACAGATTTTAGTGAAGCGAAACTTGAATCAATAATGGCTCAAATGGGTTCACAAGAAGACGTCCACATGGCAGACTCACAGAGTAAAGAATATAAACGTTTAAAAGGTAACATATGGTAAAAGTAAAACAGAAATTGAGATGAAAAAATAGTGCTTTGTTGTTACTTTTAAAATTTTGACTAATATTTATTTGAAATTTACCTTAAATTCACATATTTTATATGATAGGTTATTTATTAGAGATGTTATTTGTTGTTATAGAAATTCCTTTATTTTTAATTGGAAATGTCCAATGTATTTATTAAAAATATCCAACAGTCTCTCTCATTACTATAACATTAAAAATTAAATATATATAGAATATGGCCGATTTTATGTCTGTGCCGTTGTAATTTACTACATGTGTATATTAGTTGAGTGCTGTATTTTGGAATTTCTTGTATTTAGGTATAATAATACATAATGACATAGTAAAAGTATTTAACAAATTAAAACTGGTAAGCCAGAAAATCCTTTCTTGTTGGCCATATAAATAACGGAAGGATCATTATCGTAATATGCACACCGGCATATTTAGCGGAACATAAAAAATATTTGATATCAGGATCATATAAGGTATATGATATATCAAACCTTTATTATTATTTTTTATGTTCCGCTTAATATGCCGGTGTTTATATATCATTTATCATTATTATTACATAAATAAAAGCAATTTATCATTATTATTTTAAAATTTAATGGCTTTTAGATTTGCCATCAATGAAGAGTATATGTGATATAGTGGAGTGGGCTAGGCTTGTGTGCGCGGAACGACGTGTAAAGGAGTGGCTGGGAGGTGCAGGATCAGTTTTCTGGTCTCCTCTCCTGAGACTTCTGTGCCATCCAAGACCCCAGCATAGGTGATTACTTATTATTTTATAGTGGCAATGAATGAGACTGAATTGAAACTCTCTTCTATGTAACGCTAGTCTGAAAACAGTCGGTTTTTTTAGGAAAATGAATATAAATAATTGTAAACAATTTTATTTGAAAAACCTTCACTAACTCAGTGATGGTCAATTCTAAAGCAATGGAAGTTATACGCAATACATAAAGTATACAAATTAGATCGCCTATTGACGATCGTTTAATAATTGTTGCTTATTGACTTTGAGGATCTCAATAGTTAACCATTATTTATTTATTTATTTATTTATTTATTTATTAGCCCTTCTATAGCCGTATTTATCTTTATGATATTTTCAAAACTGTTCTATAAAGCCTAGATTAATAATATCTTTGTTTTATTGCATCGTATAGTTGTTATAAAATATAATAACGATGTAAGGTTTTATAGAAAAGTATTACCACAAATAATACAGGTATCAAGTAAAAATCGACGTTAGAAACTATAAAAACCCGTAACATATGTTTTAAAAAACTAGCACAATGCAGCTTCAGTCAATCTTTTTAATAATAATATATAAACGTAGTACAAATTGATATCTTTCGGTTAAATTTTTTTTTTGACATTATTACGTGTTATAACTTGAAATGTTACGAAAAAGCAAGATTCATTGTCACATTCCGCCTGTGCCGAAGGCGCTAGCGAGAACGCGGAACAAGCGATAGAGAGGCGCGATCAGGCTAATTTCGTTGCTTATCACAACAGCAACTTTTCTTCAATGATTTCTTATGACGGAAAATTATCGTTTGTAAACAGACTTTACAACCAACCTTTTTTTTTATACGAGACGTTTATCTGTTCTGGTAAACAAATTAGATTTGCGAGTTACTATGTTTGTGCATCGTGTGCATTTGTGTTTGGGCGCCGATATTAGTATAAACGATATACAAGGATTAAAGTTCACACCAAAACAATTTCATTTCAGTACATGGCAAGAGAATGCACAGTACGCCCAGCTCGAGGAGAATACGATACGATTGTTGGCTGAACTAACCGTTTGTCACACAGCTAATCAGAAACTTTTTGCCTCTACGTTGCACAGCATTCTGGAGTCGATGAATTATACAGGTGCGACTAAAATATTTGTACAAAAACCTATGCAATGCTAATTAAATTAAGATAACAAGAAAACACTTGTTAATATGATCGACAATAAACATTACATTTTACAGCTATGTCTTACTCTGGACTGGCGAAAGCTTCAGCCGTATCTAGTTACCATCCTACCAGAAAGACGTGCCGTCAAAGAAAAATAATTTGCAATCCATTACGACACTATGTAGAAACCCAAGGAGATAAATTACCTCTTAACATGTTGACACGTTTTCATCTTAAGACTATCATTAATATCGTTTTTCAAATAAATCCTTAGTACCACATTGATATTTTTTAAGAATGTATAATGGGTATAGGTACTTATTCTCTAAAGAGATATATATCTAATACATTGTAAATCTATTAAAAAGTTTTGCTATTTGCCATGTCTTAAAGCTATTAGGCAGCGTTTTCGATGAAAAAAAATATTTTCGCAGGTCCAGAAGGTTTGTCCGGATTCACGAGGGCCTTAATCTTGCGACTAGTGTTGTCTGGGGAACGCGCTACGGTGGCGTTGCGTTGGGCGGGAGGGGCAAGCGGTGCAACGAGTACGGGCAGCCCGGCTGTACCGCCCCACGCGGCTCCCCCACACCCAGCATCCGCGCACCATGTTCTCCACCTACCCCTACACACAACAGTACGTTCGTTATTGCAGGATCATCGACCACAAGGTTTGTTTATACATCATACATGTCTTATTGCGCGTTTTGCGGATGTATGCGCAGGATACAAAAGTGGGTACCTCAGATACACGAGTCGTAGGAATAAAATGTCTTTTTTCCCCAAATTGTAAACCTTGCTGTTATAATGTTATATATGTGAAAATAATTCTGTTACGCTTTCATGCTTATACCGCTGAACTGATTTTGATTAAATTTGGTTCTGAGATGAGACTAGGGAAGGATATTGGCTACATTGTTAAAATTGGGATAAAAGTTTGTAGGGAAGATAGAACCATGAAACTTTGATTTTACGCACTTGATAAGAAATAAATAAATGTTTTTTCTCAAAGTTTTAAAAATTTCAACCTTTATACAGATTGATTAGGGGATGAGAGTTCGTAGGAAAGTTGAAGAAGAACTTTTTATTTAGGCAATAGATAACAAATTAACAAACCCGTTAGTTTTACGTTTTTGTGTAGATTTTTAATATTCTAATTTTTTATTTCTAGTGCCATTGCTAGAAGAGGCGTCGCGACTTTGCGCCAGTAACAATTCTGGTTCAAGTGGCGCAAGCAGTTCTGGTACTGTATTACGCAGTGCTTCCGATCCCGCCATTCTTACAGTGGCTGAAGCTTGGGAACTTTCACTCGCTGCAGCTAGTGCTTCCAAGGATAAACGTGTAAAGGATGTGAAAAATACCTCATTGAAACAACAGGGCAATAAGAAAAGACAAACCAAAGCCAATAACGATACCAATACCTTGTCAGTTAATGATGGTAAGTTTATATTCTAGGTTATAGCCTCATTAGCCAAGCTGTTAGATCGGCTAGCTGACTCTACAAATTGATTATCTGACTCAGCTGTATTTACTATCTTTTAATACCTTTGAATCTTTAAGTATTTCATGACATGTTTGAAGCAGATGACACTCTGCGTTAATAAAGTTTTTTCATTCCAATATTAATCCATTAATAAATGATTTTGCGAAAAATTGGACAACAATCTGTCTGAAACTTCATGTAGAAGGTTTAAAGGTTTATTTCTTTGTAATGATTTAAGTATATGGTAGATGGCACCAGTAATTGTAATAAGTAGGAATTTACTTTTGCATTATTCCTATATAATTAGCAATACTAAGCCTAATGTGAAATGTCCCGTACTACTTGTGTGCGTGTTAGTTTGTACACAGCTTGAAATTGGAAAGCTTTTATTATTCCAAAGAGGTTTTTACAAGACTTTTACGTAGTTAATATGCATATTTTAATTATTGATGTTCTCAAGCCAATGTTTTCATTGAGATTATACTCACGATAAATTATGGTTTAACGCTGTTGTTCAATGTTAAATTAACATATCTTTATAAAGTCACTCTTTTCAGACATTATTGAATCAACGATACGTGTACAAGTGGATGGTCTAGAGGGTTTCATCCCCCCCAGCACTACACTAGCACAACTGACCGCTGCTGTGCCGCACGTGTTTGGGCCACATCTTACTCTCAATTTACATTTTAATACCAGTGGGGGTATGTTGCGCTATCATGTTTAAATTCCTGCTATTAGTTAACACTTATATTTTTAATGTTCACATTTTCAATCTTTATTTTTTTAAGTTTTAGTGGCTGACATAAGTTAATAGTTTTTTAAACGTTAAATTTATTAAATTAAATATAATTAAGAAGAACCCTAAGACAAGACTTGGAGACTTACTTAAGCCCCTATCCTATATATATATACATAGTATATATCGTATGTATATCGATCAATCAACCCAAGATCTCAAAACTATTTTGATCAACCCATGATTGACTTGAGATTTAATTTAATAATAAATATTTCATTAGATACATGGACAGGCCCAATGTGGGAAGGTGGCAGTGAAGCTGGCACCTCTAGTGGTACTTGCGCGGGTGGTACGGTACTCCGCGAGTTCGGTGCTTGCGGTGGGTTGGCTTTGGTAGCAGCTCGACTGCCACGGCCACATGCTGCTCCAGCGCCCCCCCCGGCCCCCGCCGCGCATCATGACCTTGATTGGGTCAAACTGGATGACGCTTACGAGGTTGGAATTTATCTTACTATATTCCTTGACATTCACTTTTATTGATATAAAGTTTATCGAATTTATGACACGTTATTTATCTTGGGCTATAATAACTGTGCTGTTTTAATATATGTATTTAATAAAATATAAAAAATACATATTTAAACAAAAACCTCGTTTCGTTATGTACTGTTTCTAATTTTCCGAACTTTGTAACGTAACTACTCTTAATTAGTGCTTGTTTGCCTCGAATTCTATTTTGGGTGAGTCAAATTTAGAAAATTGTATTTCATCATCTGTCACGTCTGGGCGAGCACCCTAAACCGATATCGTAAATGTTTTCATTCCGATATAGTGGTAATAAATATCAATCTGTTGCCTGCTAAAAAGGCTAAGATTAGAGATAAGATTTTTCTAGCCCAAACTTTTGATTCCGTAACTTACTTAACATAATATATAATTGCGATTATCATTCTGTGCGGGTGTGGTACTTTCTCTGTAGCCAGTAACTCTTTGCAGCTTATCGAAATGCGATCACAGGGGAACTCATATTTGTACGGAATAAATCGACGGACTCTCGTATTTGCTCCGCTAGCAGAGGTACTGGGTTGGAATCTCGCATGGGCAAATGATCCCAATCAGGACTATTACCAACCTATTAGCAAAGACGTGCAGCCGAGCAATAAAAAATGCATTCCGACGCGGTGCTGTGTAGAAACCATATGGTAATTACCTCTACCAGGTGAATGTGATTCCATCTTAGACTATATTATCGCCTACCATCAGGTAATATTATAGACCAGCAATAACCTGATAATAAGAAAATAATTAATGACCAACATGACAGGAGGTGGTGGACATGGGGGTGACGTCAGCGGGTAACGCGGGTACCGCCGCCAGCAGTGAGGAGACCAGCGGCTGTGCGGGTGTCCCGGCTCATGCTCTCGTGGCACTGGCGCTCTTACTCAAGCTACCTGGATATGCAGCGGCCTTGTTGGACGAAGGGGCCCGGGCCGTTCACTTACTGCGATTACTACTTGGCGTGGCGCACGACGAAGATGGACGTGAGTGTTACTTATCTTTATATACATACTAGCAATGGCCCTCGGTCTCACCCGCGTAGATACCTATCTTGTGGAAGAGGAAAGTACTAAGTTGGACTATAGATTTATATTCGTTAACATAAAAGCTTTATTTCGCTTAGTTTTTTATTGCTTCCTTTCAGGTTATTAGATCACACATTCATAATATACAGATATTATTTTACAGCGAATGTTTATCTAACTAATACATTTTCAAAATTCACCTAGAATATCCGAAGTTAGTTCAGTTAAAGATAATCTACAGTTATTCAAAGAATATTTTAAATCGCCCCAGCAAATTTATGATTATAATAAATTGTTCAAAATAATAACAAAAATTCAAAAAACTTGGAACTAATATATATTATTAGAGAAGAGATTTATTAGAACTGCCTCTACAGACAACATTTGATACTCTGGAGTTTGACTCGGGATACATTATTTTCTTTAGATTGACATTTCTAAATTCGTTATATCTTTTAAATGGAATGTCCGATTTTAATCATGTAAAAGTATTCTATAAATATCATTTAATAGGATGAGGATTAATATAAGATAATACATTACTGTCGGCACTTTTATTAACTTTTAAAATGCAAAAAAGTAGTTATAGTGGCATATCCGCAGTATGGACATATGGTATCGCGGACTTTTTTGTAGATATTAATACGTTCTATAATACTGTAGAAAATGAATTTGTTCTATCTACAATAGTTTTCGCAGCGCATGCCATAACAGATTTTTTGTTTCACACCGTGGGTTACACTGATGCATTTTTTTAGGGATCCCAATTTTTTTTAGTAAGTAGTATAGTGTATTTCGCTAAGTGAATATGCAGCTTTCTGATGGTAAAAAAAATTTTCAAATCATCCAGTAGTTTTTGTGTCAAAACGTAACAAATATACTTACAAAAACTGATATATGGATGCCCCCCTAAGCATAGAGTCAACCCCATATCAATAGATATCAAATCAAATCAAATCAAACAATATAAGCAGTTAAATCATTATGTCTAAAAATAGTAGTGTGTCTTTAGTAAAGGAAGTAGTATAGAAAAAGATCGTTTAGAGACTGTCTTTGAAAATAAAATTCTAGATATGACTGAATATATAGGAGCTGTCGATATATAAATCTTCTGTTTGTATACAAAATCTGCAATTAATCAATGTCAGTGTTATTAAATGTTTTAATGCTTTTGTTTAGGTAATATAGTGGTGTGTGGTGGTGGCAGTGGGAGTGGGGGTACGCCATCTCTGGGCACTCTTCCATTCCGAGTCGTAGCTCAACTGCTGGAGGCAGCACCTCGTGCATCACCAGAGGGTAGATCTCTTCGCCTTGCGCTATTGCAACTGGATGCCGTACGTCTAGTGCTCGCCTGTCTCGCTGTCTTCACTCATCACCGACCCACAGCTCAAGTAATTATTATTTTTCTATTTCTACTATGACTTTGCACTTTTCGAGTACATTCAATATGTTCATTTGTTATTAAAATATAATACTGTTTTTTCGTCCTCTTTTCTACAAAATTTTATTGAATGTTGTTGTGGATGACACTTGATGTTACTTGTTTTTTTTTTCTAATATTGATTCTCTAATATTTAAAAAAAATTCGCCAATTTTTATTATTAAATTAAGAACATAGTGCCTAAATAAGAAAAGTGATTACCCTGAAATTTCATAGTAAAATATTTAAAAGTTTCTATGTTTAATAGGTTTGTCCTAGAGGGGGCTAGTAATTTTAAGCGCATTTTCTTATTGTAGTTTTTAAATGAACTAGTGTGAAACGACTTGAAAAACATGAAGTAGTAATTCATTTTATTACATTGTTCAATGTGAAGAAGTCTTATAGTATGGACAATACTTTAATATTCTTTTACACTAAACAGAATAGCCAGAACTCGAATGGGTCCAGCAAAGAAGGTCGTGAGATGCGCGAGGAAAAAGCACAGTTGTATTGGGCAAAGGGCACTGGGTTCGGTACCGGGTCAACTCAACAAAGCTGGAACGTGGAGCAAGCATTGGTCAGGCAACGTATTGAAGAAGAACACGTCACTGTTTTGTTGCAGGTATTTATAAAGAAACAATACCCTATTAAGGATGTATAGGTTACTAGCTTTTCTCTGCATAGTTGTTGATCGCGTGGGTGTGAATATGAGTTCATATATACCTTGTGATCTTACATAAGATATATGACTCATTATTTTCCATTAATAAGACAAAATAGACTTAAGACTTTTTCGTAATAATATGACGTAGTTATGTTGTCCATTTCACCTCTGATTTGAGATCATAAAGTCACGAGTAAGTCATCCTCAATGGAGGTCATTTTGAGGTAATTTGTTCAAGATTGTGTCTTTCAGTGGGTACGTTAATAAATAATAGGCAAAACGTTCCGAATATGGAGCAACAGAACTTTTCTTTCTGAAATTGTAACTGTTTTGGTATAAAATATTCCAACTAAATACAAAATTCTTTATTTTGAAAGTAAGTAAAGACAGTAAGTAAAAATATTGTGTTTTATTTACACAGGTATTAGTGTCTTATATGAATCCCGGTGAAAAGTGGCCTCCCGAAGAGGGATCTCAAGAGGAGAAAGACGAGGGGGAAGAAAGTGAAGAGGGAGAGGCTCACGAACTGCCCACAGAATTTATTGACCTGGTAGCAGCCAGTTCGCTGGTGCCTGCCATCTGCTCATATCTTAGGAATGATTCAGGTGTGTAGAAATATAGAAAATAATAATTTAGATAGTGTGTTTTCTAAATTATATTATTTAACTATTCTATTAGTATATATAAATTTAGTTGTTTCATTGACGCCTTTGCGACACTTATTATATTTACATAGTAAAATAGTATGCTAAATATAGTGTTAGAGGAATTACCAAGACATTTTTTATGCAACTCAAATATAATATTTAACAATTAACATACAGCAAAAATGATGAAATCTCTTCAAACCATAATATTATTTTACATGAGTGGCAGTAGTTATTCTTACAATTTTTATTTTAAACAGTATTGGACATGTCACGACATATACCTCTATATGTTTGTGTTCTGCGTGCGGTGCGAGCGTTGCGCGTGCTTCGTTGCCGGCGACTGGCGCCTGCTCTACGAGCTTTGCCGCGTCTCCTCGCCAGCATGAGCCGCACCACCAACTCCTATGCAACCAAACTACGGTATCTATATATATATGTCAATAACTGAAAGATGGTTTTAGACCATTAATTCATTCAATCATTGACTCATTGAAATATGTAATGTGAGTCCTTTCACATCATCTGGCTAATTCTTAAAATCCAATCCAATCCTAGCCCATTCGGACCCATTTTCATTTAGGCGACAAAACGGCACTCTTGAACATCATTATACGAAAATCTATTTAATAATTTTGCCAGTTCAGTTTCAGTTCACCCATCGACCAAATTGTATTGAAACCGTTTGACGCTTATTTTGTTTTCAAGAGTACGAAACGATAAAGTACAGTGGCTGATTTTACTGAATGAATTTTAAGAGTAGACCAGCACTATATACATGTAAAACGTTTTATTTCAGAATGAGTAAAAAGAACATATTTGGGAAAATGACATATAGCCAAAGATTTAGCACATCGAATACATCGGAACTGTCCGAAGAAGATGAAGGGCTGGCCTTGCTTATTGCCGATATTCAGGTAAATAAATTGACATTTATTACAAAACTATTAAAAACGACACAGTACTTTGCAAAAGTTTTTTTTCCACATGTTTGAGCTAATAAATATTCTGAGGTTTATGAGATAGCAGTTGGAATTTTTTTTTAACGTAAATAAATACATATATGAAGAAATATAAATTTTCAAATTATTTTATCTTAATAAATAGACGTGTGGACTGCTATGATTAAGCGAGGCGGTCCGAAGCGGGGTATTTGATATCCCCCATGTATGACTTAATGACTTAACAATTTAATAATAAAGAGGTTACATATCGATTGGATAGCATCACTCCGGCTGAGCCAATTTAGGAAATTGTTATTATATAATTTGTCTAGGGCTGGACGGGTATTTTCTCCTGAATACAAATGGTACATGTTATTATTCTCATATAGTTCTCAATACCAGGGTGGGAGGCTTCAGTCATGGCTAATAATCAATCTATTAGAAAAGAGGGGAGTAGACAAACAAACATTGTTTTGATCATCAGTATGATAGTCTGTATGCTATTACGAGGTAAATTCAAGTTAGTGCGCTACCGTTTTAGACTGTGTGGTCATTTGCCATGAGTTAAGATCTTAATTAGAGCACTAAGCAGTCATCAACAAAAATTAAAGTGAGTAATTGTTGTAAAAAGCAATGATGTTCTAGTGGTGAGACGTGTGGATTCTCCTTCAAAAAAGTCGCGGTTTAAAATCCTTAGCAGTAAGTTTCTCGTTCGAAAAGCAACTTAAGTGCTCGTTTGTACTCTCCAATCTATCAATGTACTTTTCGGTGGAAAAAACGTGAGAAAACCATCATTTACCAGCAGCAATGTTGGGTGTATTGAAATACGTATTTCTAGCAGTAACCAGATCTTTGCTCTGAAACACTTTATCTTATATTGAGTAAGAAGACCCGTGCCCAGCATTGGGACGTTAATAGGCGGTCACTTAACTTACCTTTTTAATTGATTGTTAAATAATAAAAGGTTTTCTGTGTCAGGCGACGTCGGCATTGATGTGCCGCTCTGAGGGTGAATTAGAAAGCGGCGGAGTGTCTCGTCCGCTACATGGGGCCACTCGCGAGGCGCGGTACATTGATCTCATGCGCACTATGCAATTTGGTAAGTTTCACCCATTATTTCCGCTATATCGTCGATTCGTCGGTCAATATTCGTCGATTCGTCGTAGGTTAACAACCTAGCCGACCCGAAGCGATGGGTTTCAATTTAATTACTGGAGTATTAGGATAGGTACTTTCTTAATATTTTTTGTAATCATAAAAGCATTATAAACTGTTTCAGGTTTTTATTTGTCGCAAGCGCAAATCGTATAACAATATTCTTTTGATAACAAAAGACTCAAATAATCGTTACGCGACATACCACATTTCTATTATTTTTACGTAGTCGGGTTATTTCCCTCACTCCAACAAACTGGGTACAACCGTAAGGAAAGTGAGAGACAAATTACGACATTGTTTTGTCTATTTGTACGCCCACGTATGTCGCTCAGTCGTTTCATGGAAGCGTAACGGCATGCACATCATGTCCCTGTTTAACATACTGTTTCAGATTTGCATACAAATGAACTGAGATCTATTGGTACCCCTGTTCGGATCCCACATAATTTTTTGATACTCAGGTTCGGAAAGGTTAATAAGTGGCTTATTTTTTAACAGAAACATTTGAAATGATGGCGGAGAGTCCGGAGGGAGGGTTTCGGTTTACGGTGCCGTATCACTTCGAGGGAACGGTGCGAGCAGCGGGCGAGCGCGCTCACCCCGCGCGTATGAAGCGCCTTGCACAAGAAGCTGCCACACTCGCCACAAGTCTACCTCTGTCCTATTCCTCGTCGGTCTTCGTACGCACTGACACTGACCGTCTTGATGTTATGAAAGTAATTTATTTTCAAAATATGAAAAAGTGTGATTTCTAATACGTAGCTCTGAAAAGAACTTTTTAAGTGAAGCATAGAAATGTTAAAAAAAACTCGAAATATTCAATGTCGCTTGCGTCCACTGTGTAAGGAGCCGACCGGCTACCTAGTACATAATGGTGCACCCCCTTTTCCCGCACTGCCCCTCTCTCGTCGAGTTAGTTACTCGATGCACTGCGTGGCGGCTGCCGCCGGCATGTATTTTAATTTTAATTTCATGATATCTTTTGAATGGAATATTCGATTTCAATAATTTAAAAAGAAATCATCAGGTATTGAGACAGTCTTCAATATTAAATTATTTATATTTGGATGAAAATTTATAAATGGTATGGATAACACTGTCTGACTTTGATCGGCATTTCTATCAATTTGTTAAATGTAAAAAAGTAGTTATAGTGACGTAACTACAATAGTTAGATATATGATCTCGTGAAGTTTTTTGTACATATTGATGTATTCTATAATATTGTCGAACATTCTTTGTCCTATCATTAATACTCTTCACAGCGTATGCGATGGAAGACATTTTATGGCAAATTTTTTGGTTTTAATAGGAATTTCTAAAGATAGTTCAATTATAACAATCAAAATATTTAGTATAGAATTTGTCATTATTTCTTTTGACTAGTAGATGTAGTTAGTATAGTAAAAGTATCTTAATTCCTATTTTAACTTTAAGTATTGAATTTGAAGAAATTGAATTGCTAAATATCTATTATAATAGCATTATTGTTGAAAAAAATGCAAATTATCAATTTAAGTGCTTCATTGTTTTTCATCACTGTGCTTTTCGAGAAGAAAAATATCGCAATAAAGCCTAATCTATTAAACTCCGGCGTGTCCATACTCTAATACCCTTTCTTCTTATATGGTATGTTAAAAAAACCTCTACTTAATTACTCCAATGAGACTTAAAGATTTTTTTTTTAATAAAAGGTATTGATCACGGGTCCATCGGACACGCCGTATGCGAACGGCTGTTTCATACTGGACGTATACTTCCCGGCGGAGTACCCTGCAGTGCCCATGCTCATCAACCTGGAGACCACGGGCCGCCACTCCGTGCGCTTCAACCCTAACCTCTACAACGATGGCAAGGTGTGCCTCTCCGTGCTCAACACGTGGCACGGCCGACCTGAGGAGAAGTGGAACGCGCACACATCGAGCTTCTTACAGGTAAATCAGAAGCTTGCATGGCATTTCTGTCCATCTTCAGCTTATTACAGGCAAGCTATTAATTATGGTGGTATTTTTTCGTACACCTTCTTCTTCTAATAGACAAGCCAACAGTATTATGTGTTCGCAATTTTACAGATATTTACAGGTAAGCCATAAGTGTTAATCAGTTATGACTCTCCGAAAAGTAAATATCTTTAAGTACGTGAACTTAATTTTAATCAAATTTCATTTCAAGTATAAGATATAAATAATATTCAAGTATAGATATAAATAAGTAGAATGTTTATAGTCTATATTTTGGTAACTTTGAATAATTTAATGTTATAACGTTAATAAGTTGACAATTAAGTTAACAAATGGAAAATAAAAATAAAGTTCCCCCCCAAAAAAATATATTTTTATATAACATGGATTATTATCTTTAATATTTAGAAAGAAAATTTGACTGCTCACATTTAGTTTGATCGATATCTTCCTTACTCGGAGACGGTGAGAATGTGTGGCGTTGTAGGTGCTAGTATCAATCCAATCGCTGATCCTGGTGCCGGAGCCGTACTTCAACGAGCCGGGCTACGAGCGAAGTCGGGGGACCCGCGTGGGCAACAGTGCTAGCCTCGAGTACAACTCCAACATCTACCAGGCCTGCGTGCGGTGGGCCATGCTCGACCATTTACGCTCACCAGAGTCTTGTTTCAAAGAGGTATATTGCATGTTGGCAGCTTCCCTTTTCAGAAGTGTGCATAATCAACTAATTAGTAATAAGTTTAGAATTATTTAAATCACTAGACACTGTACCTGCTGTCAATGCGTAGTTCGACATATCAGCTGGTCAGTTTTAACTGTACGAGTGTACGGCGCTCGGTGGAGAGTGTAAGGCATTTGTGTCAATCGTCTGACTTAATCGCGCTGCAGGAGACCCGGTTGCTGCCTTATGATTCACAGTTTCTAAGTGAATACTAATGGTAGTAGTACCGGTGCGTCGGCGGGGGACGCGTCGGCTGGCCTATTGTGCGGCCGGCCCTATAGAGATGTGCAGTGTGATAACCCTCGGTTATGCGCAACTATAGTGTGTTACCACCAAATCTGCTCTGTCGTGCGTTAGTAATGTTTTTATAAAATATGACGTTTTAGGGTCTGACCATTACCCTTTAGGATTGTTGTTTCGGCAGTCTAAAGGAAAAAATTAATAACGTGGCTAATCTCGTTGCAAACAATATTCTGTGAGGAGATAGAAAGCCGGAACAGGTTAACCTATACAGTCAATTGCCTCACGAAAAACTATGTCTTTTAAAGTTTCCCTGTGATAGCTTTTGTTGTAACTATATGAGTACCTGTTGCAATGAGCAACGCCATAGGGTTCTTATTGATAAGTTTTACAAATGACTTCATGGATATATTAATGACGGTCGCAGCTGAATCCAAGGGTGAGAGCGGAGGGAGGCGGAAGATGCCTGTTATTGGTTGGAACAGGTATGTTCGCGATGCTCGCCAGGCGAGGCCAGGACTGCGTTTTCGACGTGGTCTTTGTACGGTAAACCTAAGAGCGGTTACATTTATGAATGCATGCGTGATAGCCGGAATTACTTTAAGTCACGTCTTAAGTTGTATCAAAACCGCAGTGACCAAATTAAAATGCATATTTTGGCCTCACATTACGCTAAAAATGGCTTTAAAAGTTTTTGGAAAGCCACAAACAGGTTAAAGCGTGGAGGGTATATGTGATCACAGTCCTATAGCTATTATGTTTAAGGATCACTTTACAGTATAATCTCAGTTGGGACCTTCGCAGTCAGTTAGTTAGTGGGTGGGCAGAAGATTGCAGTTGGGTTTACCGACGATGACATCATTAGCCCCTAAAGTTCTATGTTATTTAAAATACGCTGGCCCCATCCTACCCAGTGAGCTATACTTACCTCAAGCCCTGATGAAGACTGGTGGTACCGATTGGTGAAAATAAGACTCGAGACATTAGTACCTAGTCCAACTACAGACCAATTTCCCTTGCCATTGTTATTGCCAAAATACTTGAACAGTTTGTTAAATATCCAGCTTATGGATGATGATGAAGGTGTCATATTGACGGTGCGTGTCTCAACAACATTAGTTACGCGGATGACATGGTGCTGTTGAGTGCCTCTGTCTGCGGCTTAAGGAAACTGTTAGGTATCTGTTAACAATGTGCTTACCGTCATGGCCTAGCATATAATGTAAAAAAGAGTGAATGTATGGTATTTCAGGAGAAGTCGCTGCCTTCTTCGGTCCTCTCTATTAAACTTTATAGGATTCCTTTGCAAAGGGTGGAAAGTTTTAAATATTTGGGCCACATACTGATTCCTAACCTGAAAGAAGATGCTGATATGAAACGCGAGCGTAGGGCGTTGTCAGTGAGGGCAAATCTGATTGTCCCCAGGTTTGCTCAGTGTATAGTGCAAGTTAAAATATCGCTTTTTAAAGCTTACTTCGCTTCATTCTACACGAATAGCCTGTGGGGCGATTACACTCAAAAACATCTGTGCGCGTGCAATATAATAATGCATTTAGGATGTTGATGGGACTGCCCCGATTCTCCAGTGCTTCAGGTACGTTCGTCGCGGCGCGTGTGGATTGCTTCTACGCAACCATGCGTAAGCGGTGTACATCCCTATTGCGAAGAGTCCGGGGCATTTCCAACAGCGTCTTCACTGCGTTTGCTGCTAGGCTCGACTGTCAGTATTTGAACCATTGCTCAATAGTTCATGTTCTGACAAGCCAAACCGAAAATAGATTTAAGTAGCCATAATTGTATTTACTAAGAACTAGTTTTTAAGTTTATCAACACTACTAACATCGCTATGATCGCTAATAAGGTTGAAATAAAAGATTTTTTATTTATTTTATTTTATTTAAAACGGTCGTAAATTTGTCTCGCTCTTTCCTTAAGGTGGTACTGAATTTTATTTGGCGTTACATATTTTTCAAATAGAACCCGCTGACAAGTTATGTAAAAAAATAACACACTACGTTTGTATGAATAAAGGCAGTTCTCCGGCACTATACCAGCTATGTCTCCGACAGTGATTTTTTGTTTGTTTATCAGGTGATCCAGACACACTTTTGGATGAAACGTAACGAAATAATGCAGACTGTAGCGAACTGGATCACAGAGTTGGAGGGGCAAACTGGCGACGAGCGAACGCAGCGCAGCATACAACTGAATCTTATGGCTCTTAAAGTAAGTGTAATGCAGAAAAATAGTTCGATTTGCGTTGGCTGTTTGGCATTTATTCCATGTTACTAAAAAGCTATATATCTTACAATAATTTGAATTATGTAAATTCTCCTTAAGTGGGCGTGCATTAATAGGTTTTTTGAAGATTTTTTTTGTGATAAATGAGAAGAACACGTATGAGGTTTGTAACAAAATTATTTTTTAACCGAGTACCGAAAACACGCCGATGGTATACCCAAATTAAATCGAGTATGTGTGACGTCATAATGTTAATTTCTCATAGTAGTACATAGCTGTTTGTTTTCATTTTATTGTTGAAATCTTTGGATCCTTTTGTAAATATATTTGTAAATTACGACGTCACAAACATGGTGGCAAATCGTAATACGTTTATAATCACGTGATTTTTTGGTTAAATGTATCAATTCTTTATTGTTTACGAGTATAATTAAATAAAAACTTTTTTAAGTTTTTCACATTACATATAAATATATGTCAATCAATAAATATTTTGACAATTATTCGTGATACCCATTCCCTCTGGTGAAATTTTGTGATATTTAATTCGACTCCTCTTCCACCCCCTAAAATGTTACGAGAGATCTTTGAAATAATGTTACTTTAGATTAATAGAATATATTAGTATGTGTTTTATTGAAAACCGCTAGGAAAACGAGTACGCGCACCATTGCACCAGCGAGGTCGGCAATTCATTCAAAGAAACTTGACGTTATAATTTGTTATTGCAGCGGCACTACGTAAAACTGCAAGAGGAGCTGGCAAAGCTTCCGGTGCCGCCTGGTCTCGAGGACCTGGACGAGCCGTTCCAGCTGCCAGCTGCGCCATCACCGCCGCCCGCACCAGCAGATCCGCCACACGCCTCCACTGACGAAATAGATCACGACATGGAGAAGATAGTCGCGCAAGTCCTCGACTGAAGTTTTTAAAAGCCCGGCATATAGAGCTTCCACTGCGACGTGCACGAAACGGTTCTCCGTGGACGCATTAAAACCTATTATCTATTTTGGTTCGTCTCGAAGGACTGATAGGGTTTCGTGTTGATTTACTCTGGTATTACTTTGCAGAATTCTGTGGCATGTGAGGAAAGTCAAATTGCTTTTTAGTAATACAGGCGTAAAAGCACACAATACCTTTGGTAATCTCCGTAACCGAAGTTGCCTCTATTATGACCGATCTCTTGCTTAAAGCGATAAGGATTGAGAGCGTCTGAGTTTAACTTAAGTGACTTTTAGTTCAGCGAAACGTCATCAGATGTTTTGGAAAGTTTAAACTTATGAGTTTAGGAAGCAAAATTAACATCGAGTGTAGTGTGCTTTAAAAAGTTACGTTGTTCTCGTTTGGTTAAATGCAAAGCAATTTGACTTGCCTTGCACATATTGTTCACATGTGTAACTTGTACAAATAGTTGGGGTCGTTTAATGTATCCTTTGCGTACAGTAAGACAGACACGTCGCTTGCGGACGACGACGCATTTACACTTTCATTAGACAGCGGACAGGAGGGAGGTGGGGTCATGGCTTGACTTGACCCTGGCATAACTTGACCGGACTGGCGTGAGTTTTGTATTTCATTGCAAAAATGGACTTGGCAAAAGCTGATTGAAACCGATTGACTTTTTTATATATCAGTTATAATAAAGGTGTGGAATTAACGCCACGGTCCTGTCAGTTCCCGTTTCTTTCTCTGTTTGACGAAAGCATCACCCCGGTGTAGATCAATACGACCTGGACGCGTTAACGTATTTATTGTATTCTAGGAACGTACGCCTTCTTTGTTCATTTGTAACAGAATTTCTTTTTTTTTTATAAATATTTTTATTAGACTTATACATAGTTTAGTGGACTTTCATTTAGTTTAACGTATTGTGATACTATAAGGGGCTCGCAACCCAGTAAGGTAGATAAGTTGAAGTATCTCTGGGCCGGGAATTTTTAGAAGTACTACGTACGGGACTCTTGAGCGAATATAGCTTTGTTTTAATGTCTAAGTAAATATTACGCGGCTTACTTAACATATTTATATCAGTTTTTATTGGGTACGTTTTCGTTTTTAAAACTCTTTGACTTTATCATTAATTATTCATATCATATTGACAACTAGTCAATCTTCATAATCACGGGAATGGCAATGTAGTGTTAAATAAAAAATAATACGCCTACTCCGTTACTAAATGTTGAATACGTAATCTATGTATGTACACAAATAATTCGCCATTAAAATATTCTCCACTGGAATCGGTGGACGAATATTACAGTTAATTGGTTGTAATTGTTGATAAACTCGCTTCTCTAGAGCAAATTTATTAAATTGTTTTATGACGGGATTTCAGTCGCTAATAGTTACCAGCAAAGACGTGTAGCGAAGCAAAATATTTATTATTTTTCCAATACCATTCTGAAGTATAATTACTCTCACCAAATCATTACAGTGTATTGTTGAAGTACAAGTACATAAAAGGTCGCGTAATTTTATTTATGAGATATATGAAGACCTCCCGTACAGATGGCAGATGTCACCAACATTGGTATAGATGTTACCAGTCTGTTTCGTGAACTCCGCAACCTCGCCTACTCATCCCTGAATTAATGTCAAACCAGATTCATATAATGTGGTCAGCAGTACAATTGATATGTGTTTTGTTGTTTAATGTCCTGTTATTATTGTATTTATTATGGTTATTGATGTTAGTTATTTCCATTTTATTGGAAAAACTAGTTAAAATAACACTGTTTTTAAGTCTCTTTTTATTATATATATTATTTGCTCTTAAAATGATGACAAACTATTTGATAATAAAGAAAAACTGATAGGCTCAACTTCATAGTGAGATAATAATTGGGGGGGGGGGGGGACGNGGGGGGGGGACGAGAAATGCTGCACGACGCTGTGACATGCGTTATATAGGTTAGATTATATATCAAAAGTAATACATAACAGTATTAATGTTTTATTTCCAATACTATATTATATATGACGGCCAACCAACCTTGGAACAGTGTGGGTCTATGAGTGAGAAGGTCTGTGTCCCTTACCTTTTTAGTCTTACGATATTATTTTGTAACGTGTTTTTTCCCGCTGGGACATTCCTTTACGCACTAGTTAGGCGTGTGGGACTCGGTGATAAGGCAGAATGACCACTAAAACCTAGCGGACCCTCGAAATCCTAACGTGGGACACCAGCGGCTGGCTTATCCAAGATGCTGTTCCGAAGTCCGAATCGCGCAAATCCGCGCCTTCTACTGTCTTGCCTTCTACGACAGATAGGGATGGCATTCTTGAAACAGACGAGTAATATATTTATAGCATTACGTGCGAATCTGCTCTTATAATAGCGATGTGATCTCGCCCAAGCGACCCTGTTTTAACTGTATGTATATTAAATTATAATTTAATGTATATAAACTTTTAATGTGTTTTATTTTTGTTTTTGTATTTAAGAATATATTATACGTATCGCGATACTCGTTTTAGGTCACTCCCGCGTGACGCGACGGGGTTAAAGGATTATATAAAATTAGTTCAGTAGTAAATTATGTACAGGCCTAGCCGAAACACTTGATGGTTTTGAAACTTGGATGCAAATTTTGTAAAGCATGAAAACTTTAGCTTCAAACGACGCGGTGCATTCGCCAATATAGTCGACGGATCAATTTACAAAGTCTGTTTGTACATAAGCAAATGAGGTCACCAATAGCTCATGCATTGTCTCAATATATTCTAACTGTCGGATAACTTGGATTTAGGACTTACTTTGTTATATAAATGACTGTGAATTTCGGGATGTAAATAAAAATTTATGTTATTGCATTTTTGTTCTTGTTTTAATTCCCTCTAGTAGTACATACTCTCCCTAACATTGTCTGACTGCCTCGCTGGCACAGTGGTACTCGGTTTGCGACCAGAGGGTCCAGGTTCGATCGAATTCAGGAAATTGCATTTTCTAATTTGTCTCAGTCTGGACTGGTGGCTTCGGTAAAGACGTTCCGCTAAGCAACATCTGCACTGGTACGATGCTGTGTAGTAACCTTAGGAGGTAAATTTCATCTTATCAGATTAGCGCGCTTCCATCTTAGATTGTATTGTGATGATATTGTTCACAATATCATCACGTATGATCATGGTGTAGCGCTAACCTGTCGGTAATAAAAAACACGTTTACGTAGTTAAATATTAAGTCACCTCCGCAGTTACCTTAGATATTGTTAAACTATCCAACAGATTTTACAGCAGTTTTCAACAGTAGGGTGAATCAAGGATACGGGTTATATGTATAATACGTACGGAAATGCAGACAATTTCAAAGAATTGTAATGTGTTGTGAGAACCATATTTTTGTGAGTTCAAATCGCAAATGCTGACTAAATCTCAAGAATTAGATCAAATCATTGTTCTACGAAGCTCATAAGGAACTAAAAGCTTATAAGATACTTGACTGCTGCCACCGCTAATATGGCGGCAGGCATGGCATGCATGGTGGTTTCATGAAACTTGCTAAAACATTTCACTCACCTTCAAATCAGTGTTTCCTGGCCATATTTAAAGCGGTTATTAAATGATAGTAACATCAGAGATATCCTGCCTAAATATTCGTATAACATTTGTGGCCCTTCCATACGAAAAGGTTGCCTTTCCTTGCATTAAATATTACTATATAACATATAGGTATTTATAGTATAGACATATGTCGACACGTGGCATTTAATTATTACCTTTGAAGTAACTTTCTCAATATTCGCGACAGTGACTCACAGAGTGCTTTAAATAGTATATAGGCAATATCTATGATAATCAGTAGTATTATCTATGATCTATGGAGTAGAGTAACGTCAACTGAGAACCAGTCTATTTATAGCACAGAGTTTCAATGAATGTTGAGATGGATGTGTGGAGTGACAAAATTGGATAAGATTAAGAATAAGTATATTAGAGGAAGTGTGAAAGTAGCACCAGTGACCGAGAAGTTAAGGAGTGGAAGGTTAGCCTGGTATGGACATGTAATGAGAAGGGAGGATAGCCATGTATGTAAGAGGGTCCTAAATATGATGGTAAGCGGCAGGGCCGGGAGAGGGCGACCAAAAAAAGTGTGGATGAATTGTGTGAAAGAGGATATGTGTATTAAGGGTGTGAATGTAGAAATGACAGCGGATAGAGTGAAGTGGCGAAAGGAAACATGCTGTGCCGACCCCACCTAGTGGGATAAGGGCAAGAAAACAACATATCCGGTATAATTACAATACAAAACATAATAACAAAGTACCATGACATCCGATTAACAATTACATTTTAGTATTATGTCAATGTGAACATATCTATGAAAGAATGAACATCTGGTATAATGACATTTAGTATCATAACTAACAAACTATTTAATAACTTAAATTACATATATTTTAAAATGAAATATAGTTCACAATAAACTTACTGCCTATGTTTAGTTTATAATTTCATATTAATGGAGTGATCAACTAAACAGGTCGTTTTTGGAAATCTACAAAAATTACGTTTGGTGTTTTTATAAATTTCCGGAATTAAATGAAATACATGAGATTTAGCTCAGTTCTCTTCCTCCCACATAAATGTCACGTGAGGTTTTTTAGATTTATTAAAACAACAAATTTCATTTATATTTTTAGACTCTTTATGTACATTGTCTGAAGTCACAGTGAGAATGATGGAAAGCGAACGTGTTATTAGAACAGGAAAGCTTTTCTTAATAACAAGAAAAACTATAACTTATGTACCAATGTTGTAGAAATGGTTGACATTATCAACATTATCCTAAAGTTTTGTTAAAAACTATTTAGTTTGCTACATATGTGCTTGCATATTGTTTGCTTGCTTGTATGTGTTTGCTTTCCATCGTCGATAAACAATATTTATTCTAATTCATATAGTTTCAGGAATAACAACTATTTGCAGTAAAAATCACTTTTATGGGTGTATTTTCATATTTTATGTAAGAATAATCATTATACAACAAATGTGTTGCGGGTATCTTATTAAAAATACATATGCTCAACCCGGCAAAAAATATCTGAATTTTCTTCACCCTTAAATACGCATTACTAGTTTGTTTGTATTTCTTATATTTAAATTGTGTATTTTGTTGTATAAGTGAATAGGATTAGGAACGTTTAAAGTGTTATTCAATACAAATTGCAACAATGCTGTGAGAATTGACGTTTCCTTAAATTTTCACTTAAAGAAGCACGAGATTCTAACTGATATATGGTGCGTATTGCGCTTTTTTTGTAATATAAAGGTATCTTCTATGTTTACTGCCTTTCTCTAAAGAGAGATAAAGGAAATAAACGAAATACACCACCTTGGAGTTTTAATATCAGTGTACTTTTACAGTCTTACTTTTCTAACCGCAAATGCAGCAGAACTAAGTTTGCTTGATAGAGGCAACATACTGAAGCCTAGAAACTATGGTGATTCTTAAGAATGTATCTGTAGGCTTAACTTTCTATCGTTTCTTTTAATATTTTTGCAAACTTGCATTTGGCAAAGCGAAGTGAACTCACTTAATCTTTGCCGAGTTTAATATTAAATTGTCTACTGAAGACCAGCGGGAGAGAGGTAAAATAAAGGAATAAAATAATATAACATAAATTGCATTTTATTAAAATAGATGTGCGATGCGCCGATACATTTTTTAACTTAATAAGCTGGACATGATATTATTACCCATAATTCTTTTGAAAGTCTTCAATGGTTATCTGACCAGCTGCCACACAAGTTTTACAGCAAAACCTGTAATGTTTGTCATGTATTCAATAGTTATTTTTTAACATAACTAATCTGGTAAGCTTTTACGTCACATTCGTCTAAGTCTTACTTTGACTTTTAATTTTTTTAGTTATACGAATGAAACTGAGACAGAATTATGTAACTGTGCTACCTCATCTGGCAAATGGTTAATATTAGATTAATACATGGCAGAGTTTATAATCTGTATGTTATAGACAATATAACATAAATAGGGGAAGTAGCAGCCTATAATATCCCCACCCTTTTTACATGTAGGAGAAAGGGTTTTTAGAGCATAGACCCACTACGCTGTTTTAGTGCATTATGTGTTGGCTACACATAAATAGTTAAGTAGCAGCCCATTGACGTTGTACTGCTGGGCACAGGCCACTTCGCTCATAGGAGATACATTTATGTGTATACTAACACATTCTTTCAATCTTATAGTCCAATGTGACGGCAATCCGACATGACGTGGAAAACACCGCCAACTTCCCGATGTTGCGAACTTGGCTACTACATATACCCTGGAATCATTTCTAGGATATACAATATTCCTCGTGCTGTTCTCCTTCATAGAAAAGCACACATATACGAGTAGATTGGAGAGAACAAACAAGAACGAAAGTTCATTTTTGTAAAGAGAAAATTACTGGATTCGAATAGGCATACCGATTTTCTTGTAAGACATTGTTTAATTTGGGCAGTGAACACACTACCTTATTATGTAATATTTTTTCCTACAGTTAGTAATGAAAAAAATGGTCTTGCGGTATTAACAATTTCTGAGACCACAATCGAGTTTTCGTATAGGAAAATAAAAATAGTTTTGCGTCTCGTCAAAATAAAGCTACTCACGAAAAATTAGCTCGACGGTAATCAAGTGCAAAAATGGAGCATGGATCCCGGATTATAATAGTCCGGGATCCACGGTCTATTTTTAGTTTTAGATTAGATTTAGTGTATTTAAAAAATCACCTTTTGAAATTGATTACACAAAAGTAACATTTTAATTTAAAACATGTGCATAAAGTGTAATTGTACTACGGATAAATATTAGTATTAATATAATTTATAACGTACTTCATATAATATCGATGAATACAGTATCCACTTCTGACGATTAAATTACAGTTGGCAAAGAAACTATTATCGCTGCATATAAGCGGCAGTAGTTTTGTGCCTGGAAAAAATTAAAAAAAAATTACAGGACTCCTACCTACCTACCTATGGATTAGCATAGTACCTAATTTAAAATAATTTCCTACGCCTTTTATTGCATACTAAATAATGTAACAAAAATCTAGAAATAATTATAATTGGATTCTACAGAATCGTTACCTGTTAAGTATTAAATTACTGCGTAAAAGGGAGACGTACATACGTCTATTAAAATTATATTTTAATTTAGTATTACATACATAGCATCACGCCTTATTCCCATAGGGGTAGGCAGAGACAACATTCTTCCACTGCCACGATCCTTGCATATCTCCTTCGCTTCTTTCATTCTCATTAAACCTTTTATACAAGTTCGTCGGTTTAGAGTACTCTTGACCTGGCCGTTATTTAAAATGTCCTGGATTTGGTCCAGGAACGTTCGCCTTGGTCTTCCCCTTCCAACTTTCGCATTCACTCTTGACTCATAAATCCTTTTTGTCAGTCTCCTTTCATTCATTCTCTCTACATGCCCAAACCATCTAAGCATACCTTTCTCAATTTTAGTCACTACGTCTTCTTTTATACCACAACGTTCTCTTATCACACTATTTCTCACTCTGTCACTCAGTTTTAATCCACTCATGCTTCTCAACGCTCTCATCTCTACCGCATTTATTTTACTTTTGTGATTCTTCTGCCATACCCAACTTTCACTACCATACATAAGTGTTGGCACCAACACTCCAGCATGCACTGCCAGTCTAGCCCTTTGAGACACCATCTGGCTATTCATAAAAGCATGCAGAGCACCATTTACCATATTCCCTGCATTCACTCTCCTTTCGATATCACTTTCACATGTTCCATCTTTTGTAAATTTAGATCCCAAGTATACAAATTCTTTCACCTCTTCCACTTGTTCCCCATCTATCAAAATATTGCCATTCATCATAGATTCATCTCTTTCAAAAAGCATAACTTTCGTTTTGCTTACATTCACTTTCATTCCTTTCCCTTTCAAAGCTTCATTCATAATATTTACCATCTCCTGTAGCTCATTACTTGATCATCAGCGTAGTAAACAATTATATTAATAATAAACAAATATATTATATATCCTTAGAGCTGTTCGACATCGTAGTAAGATAATGTTTAAAGCTATTTGTTACAATATATTTTGTATTTTTATAGTTTTTTTATATTATATACATTATATTATTGTGTGTAGTTGAAAGTAGAAAAGGACTACAGCGCTTAGCTTATATACTATATCAAACGCAATACATAACAATCTTTATGTATTTTATCAACTTTACCTGTAGCCATTCTTCAAACACAAAAATAATGCAATTCTTTTTGTTCGTTGTATTTTCCTCCGTTTGTCGGAGGTTAAAAAATAGCTTGGAGAAAACCTCACCTTGTCTCATATGAGATAAAACAGCCTTTCGACCTTCTTGGCACTAATAAATACATTAAGTAATAAATATAATATCCCACCGGAAGGCAACTGTTTTGTAGGTTTTCTTATTGTCAGATTTATTACAAATCGCTGATTAACCTATTAAGTATACCAAAACTACAAAAACAACTATTCAGGAAAGCGCTTTTAACGTGATTTTTGATAAAAACTTTAAAAAAGCCAATGTTATAATTTGTGTACCAACTACATGCAGGTATCGTGGCGTGAGTTAGATATCACATTTTTAAGGTTCTATCAATGACAATAAATTCAATTGGTTCTCACGGACCATGGTGTTTTTTAATAGGGATTAGCGAAATGCAGAAAATTCAAATTCACTCTTTGTTAAAAGAAAGTTGAGTGAAAAATAGTATAATAAGTTGCAAGATAATAGTAGTTGGAGTAAACAAATTGCTCTAATTGGAATTGAAATATAATAAATTAATATGATATTGTAATGATGACGGTAAAAAATAAAATACAAAATACTCGACTGAGTTTGTTGTGGGCTCTTCTTAGGCCCGCGAAGGAAACGTTGTAATTTTAGACTTTAAGTCGTTCTTTAATACTATCATCAGATGTACATTAGAATTAGTTTGTGGAAATATATTTGACGACTCTAAAGTGCTGTAAAGGCCTATTTGCATAAAGCTATTTTTATTTGCTTAAAGCTTACCTTCGACGCTTATTTGAGCGACCCAACTGTTTGAACTGTAGGCATTGCTGGCATGGCATCCGTAAACACCGCTATCATTTTTGTCTGACGGCGCTATACTTAGTGTAGTGTCTGTAAAGTAAAAATTACACGCATAACTGTCAACTACTTCATAAGTGTTAAACAAGAGTAGTCAAAAAAATAATAAAGCTATTTCCTAGACAAGGCGCGACACCTTAAATTCTATTGGATTTTGTACCTTTAAACCTTTTACATGAGCTTTCAATAAATGGCACTGTGTACAATAAATGGAACTGTGTATTTACTCGTGTACTCGCCTGTACCGTTCAGAAATGACGTCATAGCGCTCAAAGTTATTTTATGATATAGTAACAGCCTTCTAAGCTTTATGCACATTGGTTCATGTCACTGGTTAATTTTTCCATGGCTAGCCTATAATTGTCTGTATTAAATCCGCTAACTTAGTGATTAAATCATGACAGTTTTTACAGTCATTTTTGCATGACAGCCACGGTTGACAGCTCCTGCCAATCTAGACTTACTCAAAGTAGGAAATGCAATCTGAAACCTTGACCGTCGCCAACGAAGAGAATACTCATACCGTTATGCCGCCGCAGGCGTCAAAGTATATTTTTAAACTTTGAATATTTCAAAGGCATGTATATGTAATTTTCGCGTCTCAGCAAATTGGAAAAATTGTCACGACAGAGAAAAAAAATCCAATGTTGGTGTATTATTATGTCGTTGGAGAAATTTCTCTCTGCGCTGCGATAATTGGAATGTTTGCGTCTTTACACCCCATCAACCCGTGCAACTCAACCGAATGAACCCAGACGGGTGACCTAGCTAGGCGCAGCAGAGGTAGTAGGCGAGGCACACAGATTTTGATAATTGTTAGCAAATTCTCTTCAGAGAACAACTACAACGGCGTGAACAACTACACTAATGTTGTCCAGCGCGCAAAAGAGGGAAGTAAGGGAGTCGCGCCGAAAACTCGTTGTCAAGTGACAACGGATGGCACCGACACACTCACAACTAGGATATCAGAGCAGGAAAAGCACACTTGGGTAGCGACACAGCGTGATCCACCCGCTCGTTAAGATAGCCTTAATTGGCTTAGAATATATCACAGATTTAAAGGGGGACCGCAATAGACAGAGCCTCCCGACAAAATAAGGTAACAAACTAGAGGCAGGTGTCCCAAACTTTTGACCCCGCGGCGCACACCGACATACTTGAATAAATAGTAACATCCAGATTAGCTTGAACACTTGAACGACACTCTCGTAGGTTACACCCGAGAAGTCACCGACTTCATCGGTCCAAGAAAACTACCGAACAACAGGTGTGGAAAACGATTAAAAATCGCGCAGTACGAGCCCACGATTCGTATACATATTCGTATTTTCCGCGGACCCCCGCGTAAGTCACGTTAGAAACCACGAACTTCGATGAAGTGCATACATTCATTAGGAAACACCATGCAGTAAAAGCACTGGACCCCGACGGTATCCATAACAAGATGCTCAAATAGTTCGTGTATCTCTTGATTAATCACTTTAACGCCCTTTTTGGCGGCCTTAAAATTTTGGAATGTGAGATTTTTAGTGGAAAGCAGCGATACGGATACTCTTTTGCTCATATGGCAAATTAGTATGTATTATCTATTATCAAAATATCATACTTGTCATTAAAATCCGGCTGTCAAGCTCAGGTCGAAGCCGGACAGCGTCTTTTGTCCAATATACGTCTGGCACGGGATAGCCACTCACGTCACATTTCAGATACACAGTTGAGCCAGCCGAAAGCCGTGCTTCTTCCACGGTGATGTATGTTTTTACAGGTGCTGTTTGCGTTCATCAATTAAGTTATATATTAGGTAAACACAACAGATTACAATTTAAATATATTAAATACAAAATCGATGTTTTAATGCCTTTGTAACCCTAGGCATGTAAGCACAGAATGATATTGTTGTTCGCTAGCTGAATGTATAAATGAATACATATAGCAAAAAATCATCATTACAAGAAGTATTTTCCTTTATTTCTTTAAATGACACGGAAATATTTAGATATTTGATAATGAAATAAATTTGAACAAATACAAAATTTCAAGTGGATACTTTACGTGGTACGTGGAATGAAAAACCAACGGAACATTAAACAATATAACAGGACTAGCCAAAACACAATTGTGCATAACCTTTGCTAATACTGGAAATCAAGGCATAACCTATAGTCACTGTAAACAACATTGCAGATAATAGAATACGTCCTTCTTACATAAACTTGTGTTTGACACTATCTGTAGTGTGGAATACATTGTATTAAAGATAAAGAATAGTTGAATTTGTGTTATATTTTTCTAGAGACCTAAAACATTTTATAATATATTATTAACAAATTATATATTAAGTAAACATGTGGTAAAAAACATTTAGTAATTTGTTAGACCATGTAGCACTAATTTCTTAAACTTTATATGATAGCTAGATGATAGGGGGGCTAGATGTCTAGGTAATTAGACAAGTAGTCTTTATATAAACACAATACAATTCCTACTATATATCGAAACTCTCCCTACATACATATATGTCTTGTTAATATTTTCAATCGTAAATAAAATCCTTTTTTGTTCATCTATTTAAATTAAATTACATCTAAATTTTTTAGGGGATAATGCTTTATTTTAAGATGGTTTTAACAAATATTCAAGTTCATTAATTAAATAAATTAAATTTGTTTAACTGATAAACTTCTGAACTCTGGTAGAATCTGTTAAAACATGAAATTATTTATTTCAAAGTATTGGAAAATTTAAGAAAAAACATTACAACTCATGATTTGTTAGCTTATTGGGTTTTTGCATAAAATTCTAATAAGACAATTAAATCTGCATTGTATTTATATGTCACTATGAAAAAAGAAAGTATAAACAAATTAGTTACCCACCGTTTTGAGAAGCTACATAAAATTGACAATTTTGTTAAAGGTAATTGTACAAGTATTTGGAAGACGCTCTAAAGACCTCTTAACAAAATTAAATCTTTTATTAAAAGAAATCGAGAAATGATACTATGATTTGAAGAACGGGAGTGAAGGAATTGTTCTAATCGAAATAAATTATATTGAAATGATAATGAGAAAGAAATGGACATTCGACTGAGTTTGTTGTATGTAGGCTCTTCAGTGAACAGGGGGAGAAAAACCCGCGTAATATTAGAATATGAGTTGTTCTCTAATACCATCATCCATCGTAAATTGGAAATAATATGTAGAAAAAAATTAACGATTTCAAAGTGTTGTTAAATGTTACTTGAATTTTTGAATTTATAATAAACTCCCAGGAGAGGTTCTTAACACGGCACTTAAAAAGTTCAAACCTTTATTAAAAGAAAGTTATTTGAAAACTTTAAGTTTCACATAATTAATTAGACGTTAAAAGAGCGTGGGAGAGATTTAATTGCTAATGAAAGTAATGGTTTCAAAAAAGATTTCCGAGTGTTGTGATCTGACATTCACAACATAATCTGTGAACATAAAGTAATACACAGTCTATGGAAATAACGGACATTCAAATCTTCCACTTTTGTAACGTAAAGCTTTAAAAAACGGACAGTCATCTTAGCGCCGCGAAATACATTACATTACATTTATGTCGTTGATGCCTTGGAAAAAAGGAAGGTCGTTTGTGTGGGATGCTACATGTTGATACGCTTGCACCATCTCACATTGACGCTACCTCCAAATCAGCGGGAGCGGCGGCGTCTTTAGCTGAAAACGCCTAGAGGCGCAAATAGGAGAGCCTTACTTAAATACATATTTGTGCCTTTTGTTGTGGAGACATTGGGACCGTGGGGTCCTGAGGCTAAAAGCTTTTTGAAAGAAATTTCATCTCACTTAGTTGATGTTACACGTGACCCTAAGGCCGGGTGGTACTTCGGACAGCGTATAAGTATCGCTGTCCAAAGAGGTAACGCTGTCAGCCTTATGGGTATCTATCCATTTGCTTCTGATGGCGCATTTTAAATACTTTTAATTTATTCTGTGTTAATGTTAAGGTTCGATATAATGTTATCATGGTTTATTTGTACGAGTAAATAGCAGTTTCTAACGACACCCCGCCTTCTGTTCACTGAGAAGACAATACACCGAGTGAATTTGTTTTTATTCATTTAATTATCATACGTTGGGGACGAACGGGCAAAACGGTGAGGTGGTGTAAAATGAATAACCGTTTTAAATCGCTGATTAGTCGATAGAAATATATTGTTGTGAAAGAGAACATTGTGGTATAAAAGAAGACGTAGTGACTAAAATCGAGAAAGGTATGCTTAGATGGTTTGGGCATGTAGACAGAATGACTGAAAGGAGACTGACAAAAAGGACTTATGAGTCAAGAGTGAATGCGACAGATGGAAGGAGAAGACCAAGGCGAACGTTCCTGGACCAAATCCAGGACATTGTAAATAAGGCCCAGGTCAAGAGTACTCTAAACCGACGAACTTGTATGAGAATGAAAGAAGCGAAGGAGATATGCAAAGATCGTGACAAGTGGAAGGACGTGGTCTCTGCCTACCCCTATGGGAATGAGGCGTGATGCTATGTATGTATGAAATATTTTATGTTGCCGTCTATCAATCGATTTTGTGACTACATTTACCGTTATCAATTAAGGATCGGCATTGCGTGACGTTTTTTATTAATATCGAAATCTGGGGAAAAAATTACAAATTTAAACCGTAAGTCTGTGTTTCCAATAGGCAAACTGTTAGCGGTCGACTGAGTTTGCCTAAGTCGGCCGCTAACAGTTTGCCTACTAGGGACACAGCCTAAGTATCCAGTGATTATTTTTTTTTTAATTTAATATCCTAATTAATGAACATGAAATTATCACGTTTTAATTGCTGCAGTTTGTAATAATTTAAAACTGTGTGTTATAAAATTATGTTATAACATTACTAGCCGGGCAGAAACTGGGCAAGACGGATACTTGCTGGTATGTTATTAAGTTTGAATTGTTATAAATATTGTACTTAGCTCTGTTATAATTGCAGCTCAAAAACAAAATACTGCAGCTATAGAGAGGCTAAAGAAAGGCTCCAATCGATGTTCCAGGTCCTTGCGGTATCAAAAGCAAAAAATATCCTGGAATAATCTAAGACATCACACCTGTGTGCCATTTGCAAAGTAAAATATGTTGACCCGCCGACAGAAGATTGGATACAATGTGGGATGTGTCACGAGTAGATACATGAAATTTGTTCTTCACATTCTGGACGTGGTTCATATTATTGTGACAATTGTTTTGATTAAAATAATTTATCTAATTAGTATTCGTTTTGCCCGTCCTGGTAGGGTGAACCAGATTAATTTAATTTTTTTTGTATTTGTTTTAATTTTGTGGGAGTAGTCATTATTTTTATTATCATTTTATTTTAATCATAAACTTCAATTACCCAAACAATTATTAACCAAAGTTAAGATTAAACATGATTGACGTATTGTTTTTTAATTTTTAAATTAACATATCCCTGTTCCCGTCCTTCCCCTACATTGGTATGTTTCAAGTTTATCATTTAATATGTTATCTTAAATTCGTGTGGTTATTAGGACGTGGCGGAGACCTAATCAGTATTGTTTAAGTTTTGTTATCTGTCTTATTATGTATGCCTAAACTTCTTTTAATATTATACTTCTATATTCTCCTCTTAACAATTGTATAAAACTTATATATAGATTATTTACTAGCAGACCCGACAGATTTCGTTCTGTTAAAAAGATTTGGAATGTGGCAGATTTCAGTTTAATGAATGATTTTCCAAATGAAATTACAGCAGTACTAAATATCTACAGCTCTTACATTTTTGTGACTATTAAAGTTGTGACTATTCAATTGATTTTGAACTTTGTGTAGCGCTAATAAAGTGTAATTTGACTCTTTGGTGTTACGAACACCTACATTGCTTGGAGAACAATGAGTACTTGTAATTTATTATGAACTTTATTAAATAGCAATAAAGGTCAAATTGACTCTACATTTGAGTTAGAAAAAGTTTGTATGGGAAATAGAAAAGGGCTGTTTTTAGGGTGTTCCCCTGCAATTATTCGAACTTTTCTCGCTGTAAAAACCATCCTTGAATCCCAAGAATTGTCAAAATCAACCCAGGCGTTGTTGAGTTATGCGCTTACCAACACATTTTGCGATTCATTTTTATATTATAGATTATCTAGTTTATATTATACAAATCCAACAATACTCAAAAGTCAACACAACAAGGACTAAAACAAAAATAAAACAAAAAATAAATTAAATGTCAGGATAGTTTAGGGTTAAAATTAAATTTACATTTTGGTAACTCTCAAAATTATTGTGCCAAAACGAAAGATTTTTAGGTCTTTTAGTTACTTGGGAAAATGAAATCGTACACGGTATTATTATTTATGAATTAAAATGTATAAGGGTTTTGAAATTTGACATGTAATTGAAGTAAAGGAGCGATATGTATCCTAACCTATGACATGAAACAATATTGTTTATAGATAGTTATTCAAAGGCATCATGAACCCCCTTACAAACCTTATAAGAAAAAAAAATTCCTTTAAAAGTTAATTATTTGACTTTCCTCTCTCGCGATTCGGGTCTGCGTTTTTATAATTCGAAATAAATGTTATCCATACGGAAACACAACCTAACGTCGTGACTACGACCAACTTACGTATTAGATTCCTTGTTGTAATTTTAAAGTAGAGATATAAAATTAATTGCTATTTTTCAAAAACTACCACAAACCATATAAATTTGACTAGGTGCAGAGTTAAGAATAAGTCAGACGAAGTCGCAGGAACCAGCTAATTTACTATAAACGACATGAAGGAATATAAACAAAAGTCTCACTTATATTCTCTTAAACTTTATTTAGTAATATTTACACGATTGATTTAAGAAATCGCATTCTGAGATAAAATAATGAATTTAGTAATTCAAACAAGTTGAAATAAAATAGTGAATTAATAGCAGAATTTTGTTTCCATCACAGATGGAATCTATTTGTGACATTTCACTGTTAAAGTGAAAGTAAATGTATGTTTATTTACAGCTTTACATTGAGTATTCGCTATGTGCTCGGCAGTTGGTCAAACTGACATATTGGACATACAGATGTAATAAATAAAATTAAAAGATACAAAAAAAGGCGACAAAATGTATTTGAAAATATATTTGCCACAATCATTACTTAGTACAATAATATGTTATTATCTAACCAGTTTTGAGTATCAATCAGATATTTGGATCAATACGACAGTATACATACAAAATCAAAATAAAAACAGGATTTTAATTAAGACCTAGTTAACCAGCTACAGCCACATCTACTTTATTCTTTTTATTTCTAGACATATCCAATAGGATCATTATCCCCCATTATTCTATTTGCAATAGTCATTCTTTTTGTCCCTGGTTATTGCATGATTTATGAAATATTATAGTATTTTGTATATCAGGACGCGTAGACAATGAACTTTCGAAGACTGTTAACGCTTAAAAATGTATAGGACTGACGTTTCATTATTCGATATGTTTCGAAATGTCATTTAGTAGCAAAAACAAATAAATACTCTGTGTAAAACAAAGACAGTAGATACTCTGTGGTCGGGGAGTCAAAAATCGATGACTGTGAAAAACAAATTGTTGTTGAAGACTGTCTTAACTGTATTAATTCTAGAAAATATATGTGTTATTGTTGTAAAAAGAAACATATACGTGAGATATGCTCAACATGTATATTATTGAGTTATGTTGAGTTAGAAACTATTCATTTACTAAAAGGAGATAAGAACCGTTAGGTTATCTGTGTTATAATCACATGTCAAGATAATTACTAGATATGAAGTGGAAATTTAGAAGTACCAAACAAAATTATTTAAAAATGTCATGTTTATAATGTTATTATCTGTTTTGATATTTTAAATATTTGCGTTGGAATAGCTTAAATAATGGGTATTAATAAAAAAATAGCCACCTGGAAAGTTTCCCAGAAGTTTAGAATAATTAGTGATATTAGAGAAACCGTGTTCCATTACAACTTTGTCACCGTAAAACTTTACTACTGGATTTTTTGAAAATAACTCCTTTCCAACTAATTTAATTTTTTTTTAATAAAAAATTAAACGAGAACAATATCGCCTACAATTTGGGTCCTAATAATATTTATTCTTTCACAGAAATATCGACATTCATCTGCGTTGAATGTTTTTTTCATTGGTTTGAATGAGTAGCATTTTCATCAATGTAGGCAAATTGCTTTGCAAATAAAAAAAACGTACGTACTGTGTATCACTGCAAAGAGCTTATAGTCCCTAGACTATGGCTGTACCAAATTTCAATCAGTAGAGTGACCTCTACTCGGCAAAAGGAATATTCCTATCAAATTTCAAGTCTCTACGCCTTATGTGATGAGTCAATAGTTAACACCCCCGCAACCCCCTTTGCGGGTGGAATTTTATAAAATCTGTTCTTAGCTGACCTATACTCGACAAAAGGAATATTCCTACCAAGTTTCAAGTCTACGCCTTATGTGCTGAGTCAATAGTTAACACCCCCGCAACTCCCTTCGCGAGTGGAATTTCGTAAAATCCGTTCTTAGCTGAGCTCAACTCGGCCAAAGCAATATTCTTACTAAATTTCAAGTCGATACGCCTTATGGTCCCAGAGATGTCGTGATGATACCTGGATATCTCTTTCTCTTAGATTTGAATTAACTAGGTAATAAAGCTGTTTAAACTAAATTTCTCTAGGCTAATTGTTGAGGCGTAATGAAACGCAACAAACAAACAAATTTATAAACTGTATTCAAGATTACGGGGATACCGCGAATTGGCCAGCAGCGGCTGTCATTAAAAAAATCGCGCATAGAATAACCAAACTGCAACTCGTTGCTTCAATATAAATTTATACGCAAGAATTCCACCGTTTTCTTAAATCCGTATACGTATCGACATAAGCTGATCCTACCGCGCCGGATATAATCGCAAGCGACCTAGTAATTCGACGACAAAACGGTGTTTTCTACTTCTTCGGAGAGTTATCGAGAAACAAAGAAAAGCGCAAGGTAAACGCAACCTACGCCTATCCACGTCCATTTCTGAGGTTTGCAACGCAAAACCATGAATACTTCGACTTTTTTAAAGCTATCAAAATGAGTACTGTAACGAAATCCAGGTCTAAGTCAAGGTACAATAACGCTGACCGACCATGAGGACACTAATCAGTTGATAAGTGACTTAGTTAAAAACGCGCAATTATTAACAACCAATTAACTAGATTTTCAAATTACGTCAACGGTTTCGAATCGAATGAAACTAAGCCCGAACAAATGCGAGTAGATTTAAAATTGCGCATCAAAAGCGCAGCAAACCTTTTCGAAGAGTTCAGCGAAATTCAAACACAAATTGAACAGCCCGTTTCAGAAGCAGATATGGACGAGCAATTGCTACAACAGGAAGGGTTTGAAGATTGCTACTACGCTCCTCTGGCTCGCGCTCAATGTATGCTAAAAAAGGAAATCACAGGTAAAGTTGATCGGGGTAACTTTATCTTAAATTTTCATTAAAACCTTGGCCCACTGACCTGGTATACCCCGAAATCGCGAAAATAGCAGTAGAAGTAATCCTTGAACAAGTGAAGAACGTCATAGAAGCAGCTTTCTCTTCGGGCATATTTCCTGCAACCTGGAAGATTGCAAGCTTAGTGTTGCTCAAGAAACCAAATAAACGGTAGAAAAAATTATTTAGGTTCAAATTGTGGAGACAATGATCTATCTCCCCAACTTTGAACCTAATATCAATTTTCTACCAGAACATGATGTCAACATCCTTGACACAGTCGTTTAAGATGATGAACATTACAACTTTGTGACTTTGAAAGCAGAAGTTCACAACCAACCTCGCCACGAGAACATACGAGACGAAAATGAGTTCCGATGATAATAGAGGAGTATGAGTAATGATGGAATACTGCAAGAATCGAAAGGGAAGAACCGGTAGTAATGGAGCGTATTTATGAGAAAAAGCATGAAAATCAAATCTTTTTCATAATCAAAGATGAAGGATTGTTCCCTGGTACAATGTTAAAGACTGATGGACAACATGTATAAATATCGGCATGGCAAAAGGCAATTGAAGGTTTATTTTATACCATTTAAAAGTTTCCGACCATGTTTTATAGTCTATGGACTAATATTTTAAATCTTATACTCAGAAATAACAACACGAAGTTACCCAGATTCTCAATAATTAAAATATTTGCTAAAATCCTACACCAAATTCAGGTGGTACAAAGTTACCCTTATGTCCAGTATTCATTGGCCCAATTGAACGTCCTCTGTTGGACATAGGTCTCACGTAATGATGTCCACAAGGTCCGATCTTGCGCCGCCTGGCTCCAGCGGCTACCGGTGACCCTCTTTATGTCGATGGTCCACTTACAGAAGTATCACTACTTAAACTTATCTTTGAAGGGCAGTGCAACATTAGTAATAGACTCACTGGAATTTTCATCCGATAATTATTCCATAGCATGGGAGCTAATACTAAATAGGTAAAATAATACCAGGTTGCTAATTCACAATCATGTAAAGCTGTTATTTGACATTCAGGCAAAATGCTTTACGTACGTTTAATTTTTTTAACAAACATGATCGATACTATATTAAAAAATATACGCGTTTTAAAAGTATTAGGCGAACTAGTTGACAGCTGGGATACACTTCTTAGTCACAATGTAGTGTCAAAACTCGATAAAACTTCTGAACGCAAATGGGAACAACACAAAAACACAACACTTAATAAATCTGATGATTTCACGTCTCGTCTGAAAGTCAATACGCTCCTAACATTTCTTAAAGACAGGGCAGATACATTCATCCGTTCAGTTTCGTCAAACACCAATGATAAACCAGCGAAAAAGTTTTTTAATGCTTACCTAAAATCTTATAAACTATACGTACCGCCATATTTAGCGTAACATAAAAAAAGGTTTGATATCAGTATCATATAAGGTTGCTGGCTAATTTGTACGTTATTCAATTGAAAAAGAAATCATTTCAAATTAAGAAAACAACTAAACATCACATTTCTTATCTGGAGCGAACTTCGAGTATTTCTTCCGTCGGAGTTTGGTTAAAAATTTTATTGAAATACTGTTTTTTTGTTTGTTTTTTTAAATCGCGTATCTTTTTGGAGTTGAGTACTGAATTAACCTTCATTTAGTCCCAACGGAGATTGCCAGGGCACTTGAAATGCGAAGAAATGATCAAACCTACAGAATGATATCCAGAGATCTTCGTCGACCAGTTTCAACGATCCATCGCAGTATCCAAGGTTCAGGGAGACCGGTACTTATGTGAGAAGAGCAGGACAAGGCAGAAAAAGACGCACTTCGAGTAAGGACGATCGTTTCATCGTGTACGTAGGAACCCCCGTTTGACGGCAGTCCAAGGGCGACATGAGTTAGAAACAGTGTAGACTGTAACAGTAAGTGAGCGTATGGTACGAAGAAGGTTCGAAGAAGCTGGTTTGGGTTCATTTGTGCCCGCCAAGGCTCCAAGGCTCGAGACAAATCATTTGTCAGGCAAGCAAACATGCCAGACGCGCTGCACAACCGCGATACTCCCAATAACATGTTATTTATTTACATATTAGATTCCTTGTCGTAATTAAGATTGGGATTTTAAAATTGTTTTATTTTTAATTTTTTTTTAAACCACCAGAATGGCTTTATAAATTTGACTAGGTGCAAGGTAAGAATCAGTCAGAGAAAGTCGCAAGTACCAGCCAATTTACCACAAAGGAAATAAAGGAAGATAAACAAAAGCCTCACATATATTCTCTTAAACTTTATTTAGTAATATTTACATGGTTGATTCAAGAAATCACATGCACAAAATATTGACTCGCAACTTATTTTCGTAGACAATGTTCGTAATCGAATTCATTCAAAGTTATCGCATTTTGTGACATAATAATCAATCAATTTATTACGTGACCTAATTCTAACAAATTGAAATAAAATTGTGAATCAATAGAATAGTAATAAATCTAGAAATTCAAATAAAATATCAATATGCGAAGCCTCTACGAGTGAACTAGACAAATTAAAAAACCTAAATACAATTTTTCATTTCCATCACAGACAGAATCTATTTGTGACATTACATTGTTAAAGTGAAAGTAAAGAAATGTTTATTTACAACTTACATTGCGTATTGGCTATGTGCGTGGCATTTGGTCAAAAATGCACATTGACATACAAATGCAATAAATAAAATTTAAAGATACACAACAAGCGACAAATTGTATTTGAAAATTTATTTGCTAAAATCATTACTTAGAACAATAAATTGCTATTATCAAACCAGTTTTGAGTAACTATCAGATATTTGTTTCTTCACGACAATACACATACACATTCAAAAACAGGATTTTAACTAAAACGTAGCTAACCAGCTATTGTATTCTTTCTATTTCTATATATTATCCAATAGGATCATTATACCCATTATTCTATATGTAATAGTCATTATTATTGTACTTGGTTATGGCGTGATTTATGAATTATATAGTGTTTTGCATACCAGGGCGCGTAGGCAACGAAACTTTTGAAGATTGCTAACGCTTAAAATGTATAACGTCATTTCCGTACATTTTTAAGCGTTAGCAATCTTGTGACGTTCTGAAAGGCCCAGGAGGCATTGCTCTGTAGGATGGCCGAATATAAATTAGTAGCAAAGTAATAAATACTCTGCGAAGAATAAGAAAAGTATATGCTCTGTAGTCGGGAGGGTGTCAAAAAGCAAAAGTTTTTACTGTTTTAGTTCTATAACATGTAATATTGTTGTAAAAAGAAACATATACGTGGGATATATGCTCATAACTTAATGGTATTCCTTGCTAAAGAGAAAACATTGCTCTCCGAAATTTATAATATGGCACTTAAAACTTCGTATTAAATTTTCTATATTTATAAAAAAACCAATTATATTTTCAATTTTTACGTACTAGACGTCAAATATTTACTAAACTGAAACATTTATACTAGCTAGATTTAATTTAATCTTCATATTTCATAAATCAATTCAGTTATGTGTAGTTAATGTTCATATAACACACAAACAATATGTATTAGATTCAAATTGGTAACTACTTCCTTCGCCACGCGGCATCGGCTTGCATTTCCACTTCATTGGGATCAAGTTGTCCAGCCTCAACGCATGATCGACAACAGAATCTGAAATATATTTTTAAATATTTCTATAGCGTATCAAAATATAAAAACATAGGTTTATAATAAGAAAACACAAAGAAAAGGCTCTGTGCTGCCGCTGTCTCTCTTCTACTGAAGACAAATTGATGCGTCATAAGGCGAACGCTTAAGCTGATCGCACCACTCTATCGCTTGCTTCGCTCTCTCGTTTGCACGCTCAACTCGAATGGAACGTGACAATTACACATACTTTTTCATGAAGCAGCCGGCATTCATAGATTAATTAGACGTTATCACGTCAAAACACATTAATGTGCACTTAAGATATTACTACCCCATGATAGATAATAAAACTTCACTAACCCGAGGCGAATAATACTATATACAATTTTTTCCACCTCTTTAACTTCTTCCGTTATTCCTTATAATTTCAAGCTTGACCAGCCGCTTTTGAAAAGTGTATTTAAAATTAAATTAATTACGTAGTAGTAACATTTACTGGAGCTTTCAATAGATGACAATATACAATTTATCGCAATGTAAATTTGCATTCGAGATTTAATATTTCAATGTTTTATCCGACATAAGTTTAAAAAACGTAGTTGAGTGGGTGAATAAAAAAGTATTTTCCCAATGAATGAAAATTTAAACAACTAACATATAGGGACAGTACTAAGTAATAGTCGGAATTCAAAAAGGGTTTTGGAGGTTTGGCTTCCTATATGATATATATTAATTATTAAACCATTCAATGTTTTACGTACGCGGAATAATACTTGTGGCGACAGAATTTGCTCTTGACGATCAAGCTGCAGTTGGCAAAATAGGGGCTGTCTTTGCATTTCGTCGGTATGTATATACCTATGGAGGAATACAGTACACATATTAATTAAACATTATATCATTAAATTGTTACCAAAATATTAATATTACGGAAATAAATCATCAGTTGATATCCAATGAAAAATAATTCTATTACCTTAGAGATTATTACATTTATAGTAAAATTTCGCTCTTTATATGTAAAAAGAAAAGTAAGTAGCAGCTCATTACATCCGCACGCACATCCCACTGCTGGGCACAGGCCTCCTCATTCATATAAGAGAGGGTTTTTAGAGCTTAGACCCGCCACGCTGATCCACTGCGGATTGGCAGGCATAGTACACAAGTGCACTCTCTATTCCTTCACTCTCATAGTCCGATGTGACGGGAATTCGACACGATCGCAGAGAGATCAGGCGCAGGACCGATGGCTTAACGTACTCTCCGAAGCACGGGGGTGGAGATCACCACCAACTTACCAACTTTCCAACTTCGGGAAAATATTGAGAAAATCTTAATAGAAAACTCAATATCGATTTTGAATTGGCCCGACCCGGGCCTCGAACACCGGACCTCATGTCTGTAGTTGTACATGCTAACCACTAGACCAACGAGGCAGTATCTTTATGTGTATGATATAATACTTATCCAAAACATTGTGAGAACGTAAACTTTAGTTATATAGACGTTAAATCTATATATGTGTTATCAATAAAGCTATTTATCGTGTCCAGGACACATTATTGTCTTTAAATGGTTTCCATAAACGCGGATATTGAATAGTGCCTTTAATATAAAATAACACAATACACATTTATCTTATAAATGATTTAAATAAATTAAAGGACTTCATGTCGTTCCTTCCAAAGATTAACCATGCTTGTTGTGATGTAAGTAAATATAAACAAGTAAAGTAAAATACGAGTATAAAGGTCAATTCCTATGCCCTTCAGCATGAACTTTTTGAACTAGAAATCTTTTAAACCTTATACGTGAGCTTTCAATAGGCGCTCTATAATATTTGGTAAATTAAACTTTAGTAATGAATTGCCCTTTGAAAAGATTGTATTGCCATCAAGTTCTTCCACTACAAGTGAAATACAAAATGAACTTGATTGTTTAATAAAAAAAAAATAAAAGTGCGTGCGTACATAGCACACATGTCAGAAGTGAAACTAATATTTAGTCTTTATAGAAATTTAAAACTAGATTTCTGAGACTTAGAGCTAGGGAAAAAGGAAGATATTGTCATTAAAATATTAAAAATGCCGAAAATCAATAAAAATAATTTATTGAAATCTCAAATGACGAATTGGGAATAAAAAATTAATGGTACAATATTAATGGTAAGGTAAGGTAAGTAGCAGCCCATTAACGTCCCACTTAGAGCCCGTCTTTAGAGCATAGACCCACCACGCTACTCCACTGCGGATTGGCAGGCATAGTACATAAGTACACTCTCTATTCCTTCACTCTCATAGCCCGGTATGAAGGGAATCCGACACGACCGGAGAGAGATCAGGCGCAGGACCGACGGCTTAACGTGCTCTCCGAGGCATAGGGGTGAAGATCACCACCAATTTTCCAACTTCGGGATAATACTGAGAAAATCTTAATAGAAAACTCAATATTGATGTTTGGATTGGCCCGACCTGGGACTCGAACCCAGGACCCATGTCTGTACGAAAAAGCTAACCACTAGACCAATGAGGCAGTTAATATTAAACATTATTAATTAAATATTGATTTTGAATTTAAAATTTAGACATGAAAAATATTATATTAAATGACGAGTGGCAAATTAAAATGCCCCATGTTATTTGTAAATATTAACACTATTTAACATTCAAACGAATTAGAATATAAAACGCTGCACATTTTCGCGACGCTAAGTACGCGTTTCATTCGTTCAAAATTTGAAAAAGATAAAGATAGGTCGAGTGTAAAATAACAGCAGGAATTTAAGAAATCCTAAATCGAAATCGCGATAAGAAAGATCGCTTGCTTACCTTCAACGCTTATACGAACAGTCGAATAGTGTGAACTGTATGCGTTATTTGCATGACATCCATAAACTCCGCTGTCATTCGTATTTGAACGCGATATAGTCAGTCTCGCCTCTGAGAATTAACAAAAGAAAATTAAAAATTTACAAGAAAATATCGCTGCGCTGGAAAAATACTGATATAACACAAAAAGCAAATTATACAGAGTTACGTCAATCAACGAGATTTTGTAGTGCGAAAACATTATGTATGCCGATTTCAATAAGAGTATAAAATATAGACTATTCTTAAAACTACTATTTATCACTATTGTATTACTATTCATCCAAAGCAACAGGTATTGTTTTATTAACGCTGATAATATACGAGGCATAACCCGGCATTAACAATATTATTATAATTCAGAAGTAAGGAATATGTTATGTACAGAGATCAGTCATACATTACATAATACGATAACGGGAAGTGCCTGCATTACGAGGAAATAAATAATTTATTATCAACAATAATTTATAAAGACATTCTCAGTGTCATGGTCAGATAAAAAATATTCAAAGAAATGATTACTGCTAAGTGATTACATTAACGAGTTGTTAAGTACAATGGCAAAGGAGTTTAACGACATTTGGTTATAGTTCTTTAATATTGAACTTGACCATATTTGCTAACCTACATTAGATGAGTCCGCGAGAGCAAGAACGGCTTGTATATTGTATTAGCACAATAAAATAATGAAGGAAATAAAAAATGATGGTGCGCTTTGATATATTGATAAAATTAAAAAGAACTTCCAAAACACGATGAAGTTCATATATATTTCAATCTAGTTTAGAGCTATTTACGTTTGTATTTAACGAAATCTGTGAACTCAATTTTTGATCTTTAATTTGAAATTGAAATTTGGCTAGTTCTAGTAGTTACTGGGAGTGGTTAATTTTCCGGCATGTTGCCATAGTTGGATATATCCGCGGTTTCGAAGCGAGTTAAAAAATAACTAAAGAAAACACGTTTTATTGATCAGTTAGCGCTACCTACGGAGTTCTCGACTCTGTGTGAACATTGGAGAATCCTTCTTTAAGGAGCGTTTACATCGGGAAAGAAGTAACATTGCTAATTTCAAGTCAATTGGGCGAATAGATATGGATTTTACCTGTCATTAAAATCCTGTCGTTTTCAATCGAAGGAGATATCCGCACACCGTCTTTAGTCCAGTAGACCGCAGGCACAGGGTAGCCGTCGACCTCGCATGGTAAATTAATCTCTGAACCAGCCAATATCCTTGTACGTTCCGTTGAGATATGCGTCTGTACGGGCACTGTTTACATAATTTAATTAAAAGCTGGTAATACTAAAAAAACTGGACGCAGAAAGAAGTCGCAGCCGCAGAAAATTCAGGAATGGAATAAATTTCGTAACACAGCTGTTTAGTCTTAATATGGTGAATAAAAAGTTAGTGGAAAACCTTCAAGATTCACTTAAAAAAAACAAAAATGGATCGTTGTTGTCCTAATCTGATAATAATAATTATGTTTTTACGTCTAAGTCTTCCAGGATTATTTTTTCGATTTTGAAGTGTCTTTTGCAAATATATATTAATAGCCAAAAATAAATGGAGATTGATTCATCAGTATTGCTATTACCAGACGTTTACTTGACGAAAATTGAATTGTAATTACATAAATTATATATAGCAATGTTTTCTCTAAAATGTCTAAAACTTTTAAAAGTCACAAGTTCTTGTACAACTGAAGTTTTTCGCTATTTAATAACTCACAGTTTAAGGTATTTGGTGTTGGATGGCATTTAAAATTTCCTATAATATAATCGTTGCATTAAACCGAATACCTTTAAAAAATATACAGAGATATTTACACTTATAATTATTATATTGACAAGAGAAGCAACCTACCATGCATCATGCATATAAAATTTGTCATGCAAGTACTAATGAATATACTTATGTATTAATAATAATAAAGCATTTTATTAGAGGCCCAATCTTACCCGTGTATAAAGGTAACCCAATTTCTGGTGTCGGTGTCGTAGTTGGCGTGGTTGGAGGTTGATTCGTTGATCGCTCAGCCCAGTGGGGCTTCAAGTTAGGAACGATTTTTGTTGCAGCATTGTACACTTGTACCACAAAAGCCCATACAGCCGGTTTTCCGATTCCATTGTAAGCTTGACAAAGATATTCTCCGAGTGTTTCGTCCGTAAGTTTTCGTATTTGCAATACATTTCCTCGGGCTTCATATAGAGAGCTACTGTATGGCACCATAGGTCCGTTTTGACCTCTAAACCAGTATATAGCTGGTGGAGGGTAACCAAATGCGAGGCATCGGATACCGAGCGAGCGACCCAGTTCGCCCACCACCACGGCGTTAGGAGTTCCAGCGATACCCGCGGGCGCTTCCACAGGATCTAACCACCCGTTTGTTAGCAACTATTACTACTGTTTTGTGATTGATTATGATGGTTATAAAAGTAAAAGATTTTAAAACAGTATTGACTATGGAAATTACCATTAAAATACTAATTATTTTAGAAATTGTAAATTCTTAATCTATGAATAAAGAGTTACTAGTTGAGTGTGGAAAACTATTTTAAATGTGTGAAACACAAATGCGCCTTCGTAAAATGGATGTCATAGAAAGATTGGTAAGTACAAAGAGGATTTTATAGTACTGAGAACTTAAAAGGAGCGATAAATCAAATAGTCTTCTATTAAAATTAACTTTTTTAATTGCAAAAGGGCAAAAGCAACTTCCATAGTCAATTTATTCACCAGGGATGAAAGAATGAGCTTAGAAACATTCCGCAAACTCATATACCGCTTTTCAAAATACTATCTTCTACTAAGCAAATTTCGTTAAATGCATTTCGGCTTTCATAATGATCTATATTAAAAAGTATACTTTCAGTTTACATTTTACATAACTCGTGGTAATTTTTTTATTTATACACTCAAGTTCAATACAATTTGTAAAGTGCCTTCCTTCACTTAAACAAAAGTTGACTTCATTTTTTGATTATTATTTGTAAAAAAAAGTATTATGAAAACCGAAATAACTAAATTTGCTAACCAAACCAAACCCATTGTTAAATAAAATATAACCTCTATGTGCTGCACACACCACCACGAAACCAAAAGCCAATAAGAGACGAAACATTGCAATTTGGAAAAGACGCGCTTTGCATTGGAGACTCTCCGTTACACTGAATACACCGAGGGGCGTACAATAAAACTAATGTTGTTTAGATAAAAGACTGTTGACTGCAAAATATCACGGACATCCGATGGCAAAAACGTTAACAATTTATACATTAATTAAATAAATTTTGTGACTGATAAGAAAGCTGCATTTCATAATGAAAAATTATCATATCCTTGTTGGAGTGATGTAACACGTACAGTATACATTAATTGCATATTTACTTGCATAACAACTACTTTGAATTTGTTTTCTTTTTAAGTTAAACGATATTACCGTTTGCAACATCAATAAAGGGGTGTGTATTTTAAAACCGCACCCAGAATTATCTCTGCATTAATGACAATGAAACTTTGTAAAATAAAACGATTTATAAAAACTCATTCGTATGTGTTTGTTTTCGTATTCTATGACTTTTTTGTTTATAATACGACTACGCTACGCATGGTGACGACCGCGTAATTTCCAATTCCGTGGGAAAAAGGAAAAATCCATGAATGTCTGTCTATATTCCGAAATTTAAGCGGTTTACTAAATGTTTTTGTCAATTTTGAATAGTTTTGATGATGTCTGTTTAGTGGTCTAAAACCATTATAGCCTTACTGCTTTTATATATAAACCGGCTTGAAGGACATCGATTATATGGTTCCCATGACATATATAATTACTTCGTCTGCGTGGAGTGTTTTTTGGCACAAGGCCCGATCATGCGCCGCCTGGCTCCAGCGGCTACCAGCGACCCTCTTTATATCATTGGTCTACCTTGTGGGGGGTCTGCCCACACTGCGCCGTCCGGTGCGGGGTCGCTACTCTAGCACCTTCGGTCCCCAATGTCCATAGATACTTGCCCTGCCCATTGCCACTTCAGGTTCGCGATTCGTAGGACTATGTCGGTGACTTTGGTTCTACTACGGATCCCTTCATTTTTGATTCGATCACGCAGAGAAACTCCGAGCATAGCTCTCTCTAACGCACGCTGTGTGACTCTGAGCTTCCGCATAAGGCGCATAGTCAGCGACAACGTCATGGAACCGTAGGTCATCACTGGCAACACGCACTGTTCTCGATTTCATTAATTTAGGCAAATTATTTTACAAATAAGAAACATACCCGCACTGCCCTGTGAGGGTGGAATTTCTTAAAATTTACTTTTGATGAATTCCATTACGTCAAAAAAAATTCTGGCCAAGTTTTACTTACCGTAAAAGATATAGTTTGTAAATGTGAAGTTATTTTAATGGGTAAATGTGATTTTTTTAAATTAACACCCCGCAATCCCCCTTGCGGATAGAATTTCGTTAAATCCGTTCTTAGCTGACCTCTACTTGGCAAAAGGAATATTCCGACCAAATTTCAAGTCTACGCCTTATGGTTCCAGAGATATCGTGATTAGTCAATAGATACCTCGATATCTCTTTTATATATATCGATACAATTAATTTAAAATTTTGTACTTATGTATATACAAATATTAACCTTTCAATTGCCTACTTTTCTTTTATAGGTTCTTATACCAAGGCCGTCTGAAAGAAATGGCATTGTACTCTTTGTCTTGTCAATAAAATTGTTTGTGTATATTTTCAATAAGTTTATACACAAATACAACAAGAATTGAATAAAATAAAGTATGCCGTAAATCTATCCATGTGGTTAGAGATTAAATTTCCTCTTATGTTAAGTTAGAAACTATGCATTTATTAAAAGGAGATAAGAACCGTTAGGTTATCTGTGTTATAATTACATGTCAAGATAATTATCGACTAGATATAAAGTGGAAATTTAGAAGTACAAAACAAAAATATTAAAAAAATGTCATGTTTATGATGTTACTATCTGTTTTGTTATTTTAAATATTTGCGTTGGAATAGCTTATATATTAGGTATCAATAATTACAAACGTATATCCATCTGTAAAGTTTCCCAGAAGTTTAAAATAATAAGTGAAATTTTAGAATTCCGGTGTGCATTTCCGATTTCAAATTTGTCACCGTAAAACTTTAGTACTGTTTTTTTGGAAATACCTCTTTCCCAATTAAGTTGAATAGTGTTAAATAAAATAATAAACGAGAGCAATATCGCCTACAATTTTGGTCCTAATAATATTTATTCTTTCACAGAAATATCGATATTTTAATAAGGTTGTACTACATGACAAATATTAGATGTCATGATTTCTTCTGCATTATAATGTAAAACAAAATTAGTTTATAAGATTTATAACTTATTTGAATTAACTAGGTGATAGTTAAAGTTGTTTAAATGAACATTTCCTTTGAAGAAAATATTTCAAACATTTCAGTTACAGATTGTCTTTTTATCGAACTGAAATTGGGTTAGTAATGATTCGTGCATTCAAATTATCGATCCTGGCCGACTGAACTATATAAACGTGAATAAACTAACCAACGCCCCCAAACGCAAAAACGAATTAAAATAATCAAAAATTTTGCAATAAGTCTCTTAGTGGGTGGTTTCGTTTTAATTAATTGCAAAGTCAAATCAAGAAGAAAATGTTGAAGTGTGTTAAGATAGAAAATTAGCCTTTAAATAAGAGTTTCTAGTGAGTAAGTGCTTTGCTACTTTCCTTTAAATGAATATTGAGTTGTGATCAAAAGTTTTATATTGGGTTTAAAAACACATAGTTAAGTTTTATTAATTAGCAATAAAATAGCAATGTTTTATAACACTGTACTAACTGACCCGCTCAATTTCGTTTGCGTTAACAGAGAGGGAACAAATTTGATTATCATAAAAGTTATAGTGAGTCAACCATAAAAGATATGCAGAACGAAATATCAAAGTGACGTGACGTGACGTGATATAAAAATATAAAAAATAGAGGGGGGGGGGGGTTAGGAGGGTTGCCAATATTTTAGGATCTTTTCTTATACCTATCATATATACAAGAACACATTATTAAAATGAGTCAAACCGTTTCGAAGGAGTGTGACTACAATCGCAATGAATTGAGATCTTTGTATATGTACAATATTAGATAATAATTTTAAATTGTCCCAAGACAACGTCTTGACTTTTTAAAAGAAAAATGCTTGATTTTTGTATGAATGAATTCTTATGACGGCATAACTTTACTAATAAATAATTACAGGCGGCTGCCGCCTCACGTTAGTCTAGACTGAGACAAAATAAAAGATACAACTTCTAAATTTCTTCAGCTGGAAGTCGAATCATATACCTTGACATGAAGCTACTGAAGTGCTCGCACTAATTTCAAGAGAATTCAAATTTAATATACACAATGTTACGAATCAAAATGGTTCACTTTCGTTAACTCGGGAAAGAAACTTTATAATCACCCTTAAAATAAGACAAATATGTTTGGAGTTACTTAAAGTAATTATTTACCAATTACTTGTGATCACAACGCAGAATAATTTGAATAAAAAAAGCTAGTATAGTTCACTTACCTTCCACCTCGAGACGTATTTCTTGAGTGGAGATGCCAATTCCATTATCCGCAACACAAATGTAAACGCCAGTGTCGTTTCGGTATAAAGACACAATCTCAAGGGCTCCATCTGAGAGCAGCCTGTATCGGTCTACGTCGCTATCGATCTAATTAAATCATAAATATGTATAAGAAAAGACCATAATTTAATAAAAATACTCATACACAAGAATAAATAATTAGGCGGTAAACGTGTTCCAACATCTTGACCAAGCTGGCTGGAATTTTCTCACCGGTAGAATCATTGCCAATCAAGAACTAGGTCAATCAGTGGAGTTCATCGAATCCTGAGTACCCAATTTTTCAGTTAACAGAATTAACAGCAAAAGTGCACTCATTCATTACAATTTCAAATAAGACTCATAATAAGGACAAAACTTATGAAACAATCAAATATTTTAATCATCACTAAGTATATACGTTTCAGGGTGCACGGAAAAACTCTTGAGAGTTTATGCTTGCATCACTAAAAGTGAATATTTATTATTTATGTATTGAATTATAGTCAAGAAATAACACAAAGGATCGGTAAAATACGTTAAATCGCGTTATTAAAGTGAGTATTAAATCTCGGTCTGTATCCTTTCATTTTGACGGCATGATTTTGTCCAACATGAGTGATTGCAGTACAATTCCTTATGGTTTTATAAATTACTAAAAACTGAAATATCATTTTTGGATTAAACTTGAAACATGTTTTACAGTACAACTTCAATTTACATAGAATATAATTAAATAGTAAAAACTGGTATCGATTCAGTGAACCCTTCTCTAAGGCTACGTTCAGATGACAAGCGCTCAACGCACGTTGAACGCGCGCTAAATTTGTTTACGGTGTTTACATGACACGCGCTGATCAGGCGTTGAAAGCGCGTACCGCGGCCGCCATGGTTCAGTAAAGTTCTCTTATTTGTCGAAGATGGACAGAGTAATTGGTAATGTCATCTTCTTCACAGAATATGAGGACGAGCTCTTCCCAAGCCCGACTCTTTAAGTTCCTATATGAATAATAGCTACTTGCCATATCACATATCGTAGGACGTTTTTCTATTTCATCTATAAATAATTTCATATTAAAAGCTTCGGTTTCCATTTCGAACAATTTCTGGAGGTACTGATAAATACAAAAAGGCGCTCAACTGAATGGTGACATAGAAATCCGATGATTTTGAATGCAGTCAACCGCTAGCGCGGCGTTCAACGCGCGCTTTATTGAAACGTGAGTTACCATGTGTACTGCCTGAATAAAATTTATGTAGTTGTAACGCGTGTTATCAAAACGCGCGTTTAGCGCTTGTGTTCTGAATTAGCTCTAAACTAACTTTGTGATGAGTGACTAAAAGAGTTTTAATTTATGATATTTAATTATGGTTTTTGGACCTAAATAGATTTCTCAAATAAATAAATATAGAATAATCTTTTCTGAAATGACATACTGTGATTTCCCCACGTCGCCATGTTATTCTCGGTGGTGGATTTCCATGAAAGATGCATCGCAACGTCGCTTTGCCACCTTCGCTAGCCCGTACTTCTGGTTCTGTTTCTTCACTCGGCTGAGGCGGTTGAGGCGATTCTAAATTGAAAATTGAAAAAGTGAAAACATCTCAAGGCAGCACGCCTTTATTTTATAAGTACTGAACGAAACTGAGCCGAAACGCTATGTCACGTCGACTAAGGGAACCAGAGCTATAGTCAACGCGTTACTGCTTTACTTTATCGTTATCAAATAAGGAACAATGCTAAATTGACCGCAACGATGTATCTATACCCAATTATAGTTGGGTTATTAACCTCGCCTTGATATTTTTATTCTCGTGATTAATTAATGTAATTTCATGTAACCTATGGTCTTTTGCTATAAGTAATATAAAAATAAAATAAAACTCAACTCATACTAATGTATATAAGCGCTCTAGCTTTAGTAACTTATTAAATCTTTTTAGAAGGAAAACGTTTAAACTGTGAGCTTTGAGATGGTACATTTTTTCGCAAAATATAAAGTACTGTATTTGAAAAAAACTGTATTAACGATATATGATGAACGGTGTTTGACGATAGAAAATTTTCAAAATATAATAATAATAAACAGGAAGAGTGCAAGCTTAATAGCAGTCAAATGACGTAACTTACCCGGTGAATAAGTTGTGAGCGTAGGTTTGGGGGTCGAAAGTACCAGAGAAACAGGTTCAAGGCAGAGTTTGCTGCAGCCACGTTCGCAGCACTTTCCTACACCTCGGCAATCAGCGTCGTCGTTGCAAAGGCGTCGACATTGTGATTCCGCCGCTGAGAGAAGCTCCGTATCCAATGGGCAGATACCCGTTTTATTTGCTGCATATAATAGTATTTATATATGTGAATAAACAAGTATAATAATGTTGTATATGGTTTGTGGCTTATTGGTATAGTTAGCATTGGTCTGATTAGCATATTCGACTACAGTCTTGAAGACCTGGGTTCGAGTTCCGGGTTGAGCGAATTTAAAAATCGATAGTGAGTTTTCTATTAATGTTTTTTCAATATTTGCCCGAAGTTTGGAAGTTGGTGGTGTCATCCATCCTCGTGTCTCGGATAGCTCATTAAGCTGTAGGTCCTGCGCCTGATCTATCTCCGGTTGGCTGCCCGTCACATCGGACTTTGGGAGTGAAGGAATAGAGAGTGTACTTGTGTACTATGTCTGCCAATCCACAGTGGAGCAGCGTGGTGTGTCTATGCTCTAAAACCCTCTCTCATATGAATGAGTAGGGCTTATTAATGCCCCACTGCTGAGGACAGACCTATTTATTAACATGGCAGGCCACATGAGTCACATTGGAGTAGTGGTGAGACGCGAGGATTCTCAATTAAAGAAGTCACAGGTGCGATCCCTGTACAGGCACCACCAAGTTCCTCCTAATGAACACAAACTTACGTGATTGATTATTCTTTTTAATCTGTCATTGTGCTCTTTGGTGACAGACAATATCGAGCGGAAACCTGCATATCCCGGGAGAAATGCAGGGGACGTGTAGGCTACCGACCATTAGTGGAGTTACGTGGTAGATCTATGCTCCAGAACCGATTTGTAATATTTTGAGTGTGTTATTATTAAAAATATATGCAAATGTTTTCAAATTAATCAGACAGGCTTGAACTTTGAAAATTTTGTTAAGCTTTGTTTGTTACGATAGTTCTACTAGTATTGAAAACGGGGATCACTTGATGAATCCTATAGTCTCTTACATACATATTAGTTTAAAAAAGTATTGTTACCAATTCTGCACTCGGTAGAGAAGAGGGGCTGCTCGCTAATTGGATCCTTGTATCCAGTAACTACGCAACGTTCGCCCTCTTCACAGTGTTTGTTATCACAAGGGTGATTTCTGCAACTGCATCTAAATGTGGAGAAAGTATTAATTAACATTAAGATACATTTATCCAGATTACCTTTAAATGAAACATAATTAACATATAAATAATAATACATAAAAAAAATAACCGGGAAAAGAAAAAATTCTTTTGGAGTTCTATTTTTATTTACAATGTGGTTTTCGGTAACCAAAGAAAGCTGTTTCAAGATTATTAGTCAAGATTAATATCTCGATGAAGAATTACAGATGATGTAATTTCAATTCAAAAATATTATTTGTACGAAATAAAAGTATTTCGTAAAGTATTTTGATTCAACGCAAAATGTTTCATTGCTAGCAATCACAAATTAGAGAATATAAAATGTTACGTATACTCGGAAATATAGTAACGGGGGACATTTACAACGGAATAATGATTTTAACATTAGATTGTGTTAGTGGTCATTGCTCTTGCTCGTTCTATTATATATAGATGAAAATGACACAGAAATTGGAGACTACAATACATTAAAACATTCTGACAAACATTCATTTTTTTATTGTAGACAGATTAGTGATTAACAGTGACCACATCCGATAGTAAGTGTTGATGCAGGTCGCTAATCTGGTTAGAGGCATTTTCCCTCTCATGGTTTCTACACAGCATCGTACCAGAACACATACCTCTTATTTGGTGGTACGTTTTTGCTGGTAGCTAGCCACGACCGAAGTCTTCTAACAGTCCAGACTCAGACAAATTAGACAATGCAATTTTCTAAATTCGACCTAGGGATAGGGATAGGGATGAAATATAAGACTGGAATCGAAATTTACCAGGAAATTATTTACACGTACCTTTCACAACCATCGTCTCCAATGGTCCTTTCCATACCATAGTAGCATTTTAAGGTTTCGCAGTCTCTTCGCAGTGGCTCGCAGTTTACATAAACAGGAATGCAGGAACAACGTTCACAGCCACTTGCTGTCCGCGTGCGCTGAACGCCGTATGGGCAAACCAGTGTTAAGCATTCCGTATTATATGCGTCACAATCTGGCAGCACCTCGTTCGGCATCTCTGTGAACGTATCTATTATTATCCACCTTGGAAAACTTCAATCATAATGTTTTAATATTATTATTATTACGAAACAAGCGGTTCACTACAATCATACCCGATGAAAACAGCTTAAAGCCCTTACCTGAAATTCCTTAGATTTTTTCCTAAATTTATATTTGCAAGTTAAGCGACAGCTTTGCAATTAGAATTGTCAGCCGTTTCTAAGTTCAATATACCTGGGCCTCTAGACAACTTACTTTCGAAGATTGCTAACGCTCAAATAATGTATGCGAATGACGTCCCTTATCGAAACTAATCGAAAAACGAAACGTCATTCTCATACATTTTTTGAGCATGAGCAACCTTCGAAAGTAACTTGTTTTCGGGCCCTGTACTGTTTTGTTAAAATTTTTATCGTTAATAAAATACTTTTTATTTATCCGCTCAAGATCAAATACATTTAATTAAACTTATAGTGGATATTTTTTTTTATATAATTCTATACATTTATTTTCGAGAAATTTTTCTTGGCTACCTAATGAACGCTGACGTAAAAGGTTTCAAAAATTTGCTAGATGTAGGAGTTTAATTTATTTTTTCCATATTACTTGATTATTGTTTAGTTTTTGCTAAAATGAAACTATCTATGTAATACTGTATACAGTAGTACAATAATATTACTCGCCTCGAAAAAGTCGCCTTGTGCGCAAAGTTTTATGAGAAAAACTATTGCATATAACAACAAGACCCTTGCACACTCTAGGGACACTTTTTCACTTACTTGCGCCATAATTTTTATATCAGATATACAATAGAGTTATTAAGTTACTCAAGTAAAGATTTCCATTTTCAAGTAGTACCTTTGTGGCGCATCGCTGTTTGCATGATACATAATAACATTACACACCTATTTTAAATGTCAGACACCCATACACACAAACACCTTTATAGAAATATAAATGTACGTCACATTGTTGCGTGAAAATTAATTTCAAAGTGCATTAGAAAGTAAGCAAGCGTGGAAGCAGTCACATATACGAGTAATAAGAGTTATTTTTAAGATCAACACTAGGTAAAGACAATCCTGCTTAAACAAGCCTTACCATAAAAGGATTAGAAAATAAATGAGCAAGGGTTTTTAACTTAATATATAGTTAATAGAATAAAGACTTTTATGTATATCTTTGCCTGTTAATTTTCAAATTAGTATTTAATTTTCAATCAATTTAAAGGAATTATCTGAAATGATGTCACATGTTCTTTTACGAACTTTTAGTATTTGGTTGCTATAATATTAATTGTTCACTTTAATTGCATAATCATAGACAATATTCATGATTTTTTTATTATCGCAAAAGGTAAGAAATGCCGTCATATAGACTGTTCTATTGATTTCGGTTTTATAAGAAAACTAGCTGTTTCAGCCGAAGTGACCTGCGTAGGACCCGTTGTTTATACCTCAACATGTGTAAAAGAATCAAAATCGGTTCTGCCTTTTCAGAGGAAGTGGGATAGTGGGACTTACATATGGGATGAACTCTCCTTGCATCTTATTGTTGGTATCGTTGCAAAATTATCCTATAAAAATCTAAATGGATATTTCAAATGAAATCTATGTCATACCATTACAACATGATTATTGAAAATTGTTACGTCGTATTGACTGTTTTAGTTTTAATAAAAGTAAGGAAAGGGTTCACGAGTGCAATAGAGCGAGCTTGCACAAAGCGACGACTTGAAAGTACCGGGGGGCTCCACACTCTTGCATGCCAGAACACAAGCCTCGTAGGAGGGGAAGTTGTTGTCACTGCCTCCGCAGCCAGAGTAGACGAAGGCAATGCACTCTCCGTAGAAGACGTTGTAGTACCACCGGCGAGTCGACAGCCCGCAGCCCGCTTCACCCGTCGACACCGGCTGTAGGCACGCTGGCTCTGTTCCCACCACCTCATTCTGTTAGTCCCGCACTCCCATCCCCAGGCTTCAATACACTCCCATATCTACTACTTAGTCAAAATACTTGAAAGCGTAAATTACTTTTACTACCGTTAATTTGTGTCAAGCCGGAGTTAATTTCAAAAGATAGGTACACATGCTTATCGTGGTGTTAAGACTGATAAGAAACACGACGGAGTAAAGGGTATGGTACCTGGTCTAGTAGGGCCACAAACTCTTTCACACTCGTCTACACTACTGAAACGATTTGGTCCACCGTGACAGCCTCCATATGTAAAGTTTAAGCATTGTCCAGATAGAGAGTCCCAATAGATTTTAGGTTGAGCATTTCGGCAAGGTCCTGCATCGAGTCGTGAGGCACAGACGTCTAAAACAATATAATATAAAAATAAATCTATCCCTACGCCATCAAGTATTAACAGCGAGTGTCGATCCATTACAATTTAAAAAATTAAAAATAGAATTTAGTAGATGAATAAATAGGTATTTGAATAACGATTGAATATTTAAACAAATACAATTCACACACACACACACACACACACTGCTGTTGCTTTGTTGCTTTGTAATAATACTTGCAATGCCGCACGGTTTCTGCCGCGTAGACACCAATCTCGTGGCAGTGGAAGGTCTTCCAAGTAGATTTATTTTTGTTAACAAAAAAGTAACTTAGTGTTCAATTACTTCCTTTCAGATTATTAGATACACGGTTACATTCATAATTTTTCAGTTTCAATTCTATTAAGTATATTTGTGTTATTATTACAATATAATGTATTGTACATTATGAAATTTCATTTCATCATCAATCATAGCCAGAAACCTCCTTGTAAGTTAAAAAGAAGTATTAGGAGATCAATTTATAAATTTTACTTTACAGCGAATATATATCTAACTAATACATTTTTAAATTCGTAACATCATTTACGTAGAATGTCCGAGAATAGTCAATTTAAAAATAATCTACAACTATATAAAGAGATTTTTTAGAACAGAAATTTTTAGCTTGATTATTATAAATTCTTAAAAATAAAAACAAAAATTAAAAATAGAAAACTTTCTTCTGTAATATTAGAGAAGACATTTATTTGTAATCGCAGTGTATTGTAAAATGTACTAAAATATAGTGTGATGTGTGGCATAATGTATAAATAAAGATATTTTCTATCTTTCTTTCTTTTCTAATACTCTCTTTGCACTTGTCTCAGTTTTCCGCAGAGCAATTATCAAAATAATTTGATGCTCTGCAGTTCGACTCGGTATACATTATTTACTTTACTTTGACATTTCTAAATTCGTTACATCTTTTCAATGATTTTAATAATTTAAAAAGTATCTTAAAGGTATTGAAGCGGTCTTTAATAAAATGTTTAATGGAATAAGGTTTAATACGGAGCTATGAATATAGTTTGTTTAGTGTCGGCACTTTTATTAACATTTAAAATGCAAAAAAGTAGTTATAGCGGCTTAACTACAGTAGTCGCGGACTTTTTTGTAGATATTAATACGTTCTATAATACAGTAGAACATTTTTTTCTTCCATCTTCAATAGTTTTCGCAGAGCACGCGATAACAGATTTTTTGTTTCACGCCTTGGGTTAAATTAACGCATTTTTCTTAAGGATCCCTATTTTTGAGAAAGTAATATAGCCACATAGGATCAGTAAAAACAGCATTCTAATGGCGAAAAATGTTTCGAAATCGATCCAGTAGTTTTTGTGTGAAATCGTTATAAACGGATATACATACAAAAACAGAAATATTTCCTCCTTATAATATTTGTTTAAATTGACAAATCGATTAGAAAATTTTACAGGAGTGACGTTAAAAACGGAACGTTACAAAACATTTAAATCAAAAAATGAAATGCTGTTTTGTGGTGCCACAGCGTTTTTTTGACGTTAACTAAAATTTTGTATTGAGTGATTATTTACCAAGAACAGTGAAATAAGAATTTATTAAACTTACCGAGTCCTCTAAAGGCGCCACATGTTCTCTCGCACTCCTCTTCAGAGCGATAGCTATTTGGATTTCGGCAGCCACCAAAGTCACCGACTAAACAAGACTGTGTCCTCGTATCATAGTAATAAATCGTAATATTATCACCGCAAGGTTGCAATGATCGGGGAGTTTCACATTCCGGGTTTCCATAGCGGTTGTCCTGCTCAAATTTATATGTATATTTGTAGGAAGGAATTTAAATCACATCAATAACAGACATTATTAAGTTAATAATCCATATAGAAATCTGATATGTATGTATATTAAGTAGTGAAGAAAAATTACGCATATTATTTAATTTTAAATATATGAGGTGTGAATTATGTTTAAATTTCAGAAAATTTTACCTATAATAGTTCTCAAAACTCAGCAATAATGGTCGATTGCCCTAAGGATTTTTTACATTATGGATAATTTCTAATAGTTATTTTACTACACTTTTATTAAGGGTAAAATTAAGAATCAATTATGTGAATTTTAGACACACTCAAATAGTGTTTCAATTTTTAAAAAGTGAATGTAATATGTATCATTAATTGTTTCGAAATTTATTAGGTTGCGATTTACAACTCACAGCTAAACTTTCCACCTCCTTTAAGGAAACGAAAATTTGTTTTAATAATGTCTATGAATAAAGTATTTTATTAAATATTTATATTTAGATACGGAGGGTGCTAATAGGAATTGAAGGAATACTCACGAGATCACTTGGAATAGATGTCCTCGTGCTCACAAAACTGGGAGTAGTTAGTGTGGTCGCTACATCACTGCTACGAGGAATGACAGTAGTTGTTCCCTTTTTGCATCGACTTTCACATTTATCACGTGTCTCGAATCTATAATAATAATTAATTGTGTACAACACAACTTAAAAATTATAATAGTCGTTAATTTAATGCCTAAATCTGCTCAGCTCAGCTTTGGCAATTCTTTCCCTAGGTTAAGAACACTTGGAAAATAAAAACTGTAAAACAGACATGTGCAAATTTCTGTAATATTACCAATTTCTCCTTTATGTAATATTAAAAATTCTCGTGTCACAATGTTCGTTTCCATACTCCTCTGAAACGGCCTTAGTGATTCTTATGAATTTTTTTATGCATATTCAATAAGTCTGAGAGTCGCCTACTATCTATTATTCAAACCTATAAGCGTTAAGTGTGATCCACCCCAAAATTTTATTTTTTTGACAATTTTTTTGTTTTTTTTTTTTTGTGATACAGCATACAAAATAACATACAACCCAAAATTTTGACTTTTCTATCACCAACCCCTATTTTTAAATAGCGATAATAGTAATTATATGGCAAAACAACGTTTGCTGGGTGTGCTGTATGTATAATAAAATTATACTTATATTTTAAACTTGATACTCTGCGAAAAAATTAACACTTTAAAATCTAAAATTATATATTAAATAAGCAGTCTGCTTGTTGGTCATAAATAAACCACCGATTCTGAATGTTCATTCTGCCGAAACAAATAATACTAGGAAAGAGCTCGGGAACTACTCTTTGAGAATAATAAAACATTGATTGGACTTATATCTATTAAGCTGGATTTAAATGCCAAAGTTCCTATTGTTGATGTCGTGACATGGGTAGAAATTGATTATCGTTTTGTTGAGTATATATTATTAGATTAAGTTTATGTACAAAATCGCGACACGGCATTAACTGGTTAATTGTAAAATAAAATATTAAAATTTTAAATGTTAAGATAGTGACCAAGGTAAGGCCGCTTTTTTTATAATACGTCAGTAATATGTTCAAGTTTATTGTTTTGAATAATGGTTCAGGTTATGTTTGGTATAAGAAAAGATATACGTATATTTATAAAAAATGTGGGTCTGTGGTTAATATCCGCGGGTAAGTATGCGGATTCGCACACTTAGCCCCATTCTTTTTTTGTGACGAAACATTATAAAAAAATTGGTTTTTATTATTTCATTTTAGACTTGCTATGCCCTGCGCTTTCAGTCGCGTAGATAACGATCTCGTGGTAGTGGAAAGTCGACTAAGTCGGACTATAGTTTTATTTTTGTTAACATAAAAGTTTTATTTCACTTAGTTTTTAATTATGATTCAGATTATTAGATAGACACTTACATTTATAATGTAATCAAGATAAAGGATTTTACTTTACAACGAATATATATATCTAACTAATACATTTTAAAATTCGAAACGTCATTTACGTAAAATGTTCGACATTAATCTATTTAAAAACACTCTTCCCTATACTTTGTAGTTCGACTCGGGTTACATTATTTTCTTTAGATTGACATTTTAAAATTAGTTATACTCGTATCTTTTGACGACCCATTTTAATTATTTCAAAAGTATTTTACAGGTTTTAAAACGGTCCTTAATTAAATAGTCAGTTAATCAAAAATAGTCGATTAATAAAGAGGTATGAATAATATGGCATGATTATTGTAGTCACTTTTATTTTAACTTTTAAAATTGACGGGGACTTTTTTGAAGAAATTTCTACGTTCTATAATATTGTAGAATATTTTTTGTTCTAACATTAAGTTTTCGCAGCGCCTGCGATGACAGATTTTTGTAATTAATTTTACACACACACATTGGGTTACATTAATGCAATTTTATTAGGGATCCCTATATTTTTTTGAGAAAATAATATAGCCTATGTCGCTCAGTAAAAAATAAGCTTTCTAAAAGAGAAACAATTTTAGAAATCGGTTCAGTAGTTTTTGTGTGACAACGTTACAAACATACATACATACTTACATTCAAAAACATAAATGTTTCCGCTTTATAATAGTAAGTTTATATTCTAGTCATAATGATATGATATACTCTACGATAATAACCTGAACAAGCTCCTGTTACTGTAGATTTCTAAAGCAAAGGTGCTTATATCTAATGAAAAATTTAAAGAACTACTGTAAGTGAGATTGGTATCAGTAAGTATTGTTTAAGAAAGGGCCTTAAATTTAATACAACTGCTTATTCAATGAATCAGTGAAGCCAACGTTTAACAAAGAAAAGGAGGCTGAATTCGTGCGTCACTGAAAGCAAATAGACGATGAATACGAGAATTTTAGTTTGACCATACATGACACTTGCGAGGGCCTGCTTATGAGTATCCTTGGGATAATAAAATTGAAAATTGATTCGGTTGAACTTGCAAAAAAAAAAAACCATAAATAAGTACCTGTTATCATTGCCATTGCAGCCACTGTAGACGAATTGTCCGCATTCGTCACGTGAAGGATCGTAATGCCACATGTAAATATATGCCAAACAGTCACCAGGCTTCGGAGGTTGATTGCAAGGATCTAATGATGTTTGTTTATACATTATTGTCTTATTGCTGACATACGGTAAGTCATGATACATTCTAAAATAAAAGTGCACTAATCTGGTAAGAGACAATTTACCTTTTATGGTTTCTATACAGCATTGTATCGGAACACAAATCTCTTGCTTGGCGGTAAGACTTTGCTGGTAAGGTGGTAATTAGCCACGGCCGAAATCTCCGATCAGTCCAGACTCAGACAAATTAGAAACTGTTATTTTCTAAATTCGCCCTAACGGGGATTAAATTCGAAACCCCTTATAGCAAAACAAGTACTAGCATCACTACGCCAGCGAGTCTGATGCCTGTTAAAAGGTAATATACCTCTTATAATATATTCACAGTGATAACTAGTCATGGCAGACAAAGTAGAAAATACGATTGTCTTAACGTGCGCTACCGGAAGTGGAACACAAGACCTTTAGTAGCGAAGAATTCGCACCATTACGGCAACATGGTCATCGAAATGTGGCCTTACTGAAGGTAAGTGATTATCTTGTATAAAATTTACGCTTTAAGAGCTATATTTGTGTAATGGAGCGAGTAATTAGATACTAGTAAAATACAAAAAAGTTAGGTAAAAAGTACATGTTTGTACAAAAATGCAGCCTTTGAATGTATGAAATCTACATGGAACATTCCATGTCAAATCGAGTAGTTTAAGGAAATTAAAACTGATTTTCCCAATTTCTTGATATTATTTAGTACAACTTTTAGATCTCCAAAGCGCCAGACAGGCTGTGCATGCAGGAGTGTTGGTGCACTCTTGTATGGTATGGCAGCAGAATCACAAAAGTAAAATAAATGCGGGAGAGATGAGAGCGTTGAGAAGTATGAGTGGATTGAAAACGAGTGATAAAGTAAGAAATAGTGTGATAAGAGAACGTTGTTGTATAAAAGATGATGTAATGACTAAAATTGAGAAAGGTATGCTTAGATGATTTGGGCACTTAGAGCGAATGAATGAAAGTAGATTGACTAAAAGGATTTATGAGTCAAGAGTGAACGGGAAAATTGGAACGAGAAGACCAAGGCGAACGATCCTGGACCAAATCCAGAACATGTTAAATAAAGGCCAGGTCAAGAGTACCTGTTTCTTGAACTTGTTTCATACAAGTTCGTCGGTTAAATGAGAATGAAGGAAGCGAAGGAGATATAAAAGGGTCGTGGCAAGTGAAAGGACGCTATCTCTGTCTACCCCTATGAGTATGAGACGTGATGGTAGTAAGTTTTAGATAAATTTTGAGATTTTTTATCACCATTTTTTTGGTTACAGATGGGATTTCACGTAAAACTTTCAAATTGTGATTCAGAAAGATTTTTGAAGTTTAATTTATTTTTTGAAACTAAACAATAAAAATGGCCCTCACTATTTTTTTCTTATCTTAACGTACTTGAATGCTCAAACGTAAACTTGTTATCACAACTTTTTTACCCGCAATAGGCCTGCAGACTTGCTCACACTCTTCCATGGTGGAGAAGCGATTGGGCCCTCCGTGACAGCCACCATAAGCGAAATATGCACACCTTCCAGATGTTGTATCGAAGTATACTTTAGTCACGGACTCTGTACAAGGGCCAGGATCCACTTGGGATTGGCATACATCTGTAAGAAGCAAATAGTCTTCTTTAACAATATATAAGCAAGCAGTTGACGAATAATGAAACAATTTATTTTTCACGTTGGAATTTTTTAGGACTCGATTCTAGTTCTGTGCTCTTCCATGGTAACAAGTAATTGATTGTCTGTAAAGTCGATTTCGGGCCAATAATTTTACGTGATAACTTCATAAAAAACATAGTTGAAAAATTGTTTTTGTAATAATGGTAACCACATTAACTTTATAAATAGTTGACAAACAGCCGAACAATTGGGCCGATCGCACCTCTTTATCGCTTGACTTGTGCTCTCACTTGCACTCTCGGCTTAGGTGGAACGTGACAATGAGTTATGCTTTTTCGTGAGTTCAGCATTTTATGCTATCTAGCACGATTTTCTTTGTTTCATTATACATTTTTATTATTTTTTATATTGACCCCAATTTTCAATAACACTATGAAATTGTTCGCAAAATAAATTTAATTAAATAACTATTGAAACTGCATTAACATCAAGTATCTCAGATTAGGTGAATGAATAAAAAATATCTCCGTCTGCATGCAGCAAAGCAGATTCCGTCCCATATTCAAAAAACAAACGTACGATATGTCGTTCATAAAAATTGTGACTTGTAAGCCTTTAGAAAACTTACTAAGTATACACTGTGTACTCATTGTTTCTGAAGCTAAACAATTGTTATATTTCAACTATCATTTATTATAATATTGGAATTTGTTTAAACGATAACAATATTATAATTAGACTGGATCCAATTTCATATGGTTGCTCAACGTCATATAAATCATGTAAAATATGCTTAAGAGTGTTACCATTGAAATTGTTATCGCTTTCTTTTCAGTAGAAAAATATTTCCGACCAGTTGGAAGACTCGTTACAAACGGATGGACGACTCAAAAGAGCTTATTAGGTATAGTTGGATAAAATAATAATTTGATTTTATTTTAAGTTTCAAGAATACTAACTCAAGTCCCGGAATGCACCACAAGAACGCTCGCACGCTTCTTGCGATGCGTACACTCCAGTGTTTCTGCATTGCGCATCGGGGGAGTTTAAGTTGATGAATGAGACACAGATGCGTTGGTTCAGATCCAGGTACCATACTTCGCCCTCCTCTATACATTCCTCTAGTGTAGGTGACACATGACATTCTGGCCTTATGATTTCCTAAACGAAGAAACATCATACAATTAATTAAAAACAAAAATGAATCAGAACACACGACATATGTAAAAATTTTATCGAAGCGATTAGTAATTTTTTTATCTTAAAATCCTGAAACGAAGATTCCATAAGGTTGAGATTTGCTTTTTTTTAATGGATGATACTACCGCTTTTGACCATTTCTAAACTTATATATATGTAAAGTTATATTAACTAATTTAATATAAAGAGGAAATATTTTTGTCTTTATAAGTATGTATGTTTGTAATGTTTCGACACAAAAAGTTCTATATATTCACCTTAAAATTCGGAAACTAGAACCGATAGGCTTGGGATTATTTTTTATTTTTTTTTGATATAGTGTAGTGGCAACACTAAATTTATTTATACACTTTCATATTGTTAAATAGGGAAATACATTGTAAGTAAGTAGCAGCCCTTTAACGTCCCACTGCTGGGCACAGGCCTCCTCACTCCAAGGAGCGAGGGTTTTTAGAGCATAGACCCACCACGCTGCTCCACTGCGGATTGGCAGGCATAGTACACAAGTGCACTCTCTATTCCTTCACTCTCATAGTCCGATGTGACGGGAATCCGACACGACCGGAGAGAGATCAGGCGCAGGACCGACGGCTTAACGTGCTCTCCGAGGCACGGGGGTGGATCACACCGCCAACTTCCCAACTTCGGGCAAATATTGAGAAAATCTTAATAGAAAACTCAATATTGGTTTTTGAATTGGCCCGACCTAGGACTCGAACCCAGGACCTCATGTTTGTAGTCGAACATGCTAACCACTAGACCAATGAGGCAGTTATACATTGTATTTCCTCAGAAATATTGTATTATATAAATAGAATAAATAGACTAGAATATACATTACATGATACATTTATAACAACTATTGTAAAATTAAATATCAACGAACAGACAGATCCGTACATCTCATTTTTATATATGTAGCAATGCGTTGGCGTCGTTTTACTGGCGACCATCCTGCGCTTTAATATGTTAGAAACAGTCACTCGAAAAATTGCTTAATTTAAAAGTTTATTTTGGTCCCGTGGAGTATACATAAGTACATAGAAAGTTCAGAGAAACTTATAGCTAATTCTAAACAAACGCTTTTATATTATTATTATTATTGTTAAACAATTACAGCTTTAACTGGTTTTAACTACATCTACGTAGCGTCACCAAGTAGATCCAGCGTGAGGTATGTGTTTAATGAAGTTATGAATCACTATTAGTTTCAATTTGCCGGAACTTGCGGACAATTTTGCAAGTATTCAGGACGGCGGCTTTTTGTAATGACATGTACAGTGTTTCTTTTAAATCTAAAGGCTGTGATGTAGATGTTTTGTGAATACTCGGGTGGTTGACAGAGCATTCGGTACAACATAAGCTTTTAACTGCTTCCATATTCGAACAATTTCACCTTTTAGTTCTTCATATTTACTAATTTTCTCCGATATAGTTCTTTTTGTAAATTATGTGTGTTTAAAACGGCAATATCAATCAAGTACGTGGTTTTATTAATTTCATCTCGAAGTGTTATCTCGGGTCTCTTGTAATGTATTGTTTTGTCAGTTAGTATAGCGCGGTCATAATATAACTAATGTGATTTATTTTATAGTATAGGGGCAGGGTCATCATCTAGTGCTTGATGACCAATTTTGTTCATCAAAAACTAGTTGATTGTGACAAACAAACTAGTTGATTGAGTTTGAGTGTTGGACATGCCCCTGTAGTGTGTTGGACAGTTTCAGGTTGAGTTAGATATTTGTCATGTGTAACAGACAGATCCTTGATTACATAAATCCTGTAAATTTAGTACTACCTTCTCTCTCTTTTCTTCGACTGTCTCCCTAACCGCAAGGGTTGTCTGGAAGAGATCGCTATGTAGCGATAAGACCGCCCAATTGCACACTAAATTTAGTTAATTTTAAGTTGTTGTATTTTTCATTTGTCTTATTTCTGTGGTGTTCAATAAAGTATACATCTATCTATCTATCTATCTATTTATTTATTATGTTATTAGTATTTATTATGTATTATTACGTATAATAAGGAGTGTTTGTGTGTTGTATGAAATTATGCTTGAATTCTAGTGTTTGATAAACAATTTTAACTAGTTGATATGTAGTCGCTTTGAGTGAGTGTTGGACAGTTTCAGGTTGATCTAGACATTTGCAACATTTGTCATTTATAACAGAAGGATCTTTGATTATATATTTCCTGTAATTTTTAGTATTCATTAATTATTATTATTATTATTAAAAGGCAGAAAAGGTAATCCTTGGGATATCTTGTAAGTAGAAGTAAAAATCACATATCAGCGAATAACATTATTTTTGAAATAGTTAAACATTTCCATTAGATGTTAAATGGATAAGAAGACTACTCAAAGTAAGAAATAAACATTGTGTGGTTTTACGAAACAAGGACGGACTAGCCTTGGCTCCTGCCAAGAGCCGGTATGCAGACAACATATTTGATGCAATGGAAAAAATGTTTAATAATACTACCTCAGCTGGAGGTGATAGTGTCGTCGAAGGAACACTGGGAGGTGGTGATGTACGTGGTGTTGTAGCATTGCTAAAGATGATACCTTCAGTCGCCGGAACCTTGCATCGACTTTCACATTGTTCACGTGTGTCGAACCTAAAGTGATTAAAACAATGTTTATGATTCTACTAATTTTACTATTTCAGTGAAAGGGTTTCAAAATGAAGTTCCAGTTACATTAACTTTTAAATTATCAGAATAATTATATCATAAACTACCAATCCCGCGTATCTTATATACCAACTCTCATATAAATGGTTTCAGCAGCTTTTCCCTAAATGCATATGAAAGTATATACAGTATTTTATAAAAAATATTTTTTTGTCCGTCTTTCTGTTAATCTGGCTAATTTCTGAAACCAATTCTTACCGGCTGGACCGATTTTAATGGGCTTTTCATCGGCAGATGGCTCCTGCTCTATGGAATAATTTAAACAACTTTTGTTTTGGAAAAAAAACCGAATTACGCAGTTACGCCGCGGAGAACAACTAATATTATGATTTAAGAATAAGTTATCGACATCGGTTCATATCAGGAGAATCTGTAAAATTCAATGAAATAATTTTACTTTATGCAGTTTTACTAATAATAAACAAGTACTTCAACGATGAACTAACAGGATAATTTTTATAAAAAAAGCGAAGCGCATAATTTTAACAAAAGAAATAAAACCTTGTAATGTCATATTTTAGGGTGAAGAAGGTTCAGAAATCATTTGTATGGTTGAGCAAAGTGCGTATCATTTTTATAAGTTTACCGTTACCCGAAAAACTTTTCGATTTGCCCCCACATAGTTTTAAGAAATATGTTAAAAACGTGTAATTATAAAATACATAATGTTGAAGATTATTTAAGCGACAAAGATGTTTGGACCTGATTCCAGTTGCGCAAGAAACACTGAATTTCTTGCCGGTTTGATCTCAGTGGAATTAACTTTCCAAACCGGTGGTAGATATATTACTAACGGACAGACTACTGACGATTCAAAAATGCTTTTTGAGCCTACTTGAATAAATGATGATGATTATAATTTTGATAAAAAGGGTTCTATAGTTATAAGAAGAAACCAGCGGTTCAACTATTAATTACGTCTCAAGAAAATCCTCCTGAAAAAAGAAAGAATATTTTCATCGATTCAAATACTTTAAAAACTGCTGTGGCGAGCACTTTTCAATTCAAAGACGCAAAAGTTTAGGCAACGGAATAAAAGTTTCACTTAAAAAAAACTTGATGCATGCTTAAGATCTATAGAAATGAAAACTTCGTCAAGTCGACGTTAATGGCTCGAAAAAAACCTCATTTTTGTTGTATATTCGTAAAGTAATGATATTTAAAATATTCATTACTAACATTATTGTCAATAAAGAATTTATTGTACGAAATGTCATTTTAACAACACTTTTAGCCGACGAGATGAGTTTTTTTTTCCAACGAGCTACATAGTCGAGCATTTCAATTTAGCCTCATTCAATACCCTCAATATAAAGATCACAGAGCGCCTAAAAATCTTTATACTTTAGAAATGCTTTAAATTTTAAATATAGATAAAAATACCTGTTTTCATTGCCGTTGCAACCACCATAAATGAACTGCCCACATTTGCCACGTATGCGGTCGTAGTACCATTGGTAAATATATTGTTGACATTCCCCTTTGTCCACAGGTTCATTACATGGATCTACAAATACTTATTTTATATTATATGGAGACACAGCAAACTATGTATACAAAATAATCTCATATATAATACGATAGTCTCTAGTTAAAGTGTTTGTTGTCGAAGTCCTAGACGATTTTTATGATTTTATTTTGTATATTTGGTTGGTCTGAGAAAATTATAGTAAAATACCTCCTAAATATATTCCTTAAGATAAGCTATGCAACTACTACTTATTCACAATACGGCGTAATATTGGCGGAGTAACGTATGCCCTAGCCACAGCCAAAAGCCATTAAATAACAGAAGGTCGTAAAGTATCTTTCTTCCTCTTATCCTCACCCTCCATAATATCAAAGAATATTCAGTAATTTATTATTTCTAAAAAATAATACAGTTTAATTAAAACGCCTCGATGGCGCAGCGGTGCGAATACTCGCCTTGCAAGCAGAGATCCCGGGTTCCATCCTCGGTAGGGTGAATTTAGAAAATTATATTTTGTAATTTATCTGAGTCTGGTCTGGTGGGAGGCTTCTGCCGTGGCTAGCTACCAGCTAAGACGTACCGCCAAATCAAAGAGATTTGTGTTCCGGTACGATGCTGTGTAGTAAATTGTATCATCACTTACAATCAGGTGACAGCACAGTCAAACGCTAAACTGTCAGCAATTAAAAAAGGAAGCAAAACCTTTTTTAATAAATGACATTTTTTTTGTAGTGAACTAAATTAGTAACAATTGTAGTTTCTTGTTTTTCCAGGTCTGGATAAGCGAGAGGCTTCGGTCGTGGCTATCTATCACGATACCGGCTAAGACTTGCAACCAAATAAAAGCTTTGCGTTTCGGTACAAAACATTTTTGAAGCCATTAAGATAACCGCTTACTAGATTAGCAGTAGGATCGTAGTCAAGCGAAAGCATCTGATAAGTAAAAGAAACTGTTACTTATTAAGAAACTGACCTATATCATGTAAGAGACCGCAGGAACGTTCGCAAGCTTCTTGCGACATGAAAACACCCTTATTTCGACATAGAGCATCGGCGTTCACATTTACATATGACACGCAGGCTCTTTGGTTTACATCTAAATACCATACTTCACCCGCTTCTCTGCAGTCTTCTAATCCAGGTGCCACTTGACATTCTAGCGGTATATAATCCTAAAGAAGAACAAGTTATGTATAAGAAAATATAGTACATTGCTTGGCCATTTAACGCGACATATTTAAAGTCAATACGTAGAAAAAATTAAATTATAAGTGCGTGCGTACAAATTTCATATGTCAGAAGTGATACTTCTTTGACAAACTAATTGTTGAGTCTTATTTATATATATACAAATATAAAACTTTAGATTTCCGACACTTAGAGGGAGGGAAAAAGGGAGATATGTTAAGAATTTAATAAATTTAATTGTCATTAAAATATAATAAGTGTCGAAAATTAATACAAACAATTTATTGTAATTGTAAATAAAAACGCCACTTGTTTTTTGGCAATATTAGAAATTATTATTTTAATTTTGTTTTTGAATTAATAATTTGGAAAATTGAATTTATGAAATATTTTAATTTTATATTTTATGAAAAATAGTATATTAAATTATTAAGTGACGAGTGCCAAATTAAAATGTCACGTTATTTGTGAGTATAAAACTACGTATCCTTCAAATGAATTAGCATAAAAAAAGCTGCACATATTCGTGGCGCTAACCACGCGTTTCATCCATAAATTAAAGCATAATTTATTTTAAATTTCCTTTCTTTACAGGTAATAATAATTTCCATCAAATTTTTTTATGCACGTTCTTGAACTGGCTATCTCAGCTAGATTGGTTAGAAAACCAACCCCGGTTACCCAATATCAGTTAATGAATATTGTTTATTTATAATCACATTATCTTTTTACAATTATGTTAAATATTTCGTATTTTTTTAGGAATTCAATTGTGTGAAAGAATGTGACAGTATTTTTATGTCTATTCTGCGTCTGCTTGTAAAAATATGATGAAGAAAAGAGTAAATTATTTTTAAATAAAATAAATAACATACACTCAAGCTGTACTGGACGTTCTATTAACAGCCCTTAATAGTAAATAAAACGTTGTAAGTTGAAAACTACAAAAATCGCAGTAATTATTATTACTTCAGTTATTATTCTTTACTAATTAAATTGTATATTTGATCATGTAACTTAAGGAGTGGCACAACCGCATAATGATTAAACTTGATAAATTAAGACGATGAAAATTTATCAGTGTATAAAATAAGAACTTGTGCTCATTTTTGTTAATAGCAAAAATATATCTAAATACCACAGCGATTGTAGATGTGGGCGAAGTTGTGGTAGATGTGGTAGCGGCTCTAGTCCTACATTGACGTTCACATTCCCCCAAGGTTTTAAATCTGAAAATTTGATTCCAAATGTTTATTTAAGTATCAGTTAATTTAAGTATGTTGATACATTAAACTAAAATTTAAACGAAATTGTTATGAAAAATTACATTAAGAGTTCATTGTGGTCAAACATTGCGACAGAGAACTTTTTATGAAATCTGCACACTATAAGCAACTTTTGGAGGAATTAGTAAAGTAAGGGATGTAGCACCCCCTTAATTTTCCACTGCTGGGAACTCTCAGTCACACGAGAGAGGGTTTTTAGGGCGTAGACCCACTAGACTGCGGGTTGGCAGACATTTTACACGAGTGAAATCTCTATTCCTTCAATCTCATACCCCAATTTGACGAGAATCGGACTCAACCGGAGAGAGATCAGGCGCAGGACCGACGACTTAACGTGCTCTCCGAGGCATGGTGGTGAATAACACCGCCAACTTCCCGACTTCGGGCAAATATTGAGGGAATCCTTATACAATGCTCAATATCGATTTTTGGATTCCCGACCCGGGACATAAATCCAGGACCTGATGTCTGAATCGCCGAATATGCTGACCACTAGACTAGAGGCAGTCGAAGGCAAATGTAGTAATTTCTAGTTAAATAAAACGCCTGAAAGTTATAGGAATAAAGTTCAGAAAAAAAGAAACGTGTCGCATATTATACGTTACCGTTAAAAACAACTTCAGATTGAGTTCAAAAACAGGTTTTTTACTGAGGCAATTTGCTTAGCATATATTACACTTGCCAAATATCCAATTGACACGTGTTCTCTTAATATTCATAAGTTTCATACAATAGTAATTAAAGATTATTTAAGAAGAGATAATAAAGACAGAGATAAAATGTTGATTTAAATTAAATCCATACAAAATTATAATATTATTTATAGCGTTATAGCATAGTGATTTTTATAAAGTGGCAGAGTTTCTTTGAAAAATCTGTTCATTGTAAAAATATCTAGTTCATGTATGACTTTTACCTTCAAAATTGCTACAACTTTGGATAAAGTTAATAAGTAAAAATGTTTTTCATATATACCGATTTCCATTTCCATCGCATCCGCTGTAAGTGAATAAGCTGCAGGAGTCCGTTGATGAATCGTAGAACCAACGCATTAAGGAGCCGTCGCAAGAACCTTCCTTCATCGGCAACTTACAAAGATCTATATGTAATAAGAAACAAATCATATATTAAAAAATAAGTGAATTCCGATGCAACCTATTACAAACTATATGTCAACTCTATTTTGAGGGACAAAATTACCATATTGCCTCCCGATTAAATAAATAAGTAATTCATGTTTTTTTTAATGTCAAAATATTTGCTAATTTGTTTTGCTGCGTCATCAATATTTGAATCTTCACTTCCGATTCATCAGAACTTATTGTATTTTATTTATTTAAAAATTTTAATTAAGATTTGCAGATTTATTGTATTTTTGACTGTAAATCTAAATTTATTTAAGGCTATAAGTTTATTTATGTAAAAGCTGGAGCTTACAGGAGCAAAATATGGCATTGCAACCCACGTTTCTATCACCTGAGCCGAAATGCTATACTTTCCTCCCTAGGTACGAAATATGGTAGTAACACGTTTTACGCTTTCAGTAGTCTGGGCAGTAATTGTTTGGGCCAAATACAACAATTAAATAATTTATTAAATAAGGTAAGTAACAGCCCGTTAACGTACCCCTAGTCGGAGAGTTTTTAGAACAACTCATCTTCACGATGTTATCTTTCACAGAAAAGCGCAATAATAGATTAAAAACGCAGAATCGGTCACATAAGTTTCTTTTTATAAAGAGAGACCTAGAGGTGCCTGCCAGCTTCAAACCTGCGACTTCTCTGAACGAGACTCCATGCATTACACTAAGCCGTCATGGCTTCATTGTATACAATAATTCATTCATCATTCATTCGGTTTTGACGAAATAATGAATTAATATTTCAAAATTTCAAGAAGTTATATCTATAGATTAAAAATTTTTGAAGGAAATCTTATGTAATTACTTGACGTCAGTTTCATTAATATGCTCGAAGCAAAGCTCGAATCGTTGCAATGGATATATCACATAATTCTAGTTTTATTACGTTTTTAAAATCACTACGAGGTATGACAATTAAGTAATGAGACTGATTTTATTGCCGAGCTTCTGGTAAACCTGTGACCTTGAAATTCCCTTTCTCTTTTTCCGGCATCCCTCCCCTCTCCATTGATATGTATACAATCACTCTAGCTTGTTTAGTTCGCCTGCTGCGTCAAGTTGAGTAGACGTGTGTTTGTAGTATTCGTAGATGTAACGGTATAAAACTAATGAATAGTGGCTATGTCTAACAGATGCGCCAATATGGTTTTTTGTTAATTAATAACAATTTTAAATAAGAAATTTTGATGAAAATACCTTCTGCTGGCTTGCAATAATACTGGCAGTATTCCAATGATGGGAAATTATTTTGATTTCCAGCGCAACCTCCATACTGGTATGTCCTACAAACGTTTTGCGCAGAATCGAACGCCCAACGTTCTTCTATATTAGCGCACGGTCCGCTGTCGATTGGCAGGTAACAAAATCCTGTGGAAACAAATGTATTACGTTTTTTTGCTTCATTTAACTTGAGGGTCTCTAATGCAATGGTACCAGTACACAGCTGGTTCTAGGGTTTGATTCTCTTCAGGGCTAATTTAGGAAATTGCGTTTTCTAATTACATTTCAATCATATCACTCCACTCCAGACGGGAGTGGAGTGATATATGAGAGTATTTTTTTATAGCCTTGGTAAGCAAACGAGCTTGCGGGTCACCTTATGTTGAGTGATTACCGCCGCCTACGGACACCTGCAGCACCATAGGGACCACTGATGTGTTGCCGACCTAATAAAAAGGAGTTTAATTGCCTCTTAAACGTCTCTAATTTATAACCTTGCGGAAACACCTTGGCTGGGAGTTCATTCCACATATTGCACGTGCGCGGGAAGAAGGATCGACGAAATCGAACTGTGCCTAAAGGCCACGCATCCAGGGTGTGTGGATAAAATTTATTTTTCTGCGCGTTGTCCGGTCATAAAAGCGAGACGGCGGTACCAAATTAAAGAGCTCGTCAGAACATTCCCCGTGATAGATACGAATAGAACATACATAAAGATTTAACGTTTCTATGGTATTCTAGCGTTTCTAACTCACGTGTTAACTGGGATTGGTCGACGATTCGGGTTGTCCGTCTCTGTATTCGGTCAAATGGAAGGAGATGGTATTGGGGTGCTCCAGCCCACAGATGAGACCAGTACTCGAGGTGCGGTCGGGTTTGAGCCTTATATAAAAGCATCGGATTTCGTAATAATAGTTCTACCACAGAAGCCTGCTTTTACTTGAGTAAAATAATTGATGATAAATGACAAAATACCAATTACTGCTATATTTTTGGACATGACTAAAGCGTTTGACTTTGTTAATCACAATATACTATTAGACAAATTATACAGGTATGGTGTAAGAGGAAACGCCCATGAATGGATGAAATCATATCTACATGACAGAAAGGTATGCACAGAAGTTGCAAAGATAGAAAACGGTATAAGGAAAGTGTATAGGTCAAAATATACATGTACTAAAAAAGGAGTGCCGCAAGGAAGTATATTAGGACCATTTCTCTTTTTAACTTATATCAATGATATTACGTCGGCAACCAATCATCCTTATGTATTATTTGCGGACGATACAACAATATTAATTAAATGTAAAAATAAAATGACATATGATAAGGAAATATATGATGCTTTAACAGATGTTATAAAATGGCTTAATGACAATGAACTACAAGTAAACTTGAGTAAAACAAAATTGATGCAATTTAATAATTATAACGCGGTTACATTACCAAAAACTATTACATATGACGATATAAAAATTGATGAAGTTGACAAGTTAAAGTTCTTAGGTATAGTTTATGACAAGAATTGTAATTGGAAATTCCACATTGACTATGTTTGCACAAAGTTAGACAGATTTATTTATGCCCTAAGGCGTTTGGTCCAAACGGTATCAATGAATGCGGCCTTAAGTGCATATCATGGGTATGTAGCATCTGTTCTATCATATGGTTTGTTACTGTGGGGTAATTCTGTGGACGTCAATAGAGCATTTCGCCTTCAAAAGAAATGCATAAGGGCTATCTGCAACGTAGGGCCTTTAGAAAGTTGTAAGCCTCTTTTTAAACGATTATGTATATTACCACTACCGTGCATGTACATCAAAGATGCCTGTGTTTTTGTAAAAGAGAATCCTAAATATTTCGAGAAAAATGACGGTAATAACACAGGCAGAACAATAAGATTTCCCAATAAGTTGGTGATAAATAAAACATGTAAGAGTACCTACAAAAAGAAGGCGTACTTCATGGCGGTGAAATTATTTAATAAATTACCAGCAAATTTTCAAAACCTAGATGGCTTTATATTTAAGAAAAAGTTTAAAGACTGGTTGCTGGAAAGGACATTCTACGACGTGGACGAATATCTATTATAATTTCTTCTTTGACTTTCTTTTAATATTGAATATTATTTTTTCTTCTGTAGTAATGGAATATTTTGAGTAATTTGACTTTAATTTATGTAAATTTAATAATGTTTATGTCAGTATGATATGTCTTGACTTTATATAACATATTTGCATGCCAATCATTGGCTGACCATTTGTACTTTTGACATTTTGTATGTATTTTCAAATGTGTCTTTGGGCAAATAAATTATTATTCTATTCTATTCTATTCTATCCTATGCTCGGGCACAAATGATCGCTTGGCGCTGTTGAGCACCCCAAGTTTTTTGAAGCCAGTTTGGCTTTGCCTTCCAAGTGAGCATGAAACTGGACTTCACTGGAAATGTCGACGCCTTGTCGATGTGTTTTGAGGTGGTAAGGAAAATATTCTGGAAACTTGGTGTGAGGCTGAAGGAAGTTTTTTTGGCTTATTTACCCTATTAGCAAATATATGTCGCTTAACAAGGTAATTTTGAATTGACTCTGGTATATATGACCTAACCTGTAAATAATATATAAATGTTAGTTATGGATTTAAGAAATTCTATCATAGAAAATGACACTAAGTTAAATTTTGGAAAACTTTAAAAATAGATAGTTATTCTAACATCCGTCAGACATATACATGAATCAATTCAATAAATTTTTATCATGTTTAATTAAGTATTACGGAAGACAATAATTGGGATTTTTGGGGCAATCGATAGATTTTTCCCATTTTTAAGTCAGAAAATTTAATTATTATAGGTTAGAAGTTTTTATAAAATACTTGTTTACAAAGTATTTAGTAATATAGTTTAAGAAACGGTAGCATACATATTTGTTCGTGATATTAGTATATGAATTTTAATTAATTAAAACAATACAAACCTTGTTATTTATCCTTGTATCGTAAGTAGTTAAAACTTGCAAAAGAACGTATATTAAGTTAATAAAATATTTACGCCCGATACGAATTACCGTTTTGCATGCTTCATTCTTAGACTTTTAAGAAGTAAATAATATATCTTTTTATTTCTAACTACCGACCCGTCCCGGCTTCTTGCTGGTAGCAAAGCCTATTGTGGCTAAATGTTTTTCTAGTCAATGGATCACTTCAACAAAACGATTACGTAGAATATTTATTTGTAATATAATGTCAATACTACTGAAAGTATTTTAATGCATTGTGTATATCACTGTATTTACACTTTGTTATTTTTTAGTTCTTTGTTATTTTTCTTCGTTGTCTTTTTTAATTTCTTCATTTCTTTTGTATTCTTAAGGAAGAGCGAAGTCTATCTAACTGAGGATGGGCAACTATCTTCTTTATATATATTAAAATGCTGAAGATAACGAAATAAATTAGATTTATTATACAAGTCCATGGCGCTAAAAGCCATCCGGACAAGCCTCCTCCAATTCATGTACCTAATAAATGCAGACATTTTAAAGATGTATTTGTATTATATATCGCTAAAGGTTATAGACGTATTTATGTTGTTGAGGATTAATACTGTATCAGTCTGAATAAGTTTATAACTGTCACATTTGAATGTGAGGGCTTTTTAGGATATGTAATGGGTGTAAGGAGCTATACTTAAAACATAGATATCTGCATTCAAACTATATAACAGTAATATATTGACGAGACATTGATTTCCTACACCTCTATGCCGGTATACAGCATTTTGCTAGGCAAGATCTACGTGTCCTTGAATGACAATGAATTCATATAAACTTTTGACAAAATCGAGTAAACTGGATGAAAATCCGTTTTGTAAATTTTGAGTTAATCGAGAATAGATATACGCGCTGGAGTACTATTTTATAATTTGTAAAGAGCAAATCAATTTACACATTTTATGAGTATCGACGCTCAAGAATGCTCTCGGAAAGGTTCTGTAATTGTATAAAAGTTTTACCTGGTCTATTTGGTTCAGGTGCAGGTTCAGGCTCTGGATTTTCCACTTTTGGTGTAAGTACAGGTGCTACAGTCGTAGTAATGGTTTGTTCCATGCAACGGTTTTGACATTCGTACTCCGACGCGAAGTTATTCTCATTTCCATTACATCCACCATAATAGAAATCACGACAGCTAAAGAAATAAAAAAAAACCTTATTAAAGTAGAGTTACAGCAATTTTGAATGGTATTTCCCGATTCCGCCTACATAGCGAAAGGAATGCTTTTATAATACAATAATTTTGAAAATGCGCGGCTGAGTGTATTTTAGCGGATTAAAACTACCTTTTCAGTATTGCTTTTTTTGAGCAAATTAGTTGAAATATTTCAAAGTGTGTAAGAGACAGTCGAAGAAACTTTTTTTGGATTGCATATTTAAACGACGGGTATTTTTATTAAATAATTATTTTTCCGTTTTCATTCCAAAATTACAAAGATGTCGATTACCTTGATAGCTAAGTTACACATAACGTGTCCGTGGTGTCCTATGAGAGCTCGTAAGTGGGATCACAATGGGCTTCTAAGGGGGTAAGGTAATTTTAATCGACAATAACTTTCGATAATATCCCATAATATTAAAAGCAATTTTTTTAAATGAAACAAATCATTCATTTATATTACGTTATGAAAGTAACGTATAAAATACTTATCATTGCTTACGTTTTATGTTTTGTATCGTAGTACCATCTCTGTGTGTATTCGGCACAGTCACCAGTTTCAGCCGGTAACGTACACATTTCTTGCACTGCAATATATATTTAATTTTTTTTTAAATGAAAATAGCATTGAGCAGCTCTTTAATTCATGGGTACTGATTCAGTACCCATGAATTATTCTGAGATATATTTTATTGAACTGAGCTGAAACGCTCGACTAATCGACGTAACGTCTAAACGACAGTAATAGTCAACGCGTCACTACTAAAATTTAATTTATCTAACATCGAAAATTCTTTTATCACAGTTTTAGTGTTTTACCTCCTCCGAAACGGCTTGACCGATTTTGACTAAGTTATATATGTATATTCAGTAGGTATGAGAATACGTTTATAACTAATTTTCTCAACCCGGTTCACCCCAATAATTTATTTTTTGAATATTTTTTTATGATGTGGAAATAAAAAATACATACAACGGTAATTTTACTACCTTCTATTACCAACCCCTACTTTTTAATAGCGATAATAGTCCTACATTTCCTGGGTCAGCTAGTTTTAATATAATATAAATGGTAATACATTATCGACGATTTACTCGTATACATAATCGTAACATGTTGATACCTATGTTAAGCAGTTACTACTTTTTATCACAAATTTTTTTTTTCCAAAGCTAGGTATCTTTTAGGCGCTCTCTATTAAAATATAATAGTTTTATAAAGTTATATTATAAAAAAAAACTGTGAGAAAAGAAGAGTGCGCTGTACGATTTTTCGCTAAATAAATTAAATTTATGAAATTATATTTGAAAATAAAATTGTATTAACATCAAGTGTCTTTTACCCAAAACTTTTATAAATATTAATTGGAATTAAGTAGGTGGTTTGAAGTTGGGAAGTTGGCGATGTGTTTCACCCCCCTTGCCTTGAAGAGAACTTTAAGCTGTGGATCCTGCGCGTAAACTTTTTCCGGCCGTGTCGGATTGCCGTTCCATCACTCAGGAAGCGATTATCATGATTAGTAGCAATTTTAAAACATAAGCATATTATAAAAGCAAGTAAAATAAAGTACAGGAATCCGTTGGTATGTGCAAGTGCGAGTCTGTAGGTCTGATTTACATTTTTTGGAGTGAAACTTCTTTAGAATCGTTGTGATTTCAAATCGGACGCAACGGAAAAAATGACAGGTAAGAGACAAATACAAAAATGTGTAGGATGAAGCCAGCAAAGAATGAGACAGAAATATACATAGGTACTATTTTATATTATCGGTCTCTTCTCTTTGCGCCATGCTTAGATCAGGGATAGCCAACTAGTGGCCCGCGGGCCGAAGGTAGACGACTCCTGGGTTAATGTACACTTACATCAAAGTGGACACGACAACAACACACAATAAATCTATTTTGTGTTGTTGTCGTATTTATTCTGTCTATTAGATCAGGGGTATTTGACTAGCGGTCTGCGGGCCGCAGGTTGACGATCCCTGGGCTACAGTACACTTACTTCAAAAAGTACATAGAATTTTTCGGGGTCGTTGTTTAAATATATATTTATATAAAAATTAGATTTATAATTTGTATTAATTATCGACACTTTTAAATTTATTAAATTCCTAACATATCTTCCCTTTTCCCTCCCTCTAAGTCTCAGAAACCTAATGTTTTGTATAAATATAAACAAGACTTATAAGTTAGTTTGCTAAAAAAGTTTCACTTCTGACATGTGTACTTTGTACGCATGTAATTTTTAATTTTTTTTTAAACTGGAAATATGATTTATTTTTTTAGGTGTAGATGAACCATGAAAAAATTACCATGAGCACTCGGGCAGGCGTCGATACAATCCTGTTCACTATAGAAGCGGTTCTCGTTCCCACCACATCCAGAATAATAGAAAGGCATGCAGCGGTTTTCTGTGAGACTGAACGACCAGGCAGGCTGTTTTTCAGTACAGTTGCCTGCCTCTTGTGGTAATGAACATTCCTCTGTACCGTGCAACCATGTTAGTTTTCAAACTACCATATGATGATAAGCTCTTTGAATGAACCAATATTTGATGAAAAAAGTGCTTTTACTCAATGATTTTATCATTGGAAAAAAATTAAGTGTCATTTGGTGTGGTGGTAGAATAAAAGTATTTTATCAAGAATTTAAAATTTGAACAAAATAATTGTGAAGTAATAGTAGTAGTTAATTATTATCCCCTTTGGCAATCTATTTATTTAAATCATCTTTGACTTCCTATCCAACTATCAGAACATTGTGAATTTTGTATTTATATTGCAAAGCACACAAAATAGTAAACTTAAACCCCAATTAGCTTGTGTAAAATTTGCATGCACTGTAAATACTTTCTACTGGTCACCTCAATAAGATTTCTAATTACATTACCCTTTTGAGCCGTAAAAAACAAGTAATTATATATGCCTTAAGAACCTAAATGTAAGTTTGTTAAAATTTCTAATAACTTAGTATGGTTGTATTTGGATTATGTTATTCATATACCATTAGTAATACTTAATTTATTTGATTTATTAAAATAATCCCATTAAATACATATGACTCGTTAAGTTCTCATGCTTAATAAATTAATAAATCACAAACAACCCAAAATAAGCGTAAAAAGTACTTAAAACGACTATATTTTAGATATAGAGATACTGCACTTGTTAAAATTGTTCTACGATTGGGAATATAGCATAATACGATGGTAAAAAGACGATTCAAAAATAAAAATTTCATGTTCCAATAGGCCTATATTGTAGAATTTTTAAGCAATATATCGTTAACTACTATAAAACAAGTTATCTTTATCGTTTTGTCTTTAATTTACAATACATATTATTTTAATAATTATTGGGGAAGGAGCATAGTTTCTGATGCATGGAAGACGAGAAATATACAATTTTAAAAATTTGGTACTTGTCGTCAATATCAACATCTCTCGTATACGGTTTGCTGATTAATTCTGGCAGATATTAATACAATGCTTGATGAGCTCAGCTGAGGTTTTCAAAGGGTGGGCTTAAAATTGTCTTATATTTAAATTCCTCCATACTCACGTTCCTCTACATTAAATACACAATATTTGCACACTTACCTCGTGGAATACCAGGCGGGTTACAACGTAACATACAAGCAGCTTCGGAACTAAATCGATTAGAGTTTCCTTCACATCCACCCCATATAAATTGATCACAACTGCCTCGTTTATAATTATAGCCCCAACGAAGGAAGTTTCCAGCACAGGGACCCTCCTCAATTGGTAAGTTACATTGGCCTAAAAGACATATTCTTGAATAAAGTGCATTTTGTCACTAGCAAACAAGTTTTCCAGAACCTTTGACCGCAAGACTAGTAAATTTATATACGTAGACAGTTTTCATATGCGACAAATATAAAGATAAATTTCCGGATTCAGCATTAGATATATACTTTGAAAGTCCAATTTAACGGTATAAATATGATCCAAATAAGATTATTTTTAAATTTTCGCGACTTTGATTCATGGTATGGACTTTATGGGACACGACAGGATTGTCTACAACAGGAGTCAGCAATGTAAGGTGCACCCACACTAGACAGAGCGATTCAAATAAAACGATTAACATTGTTAAAAATGCAAAGGTTAATGAAATGTGGTTCGCACTAATGTTGTCATAACATATGTATCATTTGTGACATAATAAATAAAATTATTTAAAAATAAACGAACAAAGAAATTATGAAGACGCGTTAAGAATCCTTGAAATACGTCCTAAACTTAATATTCAGATTTATAGCATCTAACAGTACGCACTCGTCTTTAATTCTAAGATACTAAGACGCGATGCTTATCTTTAACTTAAAAATTAAAATCCTTCAATATTATGTCATTAAAATTTATAATTATATAAAATTACTTATTTATCCCTTTTTATGCGAATCCAAGCCGTTTACTACATTTTTATAAAGCTATACATCAAAATATGTTTTATTCAATAGGCTCAACAAGCATTTTGAATCGTCATTAGTCTGCCCGTTGGTAAAAAATCTACCACCGGTTCGTAAACTGATTCCGCTGAGAAGAAACCGGCAAGAAATTCATCGGTTACTCTTTTAAACATAGTTTTGTATGTTACTATGTGTTTAGCTTTCAGGTTCAAACATCATTGCCGCTTAAATAATCTTCAACATTATAATATGCCTTTTGTAATAGGACATTTTTAACATATTTCTTAAAACTATGTAGAGGCAAACCAAACAGTGATTCAGTTATCTTATTAAAAGTGCGTACATTCAACTCAACAAATCATTTCTGAACCTTTTTTACCCTAAAATAAGGCATTACATGTTTGTTTTAATATCTTGTATTAAAAAGTGAGGAAATCTTGTATTTAAAAAAGGACTCCTCATGCTTGAACCTTTCTAAAGGTGATACGAGTATATGTATTTTATACAGTCATATGAGGTACTGTCTAATTGGTTTCCTTGTATTTTTTTTTGTCACGCTACCTAGTTTCTTTCACTTACAGTTTCCTTTACCCAAAGGTTGTTGCTTTGCATGCTGTGGTTCCTAAATTATTATTTAAGTTTTCCTGTATTTTTTTCATAATACGGTATTCATCTATCTATCTAAAGGTTATAGGCAAGTTACAAATAATAGGTGACATTTGTATCTATCTTATAGTTATACCGCTAGAAATATATTAGTAATACAATATGGTTTTACTCTTTGAAAAATTAAATGTTACATAATACTTATACAAGACAATGGAAGGGACCAACCTTCAGTTTTCTCTGGCTCGCACTGTTTCTCGCATAGCTCTCTAGATTGGAAATTATTCGCGTTGCCCAAACATCCACTGTAAACAAACTGGGAACATTGCTCTCGATCAGAATCGTAATACCATTTCACATGGTACTCATTACAAGATCCGTTCACTTTTGGCAAATTGCAGGCATCTACAAAATAATGTCTTTTGTTAAAATGCATCAATATATATATATTTTTATACAATATAAAATGAAGTCGCTTTTGTTGTCTGTTACTTGCGATCTTTTAAACTATTCCACGGATGTTAATGCAGGTTCCAACGATAAATAGAAAGAAAGGTTTATATTTGATTAGTTCAATATTTGCATAATACACAAGATGTTATTAAAACGATAAAGCTGAATGAAACGATAGTTCAATAAAAAATACATTATTAAAAAAAAACAAAAATTAAACACATTCTGTTGACGCTCGGGTCATGGACCGCACGCGGCAGATGCCTATTTAAGTGTACAAGAAACGACGAAATTGAGCGAAAGTGCCTTGACCCGTGCGTTCAAAAATAAACACAAATAATACTAATAAAATAAAAATGTTTATTTTAAATCAGGATCGATTTTATTCCCATCTCATCAACAAAGTTATTAGTACTAAGTTCTGTTTTTGTTTTCGGGAGCGGTTTCCTAACACCTTGTATATTTAGGCCAGAAATGTGGAAATATAAGAGGTCGGGCCGTGATGTGTTTTATATGGAATAAACCTCTACGATACTCTTATTTACTAATTCATGTTAACACTTTGTATTATTAGTATTTCGTATAATAGTGCAGAAAAACCAAAAAATTCAACGATTTGTGTTATATTTTTGTGCGATTAAATCGTAAACGCTGGCTAAAACTTACGAGATTAATCAAATTAATGTGCTACGGATTTGTGCAATTTAATAAGATGTACAAAACAAATATTATTACTTATCCAATTGAATACGTACAGCATATAACAGCATTTCATTAAAATGGATATCTTAGAAGATATCAGAGATTTTAAAAGCAGAGCACTACGGCTGGCGTTCCGTACGTTTCGCGAAAAGTTACTCGTAAATAAGCATCAAATAAATGTTGCCGTACTTTAAGACCTATATTTAAATGTACGCAACTTCGAAAGTAATCCATCATTTTCGATTATATTATTTTCATTCTACGCGATTTCTTTTGATTTATGATCAAACATCATTAAAATGTTTTTAATTTGAATTTGAAAAGATAATTATACCTTTTGGAGCTGGACGTACACAAACATCCACGCATTCTTCCTGGGTATTGAATTTGTTGTCGTTGCCTTCACAACCACCGTACCAAAATCTTGAGCAACCGCCATAAACCATATCGTAGAACCAAGACACAGAGAAGTTTGAACATGGACCTCTGTCTTGGTCTAATGCGCAAGCCGCTGCATATAAAAAGACACGTTGTATTCGATGATCATTATTAAAATATGTGTTATGTTTTAATAAAATGAACAAGAATACATTACTAATTATCAATATTATTTTTTTTTTACCAGAGCATAAAGTTTAGGGCATAATTATACGTAATTACAGACAAAACTTTCAAAAATTTAAAATAGTAATTAATTGAATACGTTGCTTACATCTAAATAAACAACAATGACGATATATCTCATTAAAAGTAATCACAGATACTAGATAAAAATACATAAGTGAATTAGGTTGATATTTAGTTAATTATATATTATTAATAAATTAAATTTTTTTAATCATCTAATATTATATAACTACTCATCTAATAATCTAAAAACTGCCTCATTGGTCTAGTGGTTAGCATGTTCGACTACAGACATGAGGTCCTGGGTTCGAGTCCCGGGTCGGGCCAATTCAAAAATCAATATTGAGTTTCCTATTAGGATTTTCTCAATATTTACCCGAAGTTGGGAAGTTGGCGGTGTGATCCACCCCCGTGCCTTAGAGAGCTCGTTAAGCCGTCGGTCCTGCGCCTGATCACTCTCCGGTTGTGTCGGATTCCCGTCACATCGGACTATGAGAGTGAAGGATTAGAGAGTGCATTTGTGTACTATGCCTGCCAATCCGCAGTGGAGCAGCGTGGTGGGTCTATGCCCTAAAAACCCTCGCTCCTCGGAGTGAGGAGGCCTGTGCCCAGCAGTGGGACGATAATGGGCTGCTACTTACCTACTTACTTACTCATCTAATCAAGTTTTTTCAGTTTTTTTGATTAAATAATATAATTAATTGAATAAATATATATTCACTGACACGTTGTATAGCGCTTTTTATTAGAAGCTCACGGAAAAGCTTGCTTTCTATGTATATAATGACTTTAAGAAAGCCATAAAAATTTACTTAAATATTATTTATATTACATAGTAAATGTAAATATGAGTTAATAACGGCAAAAAAACTAAGCATTCTACCATTTGAGGAATATTGAGCTAAAAATCTTATTGGCCGATGGACTTTTAATTTTGAGAGATAATATTGTTAATTGGTTATAAAGAAGATGTATAAGACTATTATAGTGTAAGTTAAGAAATTTATTACTTAATATTGCAAAGTGAATGTACCTTGTCTATTCTTAGGCACATCAGAACAGTTCAAGAATTTTTCGCCCTTAGCTTCAGTTACTCCATCGGGACAACAGCCATATTTGCTGTTGGAACAATCACATCCTTCTTGTTCAGGTCCTTTAGCATTCGTTACGCCATCTCCACAACATTTAAATTCGGAATGTTCGCACAAACACCCTTGAAGACGCGGACCGGTAGCAATTGTAATGCCATCTGGACAACAGCCAAATTGATATGTGTGACATGCGCAGCCTTCAAAGTCTGGTCCCTTTGCTTCTGTGTGCCTAGAAATAGGTTTATTAATGTTTCTCACAATACACTTAAAGTGGAAGCACAAAATATATTTTTCTTGACAGATTGTCACTTGACTTTATCAACTGAAGGTAACTCTTATGGTGTTGTCATCTTATCCGAGCGCGATTTTCATCTGCTTCATTGGCACATCTTTGCAGGTAGGATGGTAAGTCACCCACTAAAACCCGCGGAACCCTTTTCATCCATTAGTAAGGCACCAGGTGTTCAGCTTTCGCATTCTGCCCTGGTGTCCCGGATGAGCCCGACGGAGGATTCACGGAAGCGGGAGGAGATGCGCAAACTTGCGCCACCTTGTATTCCGCCTACTTCGGCGGTGAGGGGGATCATCCACTGCATTCTCCCTCTCTCTATCGTGGGCTTCCATCAGCGCGACTACCGTCTCGCAAAAGAAGGACACTTCCGCCCACCATCTCTCACTGAAGAGCATCGCGCCTACAATGCTCCCCAACGAGAGATCGCCGCTGATCAACGCCACCAGGAGGTGACACTATGGTTCCCAGGCTGCATAATCTGCTACAATGTGATGTGCTGAATCGAGAGCTGCGCCACACTGATGACAAGCGGGCGATTTGAATACCCCTTTAGTAACATGAATCAGTAAAACTTATAATAATTAAAAGGACGAAAGTAAAATAACCTATGAAAATTTACAAATTCAAGTTATCTTATACCTGTCGGGACAGCAGCCATGTGTTGTATGTTGACAACCACAACCTTTATTATTGGGTCCATGGGCTATTGTCACATTGTCCGGACAACAGCCGAAATGAGAAACTTGGCAACCACAACCTATGAAAATAATCAATGAAATAAAAATCACACATTGACAACATAAATAAAAATATAGTTTGACAATGAACATAGTTTAAGATAAATTATAAATCCAATTAGCAACATATATAGTCCATTAAAATTTCCTCGGTTTCAAGATATTTTATGATTTATGAAATAATTGTTTCACCTAAAAGATTTTCAGTAATTTAGTAATTCCTTTACAATTGGTAATTTAATTTAAATGTATGTTAAAAATCGATGATCAAAGTATAGCCAACTAGTATTTTACGTTTTAAATACATATGCCAAATTTCAAGTCAAGCACCCCTATAGTTTCGGAGATTTCGTGATGAGTGAGTGAATGAATGGTATTTCGCTTATATATAGATAACAGCCATTTAAACCTTCTAGATGTGGCCCTTCTGCTGGTTTGTGATTATCTGGACAGCAACCGAATTCATACTGCAGACAACATCCTTGGTTTTCTGGTCCGTGGGCCGGAGTCTCACCATCAGGACAGCAACCATAAGCAGATGTATTACACGACATTATGCAACCTTCCAAGTTCCAACCTTGAGCTGAAATCGGTAAAACAGGTCAGGTGTTTATTCTTACAAGTATTTATTTAAAAATTTCATATGGATTCCCTTAAGCTCCATATGTATTACAAATAATAGTGCATTCATATCACACTACTGTTGTACAAGTTTTGTTACGGTTTTATCATTCATAAAAATCTCAATGATCAATTTCAAATAAAAACATCAATAATAACAAAGCCCAGCAAAAATATATTTCAATTTTGTTAGCTTATTTCGGTGCTGTTTGATGTACTAATGCTATATAAAGTTGTATAACAAATAATTCGTATTTCAAAAAGTTTAAATTATTGTAGAAACACTGCTCTTCGTTGAAATACCTAGCAAATTCAGTCAACATAAAATGAAATTACGATAATCTTGATACAGTTTTATAGACATTTACATATCGAGCTCAGGATTTGAATTCAAGTTGTCATTATACCCATTGGTCAAAGCAAAGAATTTAAAATGTATGAAGGCAGTGTATTTTTGGATCAACATTGATGCATGAAAATTATTTGAAAATCAATTTATTCATTACAAAGCATTGCTAGAAGTACTGCACATCCCGAAAACATTTCCGGGAAATGTGACGGACTGTTAAGTCTGTTCTCCATAAACCCTCTCTCATTTGAGTGAAAAGGTCTGTGGCGAGCCACCGAACGTTAATAAGTTGCTGGTAATTGTGTACAGGATAAGCATATTTATATCCTGTGAGTTTTAACAAAGAAACGACAAATGCAATAAAATACCTTTTGCAATACCATCAGGACAACAGCCAAATTCGGTGATACTGCAAGGGCAGCCCTCGCCGTTAGGTCCAGAAGCATCGGTTTCGTTATCGTAACAACATCCGAATTCAGTAGTTTCGCAACTTTCAAGGGTTGTAATTTCGGGCTTCTCGGTTTCTGTAACTGTATTAGAATTTTACTAAGTTATCCGTTTGAAACTAAAAATTTTACGCCTTCTTTTCTTTTCATGCATTCGTTTTATAGAGCGCTTTCAATATTTCCATAAATTTATTTCTCAAATAAATTATATTTAGAAACATTGGATACTTTCAATCTTTATAGGTCACGAGTTCGCGCGTGTTCATTTTCTAAAAAGTGGTTTATTCCAAGCGAGTTGGGAATACAGTAAGGATTGGTATTATGCAAGGGTGTATTCGTGAGCATACATATAGTGACATCATCAATTAACGGAATTATTCATTGTAATAATGAAAATTAAGTCGATGAGAGGCATCAGTAATATAACACATCTTATGACTTTACCTGTTGTAAAACAGCCTTCTTGGTCAGGGCCTTGTGCTTCTGTCTTGTTATCTGCACAGCAGCCGTGTCTGTAAATAATGATCATAAAATGATTTTTCTTTACCTATAGAAACATTAATATAAAAAGGATTACTAAATTACCTAGATGATTTGCAAGCCGGTGGTGGTGGTGGACAACCCTCTTGATCGTTACCTTCAGCTGCTGTGACGTTATCTGAGTTACAACAACCATATAGAGTTTGATTGCATAATGCAACTGGGCAACCTTCTTCATTAAGGCCAGTTGCTGGAGATACTCCATCGGAACAACATCCAAACTTAGAATCTTTACATGTTTCTGGGTTAGGACAACCTAAAAATATATAAATAAATATTAAAATTAAATATACATATTCAAATTAGACTTACTATTTGCATCGATTTTTTTTTGTAGACTTAAAAATGTTTCAATGAATCAATACAGGCACTATCGCTAGGTTTTAAAAGATTAAAGTATTTTCAAAAGCCTTTAAGTAAAATTAAAATTAATAAACTGAATTAAGATGTAATTATTAATATTTTGTATATATTTACTATCATATTTAAAGCACCTTCATCGAATGGTCCAGCGGCAGCAGTTTTCTTGTCAGGACAACATCCAAATTTACTCCTTTTACAACTGGACACTCTTTTTCTTGGCTTACAGTGCGGTTTGTTTGGCTTGATAGACGTCCAAAACCATGATGCTATAATAAGAAATAGATTTTTAAAATAATGATAACAATTATAAGACAAAATAAATATAAAAAAGAATGTTTTTAGCGTAAAAGATTACAATTTCCTTTTTAACAATACTTACAAGTTTCAGTTGAAGTTGATTCCTTATACACGTCAGAAGTCGAAATACCATCGGTTGTACTCGTACTTTCAGTCCATCCTGATGCAGTAGATTCGTCTGTACTTTCAGATGTGGTACCCTCTGTGCTTACTGTTTCTGTGCCTCCAGTCGTTTCCGTTTGACTTGACCCGGTAGTTTCTGTAGTACTCGTTTCGGTGGATTCCGTACTCGATATTGTGCTGTATTCAGTAGACTCTGTTGGGGTCGATTCTGTAATTTCAGTTGTTATTGTTTCTTTGATGTCTAATGAACTTAGTTCAGTAGTGCTTATTGAGCCTAATTCCGTGGTTCTTGTACTTTCTGTAGTCTCCGTTGATACCGGAGTACTAATACTTTCCGAAGTTGAGCTGAATTCAGTTGTGCTTAAATCTGAACTTTGTGTTGAGCTACTTTCGCTGATCCCTGTTGTAATTTGGGTTGATGATTCAGTAGTCTCAATATCACTTATTTTAGTTGTAGAAAATTCTGTGGTTTCTTCTGTAGAAGTAGACCCGCTTGTTTCTGAAGAAATAGACTCAACAGCATCTGTTGATATAGACTCGGTTACTTCTGTTGTGCTTAATCCAGTAGTCTCAGTTGTACTAGGTTCGCTTACTTCCGTTCCACTGATTGTAGTGGTTTCTGTTAAAATAGAATTACTTGTTTCGGTTGTGCTCATTTCACTGGAATCTGTTGAACTAGACTCCGTTATTTCTGTTATATCGGTTATAGTAGTTTCTATAGAGCTTGGCTCGCTTTTATCTGTTATTTCTGACGAAGTAGTTTCTAATGAAACAGATGCACTTGTTTCCGTTGTGCTTAATACATCAATTTCTGATGTACTGCTCCAGCTTGTTTCTATTATATCTGCTTTAGTACTTTCTGTTGGAACAGAGTCACTTGTTGCCGTTGCGCTCATTTCAGTGGTATCTGTTGAGCTAGATTCACTTTTTTCTGTGGTATTGATTATAGTTGTTTCTGTTGAGCTAGTATCGCTTATCTCTGTCACATCTGACGAGGTCGTCTCTAATGAAACAGTACTCGCTTCTGATGTGCTAGATCCATCAGTCTCTGTTGTACTGCGCCCACTTACTTCTTCTTCATCAACAATAGTAGTTTCTGTCGGCACAGACTCAGATGTTTCCGTTATACTTATTCCAGTGGCATCTATTGAACTAGATTCAGTCATCTCTGTTAAATCTGTTACAGTGGTGTCTGTTGAGCTGGTCTCGCTAAACGCTGACGAAGTAGTGTCTAATGAAATTTAAAGGAGTAATGTTAAAAAAATTGTAAAATTAGTAAAATGAAATAAATTGCAATAGTCATTTATAAAATTAATTTACAAAAAAAATGTTTCATTGAGAAGTTCTAATATCATGCAACGTAATAATTAAATATATTGATATATATATATCTTTATATATATATTCTCACGACCACAAATTTCTTAAATAAAGTATCTATTAATGGTTTTGAGTATGGTCGACGGTCACGGTAAGATGTTTTTATAATATAAAGTATAGTAGTCTTACCGGCTTCAGTGCTCCATATATCTATCTCACTAGATCCACTGCCTGTTTCTCCTTGTATTTTGTTGTCATTATTGCGTAGTCAAATAGGCCATTCGAAAACAAACAAGAAAATATTAAAGTTGTAATAGATATTTTATCAATATTAAAATCAGTTTGGGTTGACATATAAAATTTAAGTACTTTAAAAATAATACAATAAAATTAAATAAAATGAACTTACCAGATCCCGTATAATCATATGACGTTGACGAATCAGCTGAAACAAACAGAAGTATTATAGTTGAATAGAAAAAACAAATGCAAAGATCACTCTAAACATTATTTGAATTAAATAGCCTTACGTGTAGTTGACAGGTCATCGATAAACAATTCCGGATCAATCTGAAACAATAGATGAATAAGACACTAAATATAATTAGTTGACTAAAAGTTTAAAATCCGGAATTTCATGTAATTCTTAAAATTATTATATACCTAACGTTAATAAATTTAACAAATTGAATTGAATACATTTTATCATTTTAAAGTTAAAATTTAAAATATTCAATAAACAGTAGTGTGAAATAAATAGCGCATTATTAGTATTTAACGATTACGCTGTCCTAGGAATACATAGTAAGCATCCTTGGGTAGCTAAATCGTTAATATTCATAATACCAGGTACTATTCATAATGTCGAAAACGAACAAGAAGTTAGTAGTATGTGGAGACTTCAATATTAATATTTTAGAATGTAGCTCCTCAAGCATGAAACTGTTAAACCTTTTTAACACTTACAATTTATCAAATATGTTTATGGAGCCTACAAGAATAACCTCTTCTAGTGCCACTTGTATAGATAATATATTCACAAACATAAATCCAACTGTGAAAAAGATAATTACTAGTTTAGATTCTGATCACTGTGGCCAACTCATTCGCTTTTCAATTCCAAGAAAAAATGTAAATAAACGTAAAATAACTTTTGTGCCAGTAACCACTGACCGTATCGAGAAAATGAGATCAACCCTTATCTCAAACTCCTGCTTTATACCCAATTCTAATAACCCAAATGAAATATATAGCAATTTCTTTTTCAAAATTACTAAAATATTTAACTCAATATTTAAAAGTAAATCGATCATTCTTACTGACACAATGGCATTCAGTGAATGGGCCACGGCTGATTTGCATAAAAGTAGGCACAAGTTGTATGAATTGTATGCTGAGCGTCAGTACAACACTAGTGTGGAGTTCAGAGATTATGTGAGATCATTTTCCAAGGATTTTAAAAAGAAATGTGTTATTGCTAAATCGCAACACATAAAATATAAGATACAAAACAGTAGTAATGTAATTAAAACAACTTGGAAAATAATTAATAATGAAACAGGAAAAGCAACTCCGCGTTTTAATGAATTTAATTTAGAGTTAGAGAATAAAAAAATATCGTCAGACTCAGAGGTTGCTAATACTTTTGAAGAGTTTTTTACAAATATTCCTGTCTCAACTACTAAATCGCTGAACTCATCACCTTCCATTGCACTCTCTTGGCTAGCTGATAGCATGCCCCAATGTCATGGTATCTTTAAATTCAGTCATGTCGATGCCTCTGATGTTATTAAGTCATTTAATTTAATCAATAACAAAAAAACTAACGATTTGTGGGGTCTATCGGTTAACCTTGTAAAATCATTAATTGACATCGTTGCACCTGACATGGCGGAAATTTTTAATAATTGTGTTGATTGTGGTGTATTTCCTGACTTAATGAAGTACAGCAAAATAATACCGATGTTTAAGTCAGGCAGTACTTCTAACCCTAGTAACTTTAGGCCAATATCGGTTCTCCCAACCTTTAGTAAAATATTTGAAAAAATAATGTTGAACCAGTTGCTAAAACATTTCAAAAATTATAATTTATTACATAATAAGCAATTTGGCTTTACTCGAGGTCGCTCGACTACCGATGCTGGCGTACAGTTATTACTCAATATCTACGAGGCCTGGGAGGATTCACGTGACGCGCTTGGCGTTTTCTGTGATCTGTCTAAGGCCTTCGATTGTGTTCAGTATGAAACCCTGATCGGGAAATTGCGACACTATGGCCTCGCGGGCACAGCATTAGACCTGATGAGTTCATATTTAACCAATAGAACGCAAAAGGTCTGTGTCAATGGCAAGCTTTCTGCGGGGTCGGTGACAAAAATGGGAGTCCCACAGGGTTCCATATTAGGACCATTTCTGTTCCTCATTTATATCAATGACCTTCCTTACTTTGTTAAGGGTGATCATGAGATTGTTCTGTTTGCTGATGATACTTCGCTATTGTTTAAAGTTAATAGACGACAAACAAATTATGACGACGTAAACAGCTCTCTCAATAAAGTGGTACAATGGTTTGAAGCTAATAATTTATTGCTCAACGGAAATAAAACAAAATGTGTAAAGTTTACTCTTCCTAATGTCAAACAAACGCAAACCATTGTTAAACTTAATAATGAGGAACTAGACCTTGTAGATAGTACCGCTTTCTTAGGTATAACATTAGATAATAAATTACAGTGGGGGCCCCATATAAGTGGTCTATCGAATAGGCTCAGCTCCGCGGCTTACGCTGTTAAAAAAATTCGTCGTCTGACAGATGTTGATACTGCCAGACTGGTATATTTCAGCTATTTTCACAGCATTATGTCATACGGTATTCTACTTTGGGGTAATGCTGCTGATATAGATGCAATATTTGTGCTGCAGAAAAGGGCCGTTCGTGCGATTTACAATATGGGTCCAAGAGAGTCGCTAAGAAACAAATTCAAGGCAGTTAACATAATGACAGTTCACTGCGTATATATATTAGAAAACTTGTTGTACGTACACAAAAACATTGACTCTTTTAATAAAAAGAGTGAATGTATATCATATAACTTACGAAACAAAAACAAACTTGTTGTAAATTCTAGTAGGCTGCATAAAATTAACAACTCATTTAAGGGTAACTGTATACGTTTCTATAATAAACTCCCACAAGACGTTTTAGAAATGTCAATTAATAAATTCAAAGTCTTTGTTAAAAGAAAGTTGATAGAAAAATCGTATTATAAGTTGCAAGAGTACTTAGACGATAGAAACGCGTGGGAGTGAACGAACTGCTCTAATTTGAATTGAAATATATTAAACTAACATGATATTGTAATGATGATGATAACAAAAAAAACAGAATACCCGACTTAGTTTGTTGTGGGCTCTTCTCGGATCGGGGCGCGAAGGAACCCTCGTAACTTTAGATTTTAAGTCGTTCTGGAGTATCATCATCAGACGTACATTAGAATTAGAGTGTGGAAAGGAAAAGAAAAAACAAAAATTTGACGATTCAAAAGTGCTGTAATATGCCTACTTGAATAAAGATATTTTGATTTGATTTGATTTGAAATAATTAATACTGAATTATATGACTAATCGTAAAATAGCAGCACATTGATTACTATTACTATTTTTGTTTTATATATATAATAAACTTTAAGACTTTATCTAGCCGACTTCGCGTTCACTTCGTTTAATTCGAAAAATGGCCGTTGCTACGATCCGATATATTACTATACGTTAATAAACGAAAATGACGCTCAATAATCAAACTTACAAGTGTTATTGCAGGTATCCTCATTGTAGTGAGAGCTTCAGCATTTTCTTCCGGATAATCTTCATCTTCTTCAATGCAATCCTCATAATCGTCTTCGTCCATAATAGGCGGTGATTTCGAATCCTTAGGCAACATTTCATCTAAAAAAGGTATTCAACTACTCCATAAAGTGCAATCAATACTTTGCAGTTAAGTTGATACGGTCATCTATTTGAAAATGTAAATAAATTAAAAGTGCGTGCGTACAAAGTACACATGTCAGAAGTGAAACTTCTTTGGAAAACTAATTTTTAAGTCTTGTTTATATTTAAGGTAAAGATGAGTAGCAGCCTATTAACGTCCCACTGCTGGGCACGGGCTTCCTCACTCCTAGGGGAGAGGGTTATATTATTATATTTATACCAATCTAAAACTTTAGACTTCCGAAAGTTAGAGCGAAGGAAAAAGGAAGATATGTTAAGAATTTAAATGTCATAAAAATATCAAAAGTGTCGAAAATTAATACAAATAATTTAATGACCAAATGACGAATTAATTTCAATATGACACGTGTTTTTTGTCAATATTAGAAACTATTAACTAAATTTGGTTCTTAAATTAAAATTGGGAAAAAGAAATTTCTGAAATATTTTTATTTTATATTTAATGAAAAATAGTATATTAAATTATTAAATGACGAGTGGCAAATTAAAATGCCATATGTAATTTATAAATATTAAAACTCCAAACTTTCAAACAAATTAGCATAAATAACGCTGCAAATCTTCGTGACGCTAATCACGCGTTTCATCCGTAAAAATTTTACTCTCATGCGCCTAAAGAAGTTTCACTTCAAAATAAACAAAGATTTTTATTCTATTTTAACAGCTTTTATATTAGACAGACTACACGGAGAGTTTTTGTAAAAAAATTTAGTATAATAATACTTAACATACAACATTTGCTTTTGGTCATTCTTGACCAAGTCTACCCTTAATTATGTTACAAAAATCTTAATTAGTATGTTTAGGATTTCATTTCGATTGGTCAAAAGATATACCTTTATCACATGGTCCCTCATTGCAGGATTGAGTAGAGTCTAGTACCAAATCAACAGGGCATTCGAGTGATTCCTTATCACCATTTAGGCACATTACCTGACGGTACTGTTCGCCACCACCACAGAGTTTGGTGCACTAATAGGAAAGAAAATGATATAGTAAAAACAACTATATTTTCACCTGTTTAATTTCTTTAAAAGACCCATTCAGTGTTCAAGTAAATGTGATAGTACATTCTAAGACGGTATCGGGTTTTTGGTGGTCACTTGGTAAAAGTAGAGTTCGATTAAATATAATTAAAAAGTAGGTACAAAGGTTATTTTTAGGTTGTTTTTAAGATTATTTCTTGCCATGACATCAGGTAATATATGTTTTTAGTGTATACTAAATAAGTTACGAAATTTTATTATTACACTCTATCTTATAAATCACAAAGCAAACTTTAGATAAAAAAAAAACATATGTTGCCTGCATTTTTGTCCATAATTAACTGGAAAATCATAAAATAATTCTTGGGACAAATACCTAAATTTCCTTTGCAGATAGCAATACCAAAATCGTGTTCTTGATTTATGTTATCTAATTATACATGTCGTCCAAATTGTTTTATTATAATTGAATCATACCTCAGACCATGGACCAGAAAACCATTTAGCTGGACACTTGTCAGCGGGCACTTCGCATTCTTTTTCACTGTTAAACTTCAATTTAGGGTCGCAACGCTCATCTTCCACTTTTGTAACAGATTCTCCATCAAAAAGTCCGCAAAATACAGTCCGTGTTTGGATACCTTTTCCACACTGTACTGAACACTAAAATCAAGCAAAAATAGTTAATTAGGTTGCATACAAAATGCTCTAATTTCAAATCAACATTAATCATGGCACCGCTAGAACCCATGTGAATGAAGTTCCAGTGACGCACTATTGGACTATCAATTCGCTTCGAATGAATTTTAAGTTTCTTATCCGGTCGACAAATCATTCAACTGTATAGTTTCTATAACAAACTCCCAGAAGAAGTTACTAAGGTTTCACTAAATAAATTTGTGTTTTTAATGTTTTATTTAAAGAAAACTAATTGAGAAACCATTCTATAGTTTAAAGGACTATTTAGAACATAAAAAAGCGTGGGAGTGAATGAATGGCTCTAACAGAAACAGAACAAATTAAAAATATATATTGTAATAATGTTAAGAATAAAAAACGTCCACCAGACTGAGTTTGTGGGCTGTTCTCAGAACAAGACGCGAAGAAACCCTCGTAACTTTAGATTATAAGTCGTTCTTTAATTAAATATAATTTGCATTATATATTAGCATCATTTGAAATGTGCTATAAAGGCCTTCTTGAATAAAGATATTTTGAATTTGAATTTATTTAATAAGCAGCTAAATTATTAATATAAAAATAGTAATATGACAATTATAAGAAATTATTAAAAATCGCAAAACAAATCAAGACGTGAATATGGCTTTGCCAATAGCGAAACATTTCATTCAAAAGTTTTTGGATTTTTTAAATCATGTACAAAAATATATAGCGTATGAAAAAGAAGCAAAAAATACTTACAAATTATACATACATAAATATCTTCGTATTAAGGCAATAACATTTTTTTTTTTGAAAAATAAAATATACATTTGAATAAGTTTTCGGCTAAGTTCGCCACTTTCGTTATACAATTGGAAAGTATTTAAATTGACCATTATCATAATCTTCGATACAAGAACAATAAAGTTGATTTAACAAGATATTAACTAAATAATAAATGTGGTGAAATATTCGATTAAATACGTTAATAGAATGTATGACAAGTTAAAATATGTTTGCGTCATGATACTAGTTTATGTATTGACTAAGTTAAGCGGCTCGAACGATGACGAATGATGACGATTGTTCGTAGAGTACGACAGTAGTAGTTTTGATATTAAGTGTACTAGTGGAGCGGTAAAAAAGTATTAATGTATTGAGTTTAATTTATAATAGAAATGTGTGTATAAATCAGGATTAATAGAATTTTACATATAATACAAGAATATGTGTTATTAATCACAACATTAAAATATCAGTAAAATAATAAATCAAGGAATATATTGAGGCTAGTTATATTAAAGTAACACTGTATTTGCATAACATAAATATATTACAACTTACGTTACTCCACTGTGAAGCATACCAAAGCACTTGGCAGACTGGTAACTTGGCTGGGTCACAAGCTTCTATCAATACAGGTGTTGGGTGATACGAACACAGATTTGAATCTATTACCTTGTGATCTTTTGTGACGCACTGTGCTGTTCGTGATCGGACAGACGATAGACATGTATCACACTAAAAACAAAATCAATGTTATCAATTTTGAACATAAAGTGGAATCCCCCTAATACAGACTACAAAGCTCTTTCTACACAGGCCCAAGAAAACGAATACACATAATGAATTTCATTGTCATTGAATATTGAAAGTGTCGAAAATTAATACAAACAATTTATTGAAATCTCGAATAACGAATTGTAAATAAAAATACCACGTATTTTTGTCAGTATACGAAATTATTAAAGAAATTTTGTTTTTGAATTTAAAAAAGAGAATTTATGAAATCTTTTTATTTTATATTTTAGGAAAAATATTTTAATATATTTAATAAAATATATTAAATGATGAGCGGCAAATTAAAATGCCACTCGTTGTAAAACCTAATCGTCAAACGAATTAGCATAAAAACGCTGCACATCTGCGTGACGCTAATCACGCGTTTCATCCATAAAATTTTTACCCTTATGCGCCTAAAGAAGTTTCACTTCAAAAATCTTCATATCCACAAAAATGGTACAACTGCGCATACACAAATTAAATCTATATATATAAAAAACAAGTCGTGTTTGTAACAATATTTATAACTTGAGAGACGCTTGGAAAGGTTTTTAAGATCTCTGCTTTGCTAGAGTCGCCTCGGTCCAAATAGCAGAGTAACTATAAGATATCGTTTTGTATTCTGATTATTTTAAATTACTGGATTGACTTGACATTCGACACTAAAAGTCCTTTTGCTACTTAGACAATGACCAAAAAAGGGCTTCTCTATATTCCCACAAGATCAGTGACTTAATCTATTTATGTAGAAAAGTGGGTTTTACTTTTGCCTGTCAGTGAGCGCTTGACTTTAATCTCATCGAATCGTAGATGATAATACAATCTAAAATTGTAGCGCGTTAATCTAATAATCGGTAATTTAGCTCGGTAGTTGTTTCTACACGGTGTCGTAACGAAACACAATAATTTTTATTGGCAGGACATCTTTCCTGATAATATTCTGAACAACTTAATATTAATCTGGTCTTAGACAAATGTGCATTAATAAATTTTCTAGCAAGGATGCCGATGTATAAAAGTTAGATAAAATTTCTAGACTAGCAAGTTTTACTGGATTAATATATAAAGGAAATACTTACACCAGACCACTCGCTAAGAACCCAGTCAACACCATCGCAGGGATGCAACATACACTGCTGTTCTGATGGAGGCTTTTCATCTATACATTCCTTGTCTTCAAATACTTGGACGCGGTTGTTCACTCTTTGATGACATATTACTTGACGAGTTTGTTTGCCAACTCCGCATAATTTGTCGCACTACAACATTTACATTTGATGAGATATAATGATAAAAAGCTTTCAAAGAAACTACGTTCCAAATCAGCGATTTCGGATCAGCAAGGATGATATAAGATGCTAGATTTCAATCAATGGATGAGAATAACTAATGTGCGCTATATCCGTTATTAGTGATTTATAAAGTAGGAACCAATTCTAGAAAACAGGGTATATATTGAATAAGTCTCATGTTGCTATTGCTCTCTAACTGCTGTTCATCGAAATACAATGTATTAGTTAATTATTTTATGGAACATTGTAAAACCAGGTCCGAAATATTTACCTTACCTCAATTTTTATTACTTGAATAATACTGTTACATAAATACATCGATTCTTACTACGTATAACACTATTTGAAGGATTGTTTTAAAAGTAATGATTTGAAATCGAAATTTATAAAATTGAATTACAACCGTCGACATAAACGACACTGCACAAAACTTTTAATCGAATTAATATTTCAAATGTTAAGGTAAGTACTGGCTTCTCGATGCAGATAGAGGTTCTAAGAAAACCGTGTAATTTGGCATAGTATGTGTTTAAGGGCAATAATTTAAGTTTGAGTGTTTGCGTTTCATTACTCCTCGACATGGCTTCTAAACCATCTACTTTTATCATTACCTCCCCCATAAAACAGTTTAATTTAAGTAAGTAAAGGATACACCATATATAATACTTACGGGCACCCAGGGACCTGTAAACCATGTAGGACAGGTAGCATTTTGATTACATTCCTGATACATCTCCGGCTTAGGTCCTAGGAGGTCGAAGCATTCTTTGTCTGCCACTTTCGATGGAAATCTATAAGTTGAGCTGAAATATTATTTGTCATTGTTGAATTTTAAGTTTCAAAAACAACTATGTATGTTCAATATTCGGTAAGAGTTAGAATATCTGCTAAAGTAGCGTAATGATCTAATCAGGGAAATAAATGTAAAAATGTATGCAAATGATTAAAGATCAAAGCAATAAAGTTCTGCTAATTCATAACTGATGGTTTAACGAAATATTAGTTTGGTTTTTCCGCAATAACAGAATATGTAAGAATAGGGAGAGAGAGAGAGAGAGAGAGATCAGAGACGTTTCTCAAAATTTAACGAGTCCCACCGCTATTTTTAATGGCTTCTATTGATAGTGAATCAGTTATCTCACCCGATAGTAATGATTTTTTCACAGTAAACATCTCTGGACCTCGACCCACCACTTCCACATGGCTTGGAGCAAGTTCCCCAAGGCTTTTCTATCCAGGTTGGAGCGCAGGCTTCCGTGTTACAGCTTTGATTAGTGGCTGGTTTTAAGTTTATATCACACAGATTTTCGTCAACTATCTCCAAATCTTCACGCGATCGACAAGTGACTACTCGCGTTTGAGAACCTTAAAGAAAATTCGTAATCGATAATTATCCAGTACTATTTTAAATTGATACAGGAACTGGCATCAAGGCTACCTACGTGACGGCATTCGAGGACTTAATTTATCAGACCGATAATCTCGAGTTATATATATAATTAGGCTGTTTTCGGAATTTGGTTCCGCCATTGCACGGTAGAAATTACCTTTTATATACTAAGAAAAATCCAAGCATCCTGACGATAATGTGCAGGCAGTGAACACAAATGAAGATTTTTCATAGAAATATACAGGTAAAAAAGCTTTCGGTTTCCCTTATCCCTTAGACATTTATAAATTAAATGGAACTAGCATTACCGGTAAAAGGTTTTGGCTGGTTTCTTAAGATTAATATTGCGATTTTAAAACAGAATTATTATTATCATCAGGTGAGATAGGAATCAAGAGCTAATCTGTTTTGTATTAAAAAAAAGTCTTACCTCCGCCGCAGGTGGAGTTACATTCCGAAAATTCTTCATGTACCCAATTGTAGTTCTGAGTAAGTGGAGGTGCGAGAGCGGAGGGCACGCTGTATTCATATTCAATGCCAACGTTCTCATCTTGAAGTAATAGCTGAAATAATAATGTACATTATCATACATATATACAAATTTTACTTGCAACACATAATTTACTTTTTGTTTTATAGTAAAATAGTGACACGCTTTGGCTTCGCACAGTTAGTATTTTGCCACAACATTATATCTGTCTTAGGATGGCGAATGGAATACTAGAAGCTGATTTAAATGTAATATGCCTATATTTGTATACTACTCTCATTTACATTGTGTAGTCGTTTTACATGTAAACTTGCAACCCCGCTCATGTGCAATTAAAAATGCATACTGGTTTGCCTGTAACTGGATTTACACTATAAATATACTTATTTGTTATTCGTTTAGGCTAAGTATTGTGTATAATCTGTTGGTAAACCTAATAAATAAATAAATACAATACAATAGTGTTTAGCATGTTGGACTACAGACGTGAGGTCCTAGGTTCGAGTACCGGGTTGGGCCAAATCAAATATAAATATTGAGTTTTCTATTAAGAATTTCTCAATATTTGCCCGAAGTTGAGAAGGTGGCGGTGTGATCTACCCCCGTGCCTCGGAGAGCACGTAAGTCCGGTCGTGTCGGATTCCCGTCACATCGGACTATGAGAGTGAAGGAATAGAGAGTGCACTTGTGTACTATGCCTGCCAATCCGTACTGGAGCAGCGTGGTGGGTCTATGCTCTAAAAATCCTCTCTCCTTTGAATGAGGAGGCCTGTGCCCAGCAGTGGGACACAAATGGGCTGCTACTTACCTTACTTACCAACAGATTTGGATTGTCAACATTATATTAGGTTTCTCAATAATAGAATTAGGTATGCTATACGCAATAAAAAATCTATATGCTATGATCAAATGAACGAACGATACAAGAGAATACTAAAATAAATGAAGATAAATAATATATGAAAACCCAGGAGTTTAATGGAAGTATTTGCAATGTATTTCTTGCGCTGTTTTAATTTGAATTCTGCCCCTATCTACATGGTGCACATATAAAAAGTCAAATTTGTGAAGCGTTGATATAAATGTGTAAAAGTATGTACTAAAGGGTGCTTGTTTTGCTTACTCACAGAAAGATAAAGTGATTCGCTTATGGGTCCAAGACATTGAAGTTTATCAGGTGCAGGAGTTCCCTGGTGACTTCGTTCGTAGTTCCAAAGCGCACCCGCTATCATTAAACTTCTAGGAAAATCGATGTGGTAATCTCCGTTTAAGTAATAAACGTTATTTTTCGACGATCTCAAGGCTGTAATATCGGTCAAATCATAGCTCAATTTGAGAAAATATTGATTATTTTAAGAAAACAGAAATTAGTATGTATTTGTTTATGTCATGAATTAGATCGGTCTAACCAAAAAATTTGAGAAAAGCATAGGTCGTCGAATATTTTTTGAAGTGGTTCAGTAATAATCAGAAAATGCTTAGAAGCAATACAGTTAAGGGAAAGATTTTGACTTAATAGCTTTCAATGGAAGGGTTTTTTTCAAGTATTATAAGTGTTAGTATTATTTTATATATTACTATATATAGTATAGTATAAAGATTTCGTAATTAGTGAGTGAGTATGTTTAATAATCATAAACCATCTTCTTCGCCTTTCTAATTCAATTGGATGTATCATATTGATTTGATTGTTTTATAGTCTGCAATGAACATCTGTAGATTTTTTTATGTCTACCATACATAGACAAGCAATACCCACCCAAATAATTGTTTGATGCTCTCACTTCTTCTAGTACTATATTCGTAGCTCCTTGCGGGATCAATAGTACATCATTGTAACCTAAAAGAAAAAAAATAGAAGTGCGTGCGCACAAAGTACATATGTCAGCAGTGAAACTTCTTAGGCAAACTAATTTTTAAGTCTTGTTTATATTTATATAAATCTAAAACTTTAAATTTCTGAGACTTAAGAGGGAGGGAAAAACGAAGATATGTTAGGAATTTAATTGTAATTAAAATATTAAAAGTGTCGAAAATTAATACAAATAATTTATTGAAATCTTAATTGAAGAATTGCCAATAAAAATGCCACGTGATTTTGTCAATATTAAATATTATTAATTATGTTTTGTTTTTTTTTTTTTAATTTAAAATATGGAAAAGAAAGGTTATGAAATATTTTTATTTCATATTTTACTAGCAGACCTGGCCATCCGTTGCAGCGGGTAAGGTTATTGTTTAAGATTTTTAATAGACAAATAATTAAGATGTAAGTTATCCTATCTTTCAAGTTGGATCAAACTGCACACGATGTGCAAATTTGATTAAAATCAGTTAAGTAGTTTAGAAGTCCATAGCGGACAAACAACGTGACACATAATTAATATATATTAAGATAAAAATAGTATAGTAAATTATTAAATGACGAGTGGCAAATTAAAATGCGACCTGTTATATGTAAGTATTAAAACCACCTAACCTTCAAACGAATTTGCATAAAAAATGCTGCACATCTTCGTGACGCTAATCACGCGTTTCACCCGTAAAAATTTTACTCTTATGTGCCTAAAGAAGTTTCAGTTCAAAAATATTTGTTTACAATAAAATGAATTCGTTGGTAAATATTTTCTTTGATTTACAATGGATCTCAAAATTACAAACTTCTGTTTATTAACTAAATTGAAATAGCATATTTAAACTTTGTTAACAGATATAACAACGGCAGTTATATTTTGTCGTCATTTCGACCCAGTAACATCGTGGTCGCTGACTAGGTCGAATTATCGAAAAATACATATAATTGTCGTCGTTCTATGTACTCGTTAATTAGAGTTTAAAAGTGTTATTAAATCACGAAATTTTAAGTTTAATACAGTTGAAATAGGATTATCTAAAGGCTAAAACTCACTTCTTGCCTTGCTTAATTATCAGGTGGCCATACTTTATACTTTCTTCGATGCCATGTCATGCTTATTTCGCTGTCGCGACTGTACTATATTATGATTTTTGTAATAAAATGGAAAATTGGAGAAAATATGAACCTTTCAGAAAATCCGTCGAGTTGATAATGCCGATATTAGTATGACAATTAGCGCCATCACCACGACATCTTCTGCATTTATCCTCGCGTGCATCCGAACCCAGCATCATGTCACACCCTACGGGCTATAAAAATATATATTTAATGGATAAAATATGGTATTTTATTTCTAATTTTATTCATTCTTTCACGATATGTGCATAACTATCCTAATTATGACATATCAGAATAATCAGAATAGTCCAATGAAAATCCGTTCATAGTTTTTCATGATGACTTTAGTGACGAGACGCACACGCACTAATCCTTGTCACTATTTGAACTAATCTTTTCCCACTTACGTCAATGCAAAAATTTTAACACACAATAACAGATAGCAGGCTGTTACTCGAGTATTCATTACTCATAAATATTTAACAATTCCTAAGATCTTTTTCACAGATACTTCATACAATGTCATTTACAAACATTTATCCTAGCATTTGTTATTTATAGCTTTCTCGTTCATATATTAGTTTAAATGATCAGAAAGCTACATAAACTGCATCATATTACAAACCACACATCTAGGAATATATACGACTAATGTGAAGCACTTGGTGACTTTAGCCTTAAGAACATTCGACCACGCTTTTTGTTTGTTGAAACTCAAAATTAGACGACACCACACATCACTTCGCATCGTGTATAAAAAATAATGTAAAAATGGGTTGAAACTGTTGGGTTTCAGCTAACTTCTTCGTGATGCAAAGATTATTTTATCATTAGTTGATGTTTTAAACCCTTACTATTAAAGTTCACACTCTCCCTGTACATATACATATCGTGTGAAAATTTCAATCAAGTTATTTAAATTCCTTTTTTATTCATCCCGAGAAGATCCAACACACTTTTAAATGTATTGTGGATGTCATTTTATATTAACTGAGTTATGAATAGGAATTGACGTTTTATGTATAATTGAAACATAATTTTACCTTTACCTTTTGTTTACTTAATATCTCGTGCTTCTATAAGAGAAAAATTCAAAGAAACATCAATTCTCACAGTACCGTCATGTACATGGAACAATATCTTAAATATTCTTGATAATATTCACTTATATAGTAAAAAACGTGAATTACACAATTTTAATACAAGAAATGAAAACAAACTTGTAATTCCATATTTTAGAGTGAAGAAGGTTCAGAAATCATTTGACGTGGTGAGCATACACATTTTTAATAAGATACCGCAATCAGTTTGCCTTCACATAATTTTGAGAAATATGTCCAAAACATCCTTTCACAAAAGGCATATTATAATGTTGAGGATTTTTTGAGCGATAGAAAATTTTGGACTTGATTCCAGTTGCTCACAGAAGCAATATATTGCACATTGTAACATACAAGGCTATCTTTAAAACGGTAACTGTTGAGTTTGAATCAACTTTCCGGAACCGGTGGTAGATTTGTTACCAACGGACAGACTACTGACGATTCAAAGGTGCTTCTTGAGCCTACTTGAATAAAGAATATTTTGATTTTGAATAAGGTAATTAAATACCTGACATTTGCCATCCACACAGACGTCAAAGGATTTATCGTTACATTTTGTGCCATCTACAACTTTTGGCTGTTGTCTATAGTAGAATCTTTCGCCTCGAGGCATACAGTTGAGTTCACATGGATTTGGTGATTTCGTATATGGTACCCACCTAAAAAAGAAAATTATTTACTGCATATGATACAAGCTAATGCCCAGAAACATTTCTCCTATAGGATTTTAGTCCATATATTAAATGATATGTTATTATGAATTGCTATAGCAAGGCAGTTGGGGGTGTTCCGAAACTGGAATAATTTCTCAGAATTTATTTCGAAAAAAGTTTTTCCTGCTCTAAAGAAAGATTGTTTTCATAACTAAAACTTTTTATTATTAAAAAGTTATGCTACTGTGTAACTTTTTAATAATTTAAATTTAAACTTTATAACTGCCTCATTGGTCTAGTGGTTAGCATGTTCGACTAGAGACATGAGGTCCTGTGTTCGAGTCCCGGGTCGGGCCAATTCCATCTCCGTGCCTCGGAGAGCACGTCGACGGTCCTGCGCCTGATCTCTCTCTGGTCGTGTCGGATTCCCGTCACATCGGACTATGAAGGTGAAGGAATAGAGGGTGCACTTGTGTGCTATGCCTGCCAATCCGCAGTGGAGCAGCGTGGTCGGTCTATGCTCTAAAAACCCTCGCTCCTCGGAGTGAGGAGGCCTGTGCCCAGGCAGTAGGACGTTAAAGGGCTGCTACTTGTTTATACTACTGTATAGTTCATACATTTCAATCGCCGTGCACATTTTTTTCTTCGATATGTTTATCTTACCTATTTCTACTGACTCTATTATTATTAAGTTAATATATTTCTAGGATAATGTAAGGACTTATAAACAATAAATTGATATAGCTTACTCATAATTATATCCTTTAAATGTCTTGTTGTCGTATTGCGAACACTGCTCGGACCTGAAATCCATCGAACCTTCCGGGCAGTCTTGTGTTTGACAGGAGAAATATTTCGTGTCGCCACCTTCACAAAGTGGTTGGCCATCGGGTCTGAAATATAAAATTAATGTCTTTTCATACTCCACTATATCTATCTACGTTATCTGATCTGTCATCTAATAAACCAAACAAACAACCGATTCGGTTTTCAGTCAAACTGAGCGCAACTTACGTTAATGCATATTTCAATTATTACACCCTCTCTATATATTTAACCCATATACAAGTACAAATATATTATTAAACTTGTAGTAGATGACACTTGATATGAAGTTTTTCTCATAATAAACAGAATTTAAGAGGGATTTAAAGATTTATTTATATTTAATGACTTTAAGAACTTCAAGCTAGATGGTGCAAGTATTTTATTTATGTAATAGCTCTTTCTTGCAAGAATATTTTGGATTTATTTATATTTTTAAAGTGTGTACGTGAAACGATAATTTTTATAAATTAAAATGTTAATCCAGGGCATATCGATCATTACCACATGGAGTTTTATTGTAACTAAATAAATTAGAGTTGACAGTTTAAACAAAACTTTGAATATCTGCGACAAAACTTCGGCAGCTTTAAAGTTGCATTAAGCATAAAAGTTCTCTTGATTACGTTTATGAAATAAAAATGAAATTTCTATGTGAAAATGATTCGTACCCAAGCATGAGACATATCCTCTTTTGTTTAGCGACACCACCACCACAAGTCCGCGAGCAAGGGGACACTTCTCCCCACTCTCCCCAACCCCCATTGCCTTCTCCATCAGGTATAATATAAGAAGCTGGTAAAAACAGACCAGCACCTTGCCGCCTATGTCTCGTACGGTGACCATTTACCTGTAAATATAATAAAATATCTATTAATAGAGTCATATTATTAAATAACTAGTTTCCATTTTCCATCGTTAATAAATTACTTTTTATTTATCTACTCAAGTTTCATCAGATCTTAAACTTGCGGTAAATGACACTTCATGTTAAATACAGTCTCTAAAGTATTAACTGTATTTCTGAAAAATTGTACGGAACCATCATTTGTTAAATTAATATAACGCACTTAACCTCATGTAAAAGATTTGACTTCTCTCTATGTATTGAGTTTAAGAATTTCGTGTTACGCTTTAAATTTCCAAAAAAACATTTTTATTGTCTTTCATTGAAAAACATTATTGTGTATTGTTTATTAATTATAGTTTCCATAAAGACATTACCAGATAAGTTTAGACCGCAATAGAATTATTGCAAGACGAGCTCTTCAGTATAACGAGTTATTTTTAAAATAAAATTGAAATTTCTCGGGCGACTTGTTCTGAGATTGTGTACTATTAATAATTAATTATGGTAATTGTTATATGAAAACGAAATGTCATGTTTACATAAGTTTGTTTATCGTATATAAATGCATTTAACGCCTGCATTGAGTTTGAGATTGAGTGTTTCCAATAAGAATAAGTGTATTTAAGGCGGCTACAAACTAATTAACTAGTTTAATTTTATTCACCGCGTCTTTATTAACATGCTTTTCTGTGATGGTGAATGATTCGTTTTTTATTTATGTAGCTGATGTCTTTTTAATGGTTAAAAATGATTCTAAAGCTTTCTATCGTATTGGAAACTTAAACCCTTGACTATAGTTTTGGATTGGATGATAATGCAAGAAACATAAAAAAGGGAATAATAAAAGTTTGTTACTTTTACTTGATAAGTGATTTTAAACTTTGTTTAATAATGACAATTACTGTAAAAGTAGAATAAAAATTCTACTTTGCAAATTTGAAAATTGAAAATTTGGATAATTTTTTTTATTATTATTGAAAATAAATATTTATTTTTCTGCATGTAATTGTCAGCTTTCCGATGCCATTTAATATATCGTCGTCGTCGTCGTCGTCGCTTCAACCGATGGACGTCCACTGCTGGACATAGGTCTCACGTAATGGCGTCCACAAGGCCCGATCTTGCACCGCCTGGCTCCAGCGGCTACCGGCTAATTTAATATATATCTAAAATTATTTGCAATTCCTCTCTTGTCTTTTTTTTTTAATTCTTTTTTTAAGGGGCAGCCCCATCGTAAACTTAAAAACTAACACACAAATACTTAAGAATAACAAGAAATAACTTTAATTTACACACAATAAAGAATAAAATTTTACGGCGCACAGATTGTTAATCGGTTTACAATCGAATCGGACTTGACATTTTTGAGGTTGACAGCTGACATAACACCGAGCGTTGGGGTGGCGGCCATTACTGGTTCGGATTTCATAGAGTGCGCACGCGCCCACGTGTACTGTTGGAATGTTTTCAATCTAGTTATACTTTGTTAACTATCTAAAATTATAAGTGTTGATTTATAATAGTGAAATTAACAAAGAAGTAACTAATTGTATCGTGGAATATTTTAATGAAATACCAGACGTTGATCTCCTCGCCCGACTACCCACGTTATGGCAGACAAAACCCAAGATTGTAATACCACAACCAAAGGATGCGCCTTTAAATTCTTTGAGAGAATCATTAACACATTTATATACAACTCATAGGTTCACATAAGATTTAATTGAAAATATCAACATTTCTAAATTTGAAATTTAGTTTACGCGTAATCTTTCTCTCTCTTTACTCGATTTTACTTATATTCGAATAGACCAAATAAAATACAGAAAACTTCAAATTTCATTTCAAAATATACTGCTTATAAGAACATTCAAAGACTATTGAACTTACTCCAAGTAATCTCCTTTATCCATTGCACGACCATTAATGTTTTTTTTCTCTGACGTGTACCAATTAAAAATACGCCCACGTATTTGAAAGGCCTTATGCTTATAATGCAGATCACCACGGGAACCGTCCGGGCGTCGTGTTGCTTGTTATGACGATAAACAACTTGTAAGGTACATTACGGACGAAATGAGAATGTAGCCACTTGAGCACAAGTGTTTACGTTTGCACATCCAATGTAACACTTTATTTAGTGTATTACATATTTAACATTAACTACACGGATGAAATAATTAACATATAGAGGCTTCTCCACCTACGACAATACCAAAATGGCCAACGTCAACCAGTTCTCAATATTATTATAAAGATTTATTGAAGTGAAACTTCTTTAGGCGCATGAGGGTAATTTTTTTACGGAGGAAACGCGTGATTAGCGTCACGAAGATGTGCAGCGTTTTTTGTGCTAATTCGGTTGAAAGTTAAGTAGTTTTAATATTTACAATTAACATGTGGCATTTATATTTTTTGCGACACCGTAAACTTATCTGATTTTGTTGTAATTAATGTATTTTATTTTTAAATAATAATATAAAATAAAAATATTTCATGTATTCTCTTTTCCAAATTTTAAATTCAAAACCAATATTTGATTAATAATTTCTAATATTGACAAAAAACACGTGACATTTCTATTTACAATTCGTCATTTGAGATTTCAATAAGTTATATGTATTAATTTTCGACACTTAATATTTTAATGACAATTAAATTCCTAACATACCTTCCTTTTTTCTTTCAGCCTAAGCCTAAGTCTCGTTTAATATAAACAAGAATTAAAAATTAGTTTGCCAACGAAATTTCACTTCTGTTCTTTATTATCGAGTCAAATAAAAAATTCTATACACAAGTAAACTTTTACGTCTTGAATAGTCAGATATATTGTCATTTTCTATTTCCAATGTAAATATACAACTGACAGTGATATTGATGAAGTTAAAATTTTTGTGCGGTTTTTTAAATGCTTTCTTTTAATAAGTTTTTTAATTTAATAAATTATATTTTGGATATTTTATGAAATATTTCTGGTGTCATCGCTACTGTCTAGATCGTGGAGAATATTGTGAACTATTAAATACAATATTTACATAATTAATATAGAATTAGAATTTCAGGATGACGACCTGATCTTCAGTTATGGCGCCTTTGTTTAGATTTATGAGTTCATGTAAACTATTAGATGATTGTTTCCTCGACGTTGTGTTTTATATGTTTATTACACGAGATTTGTTAACACGATTCTGTTGTCTATAGAAATATGCATAGACCAAATATTTTTTTCAATATCAAACCAGATTTGCTCATACGATCACCTAAACGATCAATAGTAATCACCAAAACCACCATTTTAAGTAACACACTAACACCAAAACGCCATCTATCGGCGCTGGACTGAGTCAATGAGTCAAGGCCGGCGGCGTTCTCGGGAGTTCTTGAATAACGGTCCGCCAGAGCGGTTAACTATTGAAACTGTCTCGCGTTCCTAACTATTGCCGTTAATATGTTTATGTAATTTGATATCGGAAACATTAAGTAATTGGGCATTATAATCCGTGTTACTTAATAAAGTGTTTGATTGCACCAACATTACCTACCGAAGCCCACACTTTGGAGGTTGAATAATGGACCCCACAAATGGCGATGTTTGCGGGAACCTATGTTTTCTCGACACACATATGTATATATGAGATATTCAGAGGCATCTATTGACTCTTCACGATATCTCTGGAACCATAAGGCGTAGCGACTTGAAATTTGGTAGAAATATCCCTTTTGCCGAGTAGAGATCACATTTCTTATTTGTAAAACAATTTGCCTAAATTAATGAAATTGGTACCCGAAAAACATTCAACGCAGTCAAAGTTCCGGGTTCAGCTATTTTATATATAGGTGAGTATATTTGATGTAGTGATAGTGATAATAGTGAAAGTGAAAATAGCTAGTGGTTTTTTCTGATTCCATACTGTGGATAATATGTAGAATGCAATGTGGATGCATTTAACGAAAGTAAGGTTGGTCTTAAAGCTTAGAGCTCTCATTGGCAGTAAAGTAAAGCAGGGCTGACAAATATTAAATACGTAATCTCGGAGAACACAAGTTGTTAGAACAAATAGCGAAACATTCTACAACATATATTGCTTTTGATATTGCATGTTTCAAATTCGTATTACGCTTATATTATTCTAAACTGAGTTAAGTTTATAACACTGAGTAGAATACTTAAAGCAAAACATTTGTCGAGTGCATGCAATATTCGTGAAAAGAGTAACATCAGAATCCTACTTTAACTTAATGCTTATAATATATCTTATAAAAATAACTTTATTAATTTAAAATTTCATACACTTATTTATATTTGTAGGCAAGAAGAAAGCCTTAACGAGCCATTCTTTGCATCGTCATGTTAGATACTATCTTTAAGATCATATTAAAGTTCCCAAGACAAGTTGTTGTAAAAGTACAACCCTATTCATTAGTATACGTATTATGCATTATATACGCATGTACATTGATCTCACGCTGAGATTTCTACGTGTTTAACCTTGCCCTTAACAGAGACGGTGAAGGAATGGTATGCTAGTGAAGAGTGACATGAGAAAAAGAATGATGTCTATGCATCTAGTGTGTAACTGCCCCATTTGTCTACTGTTTAGTATGTTCATCTACATAAATTAGATCCTGGGTTCGACTCCGGGTCTGGCGAACTTACAATTTTGTCATATATTTCCCGGAAGTTGGGAAGTTGTCGTCGATTGCCACCCCCCTGCCTCGGAGAGCACGTTAATCCGTCGATCCTACGCCCGATCTCTTTCCGGTCGTGTCGGATTCCCGGCGCATCGGACTATGAGAGTGAACGAATAGAGAGTGCACTTGTGTACTATGCCTGCCAACCCGCAGTGGACTTGCGTGGATGTTCTATGGTCTAACAACCTTCTCCCCTATAACTGAGGAGGGCAGTGCCCAGGAGTGGATTATTAATGGGGTGGTACTTATGCATATAGTACAATTGCGGTGCTAAAACACGTTATCTGTATTTAACGAATTGTCATGTTACTACTACTACTATTGTACTAGCTGCTAGTTCATTTCGAGCAGCTTTTAAATAAAAAAAGACCTTTTATTTTCTACTTCCACACTTCTCTGCACATTCAAGCACAAACTACGTTTTTAACCACTGTGTATGTTATTTGTGTCATACACAGTAATTATAACAGAAAAGTGTGATATCGAAAATAGGAACACCGCTCAGCTGTTGTTGGGTATCAACCCAACGCTAGTTTTCAGCGGCGACCCGGGACGAACACAATACAAAACATTAAAACTACAATATAAATAAAGAAATTAGAATTAAAAATTTGGAAACGTCAGTGACAACTTGACCACCACTGGCCAATCTATTCGCCATTCTCCGTAAGTGGTATAAAGTTAGGGAAATATAAGGAATAAATGAGATATGAGTTAATACACATTAAAGACTTTTTGAAGTAAAACTTCTTTACGCATGCTTGACTGAGGGAGTAAAATGGGGAATGGGTGACGAGAGCATTACTAAAAGTGTAATCGGCAAGGCGAACGGAAGTTGAGAGAGAGAGATGTTAGTGAAGATAGAAAGAGAGAGTAATGTTTTGTATACTGTAGGAAAGCGAGAAAGGTCTAGCACATATTTTTTCTCTCTTTCTCTCATAGCAAATCTCGTTGCAGAGATTTCTTCTGTATAGACTCCCTCATAAAATGCTCGGCATGTCTTGCAACGCCAAAATTGGCACAATATGTTTGTTCTTTAATATACATGTTAGCTTCTTTGTATAGATTACTACTCTATTGAAATATATTAACAAATAATAATAGGTAACCATTAAAATATGTTTTCAAACTGATCATGAACAATTTAAACCAATACAATTACGAAGAACTCACCGGATTCTATTGATATATGATGACAATGAATCAAATCGATAACGGTATTCGCAATAGAAACAGATGTCTATTTTCTATTATCTATAATTTAATACTGTCACGTCGATTGAGTAAGGCGAACTGTTTTATTGTAATTTATTACGGGCGGAGTAAAGTCAAGGTTGCACGGTCAGTCACAGTGGTCAATGTACTTAATTCGTATATATGTATATTACTGTATATACATCCAAATCATACAACATGTAATATTTGCTCGCGAATCGATATTATTTACATTCATAAATTCGTCGTTGGCGCAGTTACGAACAAAAAGAGAAACCTCAATCATAGTGGTACCAAATAAGGCTACACGCAATATATATTAGGATATGAATGCCTCATTTCACCAACATTACCTAAAGCAGCACAAAGAGGACCCCATAGCATCACATAAAATAGAAAAAACCTCTTAACTGGCCCCAAAATGTACGCAGGGGACATCTAATCCTTAGGGAAGGTTGGTCAAATCGGAAACAAACTTTTTAAATTTAAGCTTGGCTCCGTTATTTGACGGCCTCGCTGGCGCAATAGTGCAAATAGTCGCTTTGCGAGCAGAAGCCCTGAGTTCGATTCCTGCAATGAATATTAAATATACTATTTTAATCACATATATCCACCAAGATAATTTAAGAAATGCATTCATAACATAGATAAATAACGTTTCTGTTTACTTACATTATATATATAGTGATGTTTAGATGTTGTCCATGTGACACAATCACTTAAAACGATGGCTGCTAAAAGCAGCGATCTGTGAACAAAAATTAAATTTATGAGTTACATCAATCACAAGTATTATATGTACATACAATTTTCTAATAATTCTCAATTATAACTTTCACATTCAATAAATAATGTATACATATAATGGAGAATCATACATAGGTACACTATCGATTATGTTATATTAATACATAATCGATAGTGTATATACAAAAAAAATAAACAAAATTTGATTTGACATTATGACAATGCTACGATCTGATACGTTCGACGGAAACTTTAACAAATAAATTTCCAAATTTCCGTGCAAAAAGGAGTGAAAGCAATATTGTTAAAGTAATAAAGCAATGACATATATAATAAGATACCTGAATCACTTCTGGTTTTGCCTCCACATAGTTTTAAGAAGTATGTTAAACATGTCCTAACAAAAAAGGCATATTATAATGTGGAGGATTATTTAAACGACAAAGATGTTTGGACATGATTCCAGTTGCACATGAAAGCTAAACACATTGTAACCTACAAAAAAGCTATGTTTAAAGGAGTAACCGTTGAGTTTCTTGCCGGCTTCTTCTCAGCGGAATCAACTTTCCGAACCGGTGGTAGATTTGTTACCAACGGACAGACTACTGACGATTCAAAAGTGTTTTTTGAGCCTACTTGAATAAAGAATATTTTGATTTAATTTTGATTTGATCAAAAAGTAAACAAGTAGCTACAATAATGAAGTACAGGTACAAAAATATTGATGTAGCTGTTAAGGGAAAAGTGAAATATTTTATTATGCGCCACTTTACAAACATTAAACAAAGAAGGTTAAAAGAAATGGCTCATTTTCGAAAAATTTAGTGACTATTTTTAACTTTTCACCATTTTAGATCATAAGGTAAGTAACAACAGCAGAGACAGCTTACAAATTGGACCCACATAGCTGTTTTAATATAGAATGGCAGGTTCAACATGTCCAACAGAATATATCCCAGTGGTTTAAGCTTTCCTCACGATACTTTTCTACACTGTTACGGACAACTCGGATGTCGCAACTAACGTTTATTGTAAGTTTTCTACTATTCAAGTGAGTGTATTGTATTATCTTCGTACAGTTCAGATCATTATAGGTTTCAAATGCGAGCATACAAATAAACTACGTTCTGGTGATATAAAGGACTTAGATGATAACAGTAAACCTGCGCTTGAATACACGATAAAATCTCAGAAAGACTGTAGCCTAAGTGACAGCCGTTTAAATTTAAAAAGGAAATAATAATTTTCTTGTTAAAGTAAGATCGTATCTAATTTACAATGCTTTTTCTTGGCAACAAAAACAGAGATAATAAGTTTTTGTAACCTAGTTTCTGAAACGGAGATACAAAGTTGTATATAGAGTGGAGCTTTTTTTAATCATAGATTGGTAATGGCTGGTATATTGACAGCTATAAAATCTAAATTTACCGTTTTAGGTGCTGGCAAAGTTGGTCTAGTTCTAGATACGCAATTACAATCTCGTCGTGTTTAACTGAAATAGTCTCATAACTTTAAAGTTATCCTATTATTATCCTCTTTGGCAATGAATTTACCGGACCTATATTTTTCATCAGAATATTATGCAAAGATTCACGCAATATTTAACACTCAATTTAATAATGTCATTAAAACAGTTAGTATCATAAAAGCATTGTTTGATCATGTCAGTAAGTAAGTGTAACAATACAATTTTTTAAAGTCAAATTGAGAATATATTTTTGAGGATAGTATCAACTAAAAATATTTGGAAAAAACACGGATCAAAATAGACGAAATACAATTATTAAATAATATATTTCGGAAGTAGCCATTCTATGGTAAAGCGCGACAATAAACTTAACCCACATGCCGAAATCAAAATCCACCACCATAGAATCTTGGGTTTACAAAATCGTCACATATTTCTTTAGTATTTAGATTATTGTAGAGTATTTTGTTAATAATTAAATAACAATGAAGTTCCTAACACCGAAATTGAAACAAAAATAAAGAACTGTTTCTTAAACTTGTTCTCCACTTAATAACATTTAAAATAACTAGTTTTATGAAAAGGAATGCAGCTAACATTTGTGATATAACGTGGATATATTATTATTTATTCAATGCAAATGTGCGACAAAATAATGGTCGCAATGATGTCACAATATTTTGACGCTTCATATCATATTAAAAATGCTGGTCAAATCGTTGAAACCAAATTCATACAGACATTAGACTCGATACATTGTCTGGATGACACGATTCGCCTTTTAGATAACAATCAAAATAAATCTTAAGTCGGGTATCTATAGTAGTGCGTATATTCATATGCAATGGAATTAGCATAAGAAACACGAAAAACAATCAAACCTTTGTATCAATTTTTAATAATATCTTCTATGACAAAAGTCGCAATTTATTTAACTCGTTTATTAAAGTATACCATTCAAAATCAAAATACTGTTTATTCAAGTAGGCTCAAAAAGTCCCTTTAAATCATCAGCAGTCTGTCCGTTGGTAATACATCTACTACCGGATGAGAAAATTGATTCCGCTGAGATGAAACCGACAAGAAACTCAACGGTTACCCCTTTAAACATTTTTGTACGTTACAATGTGTTTAGCTTACACGTGCAACTGGAATCAAGTCCAAACGACTTAAATACTCTTCAATATTATAATATGGTATTTGTAATAGGACTTTTTTAATATATTTCTTAATACTATATGATGGCAAACTCGGAAATAATTAGGGTATCATATTAAAAATGCGTATGCTAAACCCGACAAATGACTTCTGAACCTTCTTCCCTTTATTTATTTATATGGCATTTCAAGTTTGTTTTTATTTCTTGTATTAAAATTGCGCGTTTCGCTCCTTTTACCGTATAAATGAATATTATCACGAATATATAAAATGTTATTCAATAGATATTGCGACGGTATTGTGAAAATGGATATTTCTTTGATTTTTTCTTAAGGAAACGCGAGATCCCACTTGGCACTGGCACGTATTGATATTTTTTTGTTATATAAATATAGTTGCAATGTCCGCCACCTTACCCCATAACAGTATGCCGTAAGACATGCTATGAAAATAAGCGAAATATGTATGTATGCAAAGATATACATCTGAATATCATACATAAATATTAGCTCTGCCAAATATAATACAAATATTAGATTAAAGACATTTGCCTAGTTGAATATTTGTTTCAAATAGATCGCGTTAATTTTATACCACAGACCTTGAATAGGTGGTATAGGTAAGCAAAGTTAGTGGATAAACAAGAGGTGTGGTAACAATGACGACATTATAAATTTCTAAAGGGGTCCCGAGTGCTTAGTAAACCTTGCAAATCAACAAGCGAATATGTGAAATGTTAACAAACGCTCACACTGCAAACTCATGTAGAGGATTGTGTATTTAACGGATTTCAAATGGCTAAAGTAGTCCCAGAAGCCATCATGTTTAGGGTACAAAGACGGGATTGTTTAATAAGTTTGCTGCTATATCTTCTATTATGACGTTTTAGTACAAATAGATTGTCTATTTAAGCTGTTACAACAAGTACTGTAAAAGTAGCAACTGAAAATTAAGAGCCATGATTACCATTGAGATAGAGTCCTTAATATCATTGCGTAATGAAATTTTAAACAACAGCCCATATGGAAATCAATTCATCATTTGTATGTACATAAAAACATTGACTCTTTTAATAAAAAGAGTGAATGTACATCATATAACTTACGAAACCAAAACAAACTTGTTATAAATTCTAGTAGGCTGCATAAGATTAACAACTCATTTAAGGGTAACTGTATACGTTTCTATAATAAACTCCCACAAGACGTTCTAAAAATGTCAATTAATAAATTCAAAGTCTTTGTTAAAAGTAAGTTGATAGAAATATCGTATTATAATTTGCAAGAGTACTGCAACTTATAATACGATTTTTCTATCAACTTTCTTTTAAGTCTAAGAGTACTTAGACGATAGAAACACGTGGGAGTGAACTAATTGCTCTAATTTTAATTAAAGTTTAGTAACCTAATATGATATTGTAATGATGATGGTAACAAAAAAAATACCCGACTGAGTTTGTTGTGGGTTCTTCTCGGATCAAGGCGCGAAGGAACCCTCGTAACTTTAGATTTTAAGCCGTTCTTAAGTACCATCATCAGACGTATATTAGAATCAGAGTATGGAAAAAAATACAATTTGACGATTCAAAAGTGCTGTAATATGCCTACTTGAATAAAGATATTTTGATTTCATTTCATTTCATTTCAATTAAGTTCATTCTATATATGTACACGAATACAAAATAACAGAGTCAAGTTCATCGTACCTAAAAAAGATTCAATTGTAACTTTTATATGTACATATATAAGTATATGTGAGTGTATGTGCGTCTGTATTCATAATGTGCTAGTTGATTAATTTTTTCTTTTAAACCTAATTTTCGTGAGCGTTATTGATGTAGAGCACAGCTATGCCCAGTGGCGTAACTATAGGGTGGCAGGGCTGGCAAAATGCCTCGAGCCTGTGGTCCAAGGGGGCCCCGGCCCAAAAGGTATTCGAAGCATATGGGAAAGACTGGTTATGCGACTTGGCTACTCAGCCTATTTAAAATACTATGGCCCGATCTTTAAACATTGATTATGTAATAGACACTTTTCTGGAACAGAAAAATGCACGAAAAAAAGATTTAATAAATACCTTATTGAAATTGAATTGTTATTTTAATTTCAATGTAAATAATTGCAGAATTCCTCAAAATGTTGTTTCTTCATCGAAAGGCTAGCGACTGGAAGATGAATGTGAAGTCTCTTAATGAAAGCTTGCGTGGTTACTATACCTAATTTCTTCTCGCCTAAGAAATAAGGGCTATGCCCAACAATGTGAATGTAAATTAATGTAAATATATAAACCCATGCTCTTGAAAATAGAATTATTATTAGTGTTGAATAACTACTTAAGTGGAACTAATAAAATTGAAATAGCTACGTGACAATTTTTGGTGTAGGGCCCGCTCTAAGGAATTTGCCACGGGACCCCGATGGTATAGTTACGCCAGCCAGTAGGCTACAACTAACTGTAAGGTTAATTGGCCTAATAAAAATCGCTACTTAGCGATAAGGCCGCTTTTTTGTACCCTATGATTGAGTTATGGCTATGCAATAAAGTGTATTCTCTCTCTCTCTCTCGATAAGTTCATGATGAAAAAGCGTATTTAGCCAAAAGAACTTCAAATCACCTGGGGTCTGTAGTATTACAGCACTAACCACAGACAAAAGCAAACCTGTACCTTACATGAAACATATATAGCAGATATTTGCGACACTCTTAAACGACGTCACTTTATGCCTTTCAAGAGGATAAAGATTGCTTTGTTTTGTCTACAGCAGTAAAATTAAGTAACTCTACCAGCTAACGTGACGTAATATGTGCAGTTGGTGTTATTATTCATCCGGTTACTAAAGATATTTAGAAATGAAAGTAACGGAACAGTATGTAGGTAGTAAAAAATTACGTACTAAATTAGTCTATAAATAATGATCACTTCGTTTTTGCAATCAGAAGCTTATGTAGGAAGGGTTTTTTGTATAGTATTCAAATATTTCTTTATTCGCATCAATTCTGTCCTATATAATGGATATTTAGCACACTATTTATTTTATTTTATGGCAGAGTACAGTAATAGTCGTAAATATTATAACTCAATCGGGGAAAGACCATGCTTTCTTCGAATATAGTAACAGCGTTGAGTAATAAATAACCGTTACTCTAATGTAAAATCTGATAAAATATCAAAATCCTTTATGGGCAGTTCTTCTCCTTTTCCATACAAGTTAAAGGGCGACAGGAATCTCTGAACTAAAACTCTATACTAGATTGCTGGAATAGTTCTAAGAAAAAAACTTGATTTATGTTTAACATTCCACAACAGAGGTGAAAACATCAATGTGGCGATACTAACATTACAAGGGTAAACGCAAGTGCAATTATATGTATGTTTAAATTATTATTAATAAAGCACTTCTGAATCGTCAAACAGGTTTCTCCACACATTGATTTTAAGGAACTACTCACAATCTAAAGTTACTTGGGTTCCTTCGCGCCCTGTCCTGAAGAGAACCCACAACAAAAAACGTAGGTAAGTAGTAGCCAATTAAAGACCCACTGCTGGGCACAGGCTTCCTCATTCATAGGAGTGAGGATTATTAGAGCATAAACCAACCACGCTATCCAATGCAGATTGGCAGGTACAGTACACAAGCGCACTCTCTATTCCTTCACTTTCATAATCCGACAGGACCGGAGAGAGATCAGGTGCAGGACCGACGGCTTCAGGCTACTCTCCGAGACACGGAGGCGAATCACACCGCGAACTTACCAACTTCGGGTAATTATTGAGAAAATCTTAATAGAAAGATCTATTTCGATTATTGAATTCACCTGACCTGCGACTCGAACCATCGATCTCATGACTGTGGCCGAACATACTAATCACTAGACCAATGAGGCAGCCACCCACAACCAACTTAGTCGGATACTTTGTTTTCCATCATCATCATACTTTATATATTTAAAATAGAGCAATACATTCTTTTTTTTGTTATTGCTAACTGATTAGCGCTTAACAAAGAGCAGGTCTGATAGTATGTAACGAGATGGAAGCGCACTAATCTGGTAAGAGACACTTTACCTCTAATGATTTATACACAGCATTGTACCGGAATACAAATCTCTTAGTTTGGCGGTACGTCTTTGCTGGTAGGATGGTAATTAGCCACGGCCGAAGGCTAAAATCAGTTCAGAGTCAGACAAATTAGAAAATGGAATTTCCTAAATTCAATCTGCTAACAAAGCGAGTACAAGCATCACTGCACCAGCCAGGTCGTCTAAGTAATGTTTTCAAATATAATATGATTGTTCAGTTAATTTTTAGTTAAGGGTTTCAATTTATTATCTGACAGAAGCGTATAACAGTTATCCTTAAAAGAAACATTAAATTTAAATGTAGCAGAGACGATAATTCTCGCTTTTTTTATCAATGAGAGCAGACTATTAGAATTACCGTTACATTGCTGAGTGTTTCAGCTCAGTCTCTTTGAATGCCAACAAAATAAAGTGCATAGTGCACTACTAAAAATTTTGTACAGAAATTAAAAACTATCTATATGCAACAGATAGGATATTAAACGACACCGTATTGAATGCCACTGTATTAATGAACTTGACATCACAAACGGCAGTTCCGCAGGATGCAACTGGACACCCGACGTAACGGATCCGACCATCCGATGGGGTCATCAATTAATCGGGTACAAGGGCTGATTTTAATTTATAATAACACCTTGATGAGGTTTCATACTTTTTATTTTTAAATTAAAGGGAATGACTTCGCTTCTTTTATAAGTATAATATGTACCAGTTAATACATTTCAGACTTTTTATTTCGGAGTGTTTTATTATATTTTTAATTAAAATGAGTCGAGTTCTTTTTATACAGTGTATAATATTGAAATATACCAATACTTAAAATCTTATATTTACTCATTTTTTATATAAATGATAAAACACATCGTGCAAGATAAAATTGCCTAATAGCTAACAAATATATTATTAACCTTAACTATAATACAATTTTACAGCAAAATTCAAGATATATTAAAAGAATTGATTTGTTATTCGCTTCATAACATTTTCTATGAATACTGTGGAATTATTTCATGTAATACGGTAGATTTTTTTTTGACAATAATCACAACGTAACGTAACAAATGGAAAACGTAAAGGTTTTCCTAAGAAGCCTGTGATGTGGAGATCATTGACGTTAGCTACTAGTTTATACCAGAATAGGATAGTTTGACTAGTTTGTATAGGATTTTATATCGAAATTTCACATATTTGTTATACGAATTTCATATATCATGCTGTGTTGTGAATCCACAATACATCATAATCTATAAACACAACTACAACCAATTCTGTTGACCATCATAAGTAAATTTAAAAACTAGGGATGGTTTTTTATTAACTCTTCGAATCAGCGCCTGAATTACAACTAAACCCACTTTTGAACACCTAGAAGACAAACATAGTGATTTTCTAAGCAAATGTAAAACTATTTAAATCATTTACAACTTATTCTCGTTAGTTATACCAATTAGATTAAAATCACGAACTCTGAGATCGTCTGGGAACCCCAAATTATTGTAATTATCCCCTTCAAGCTCAGTTCTAAATTACTGTTATCTAAATAAAAGGTTCGCTCGCAGCTCTAGATTTACTTTTAATGGTTGGATGGGAGAAACGTAGGTTTTTATATAAATAATTTAGTATTTCAATTTATTGCTCAGTCTATTATAATCACAAAAAAATAATCTTAATGTCAGGCAAGAAAAAAATAACAAATGATTTTTTTCTTTATTTGCAACTATTACTTTACACTACGTAGATAAAATGAATTTTGTTTCGTTAATAAAATACTTTTTATTTATCCACTCAAGGTCAAATGTACTCTTATTACAGATTAAATTTAATATATTATAATTATAATTTATATTATAATTTATATATAATATCGTATTTATCTATTGAAAGCTCGTGCAAAAGATTAAAATGTTTCTTTCTATGCAATGGGTTGACGAAGTACCTTCTAGATGGCATCAAATCATAATAGTTGACCCTTAGGAAATTCTTATCAAAGATATATATAATTGAATTTTGGTTTAATAGCCATGAAATACCTATAAAAATTGTGTGTTTAATTAACGTTTATAATAGATCCTTGTCATCCGTTTTAAGTATGAAAATGGTTTTAAAAGGTTTCATTTTAAGTAAACTCTTTAAGTTAAAACAAATAACATTGTATTGTACATAATAATTTGTGAATGTTAGTTACCATACTCCTCCGGAACAATTTTTATCCAATTTTATATGCTTATTAAGTAGGCCTGAGAATCGGCTACTATCTATTGAAGTGAAACTTCTGTAGACGCATAACGGTATAATTTTTACAGATGAAACGCGTGATTAGCGTCACGAAGATGTGCAGCATTTTTATGCTAATTCGTTTGAAGGTTAGGTAGTTTTAACATTTACAAATACTCGTATCATATGACATTTTAATTTGCCAGTCGTCATTTCATAATTTCGTATACATTTCATAAAACATACAATAAAAATATTTTATCAATTCTCTTTTCAAAATATAATTAATAATTTCTAATATTAACAAAAACACGTGGCGTTTTTATTTACAATTCGTCACTTGAGATTTCAATAAATTATTTGTATTAATTTTCGACACTTTTAATATTTTAATGACATTAAATTCTTAACATATCCTTCTTTTTCCCTCCCTCTAAGTCTTGCAATTCTGAAGTTTTAGCTTTGTATAAATATAGAGAAGACTTAAAAATTAGTTTGCCAAAGAAATTTCGCTTTTTTTTTCATAACCTTAAGTGATAATGGTTGTTCATCTTTGGTTGTTTTTTTTTTTCATAATATGGCATTAAAAAATACATGACACCTTAAATTGTCACCCTTCTATAACCAACTCCTATTTTATTATGTGTCAAAACAACGTTAGCTAGGTCAACTAATAGGTAAATATTGTTTTTTGTATATGTTTATAATAACAAATATAAGTTTATGTTTAGGATGTTACTAAATTCACTGAGATAACGGTATTAAAAAAACATACTGACGAATGGAAAACCTCTTCCTTTTTTTGAGGTTAACAAAAAATCTCTAATTTAATTTTTTTTAGCAATCTATATACTCTGTAATGTTTAGCTTTACTTTGGAACTTATATCACACTGAGAGACATTGATATATGGCACAATTTGCTAATCTATATATATAAAAGAGATATCCAGGTATCTATTGACTCATCACGATATCTCAGGAACCATAAGGCATAGACATTTGAAATTAGGTAGGAATAATTTGGTAAATAATAATTTGGTAGGAATATTCCTTTTGCCGAGTAGAGGTCAACTAAGAACGGATTTTACGGAATTCCACCTGGAAGGGGGTTACGGGGGTGTTAACTATAGATTCATCACGATATCTCTGGAACCATAGGGCGGGGATACTTGAAATTTAGTAGGAATATTCCTTTTGCCGAGTAGAGGTCAGCTTAGGACGGATTTTACGAAATTCCACCCGCAAGAGGGGTTGCGGCGGTGTTAATGAAAAATATTTGAATCATCACATTAAATAAAAATTCAAACTTCACATTTACAAACTTAATATAGTAAGTGAGTGAAAAGTAAAATGTAAAACTTGGTCAGAATATTTTTTGATATGCTTGAATATATCAATAGTAAATTTTAGGAAATTTCACTCTCAAAGGGCAGTGCGGGTATGTTTCTTATTTGTATAATAATTTACCGAAATTAATGAAAATACTACCAAAAAAACATTCCACGCAGACGAGTCGAGGGTTAAGCTGGTATAAAAATAAAGTTTGTGACTAAAAGTTACTTCAACTCAATATTAGTATTCGATAGGAAAGCGCCAGTCGTTAGATACGTGAAATTTATGACAGACTATTATTACACCCACTGTCATCGCTCCAATGATGTCATAAAGTGACAACTTATTTTATGATAGCTGCTTCCAGCGGTTTTGTCTGCATATAGTTGGAAGAACTTTAACATGTTTACTTATATGTCAATTGGGATCTCGCGTTTCCTTAAGAGAAAAATTCAAAGAATATATCTTCGTCGACGACGACGACGATATATTAAGTAATATCTTATATATCCGTCATAATATTCACTTATAACGCAAACAAATTGAAATACGGAATTTAAATGTTGTATGTTGTAAGTAACTGATAAAAACCTTTTTGTGTACGTTTTCTTCTAAGTAAATGAAATGAACATATTGTTTTCAGTTTTATTTCAAACTATGAGATCCCACAGACTTCGTTATGTCAAAAAGATTTGGAATGGGGCAGATTTCAGCTTTACGAATGATTTTCGAAACGAAATACAGTAGTACCAAGCTCTTACATTTTGTGATTACTCAATTGATTTTGACCTTTGCGCAGCGATAATAAAGTGCAAATTGACTCTTGCTTAGACCACAGTGAGTAATTGTAATTTAATATAAAGTTTAATGAATAGCAATAAAGGTCACCGACATAGTCCTACGAATCGCGAACCTGAAGTGGCAATGGGCGGGGCACATAGTCCGAAGGACCGATCGACGTTGGGGGCCGAAGGAGCTGGAGTGGCGGCCCCGCACCGGACGGCGCAGTGTAGGCAGACCCCCNACTCAATTGATTTTGACCTTTGCGCAGCGATAATAAAGTGCAAATTGACTCTTGCTTAGACCACAGTGAGTAATTGTAATTTAATATAAAGTTTAATGAATAGCAATAAAGGTCACCGACATAGTCCTACGAATCGCGAACCTGAAGTAGCAATGGGCGGGGCACATAGTCCGAAGGACCGATCGACGTTGGGGGCCGAAGGAGCTGGAGTGGCAGCCCCGCACCGGACGGCGCAGTGTAGGCAGACCCCCAAGGTGAGCCGATGATATAAGGAGGGTCGCCGGTAGCCGCTGGAGCCAGGCGGCGCAAAATCGGGCCTTGTGGACGTCATTACGTGAGATCTATGTCCAGCAGTGGACGTCCATCGGTTGAAGCGACGACGACGACGACGAAAGGTCAAATTGACTCTAAATTTTTATTAAAAAACGTTTGTACGGGGAAGAGAAAAGGGCTGTTTTTAAGATTTACCCTGCGAATTATTCGAACGTTTCGCTCCGTGAAAACCATCCTTGGACTTCAACGAACATTTTAAAAAAAGAATTGTCAAAATTGACCCAAGGCGTTGTTAAGTTACGCGCTTACCAACACATTTTGCGATTCATTTCTATATTATAGATTATCAACATAAAGGAGACCGTTACAGAACATAGAATTTTAGTAGTATAATCTGATTAAATAGTCACGTTCATAATATATTTATATGAAAACTTATGAAATATTTAGTACTATATGTAATTAAAATGCACCCCATAGTTGGTAAGCAATATCTGTATGCCGTTTCCGACACGAATGGTGTTGGTCCGTCTGCCCGTTACGATTAGTAATCAATGCATTACCAGGAATTAACAACATGCATTGATATTTAACCCATTGTGTAACTTATAACAAGATAGCATCCGATTTCCGATGTTACTAAATCCGAGTTTAAATCGGATTTGTTTGGCTTTGAATACCATTTTACTCGAAGAAGCGTAAGATCTAAATAGGATATGCTGAATGAATATCCCACTTATATGAATGACTTCTGTAAGTCGAATAATAAGGGGAGGGGGAACCTCAAAAAATCCGATTAATAAGACTTTTGCGAATTGTATAAGGAAATGATCGCAAATTTGTATTTTTTGCAAAAAAAAAATCACCCCCCCCGTACCCCATTCTGTAAAATCATCCATTGCTATGTTTGTTATAAATTGTTCATTTTTTCAGGATCAGAGACAAAATGAGTAATAATAATTTTGACTAGAAAAGAAGCAAAAGTTGTTTTTCGAGTTTGGGAGGTTTAACATTTCGAAGTTCAATTTAAACAGATACTTTATTATAAATTAGTTATGGATAAAATTCTTTAAAGCTTTAATTATGATCATTATTGTATTTCGATCCAAAGTTTAGATAGTAAATAATTTTAGATTCTTTAAAGCTTCAGAGACATAAGCTTATTATGTCTTTGAGTGTTTCGTTGGGATGTGATTCCAGGCCTGGTCGTGGTATGAAATATAAATAAAATTAACTGAATTAGTAATCTGTCTAACGTTATACTAGACAATAGACTATTTTAAACGGTGACAGAGTTGAACGACTAACATGACTTCCAATTTAGGTCTCTGCAAAAATGATAATCGCGCAACTGTAACATGAGGTCATCTCCATGTGAAGTCGAATACATCTACCGTTTTACTATCTTTATTCGGCTATAAAAATGTTGCTTTCGGAGTGATATATATTTTAACAGTATCTGGTTGAGAAATGATTATAATACTTGATCAAAGTTGAAAGTATATATAAATGAAATTACAAATGCCTAAAATATCCTACTATAATGTCAAACTAATAGCCTAATAAATACCTTTAAGTAAGGCAATAAATGGCAAGGACAACTATATTATATTCGAAAAAGTAATAGTTGCATTGCGAGTAAAAATCTCCATGCAACCTTACAATGACAAATTATATGTGTGTAGATAGTGTGTATTCTTTTCATATTTGATTCCGTAGGCTAAAACCACTAAATGACTTTCATTTAAATTTCAGGTAAAAATACAATACCTACAGATTTATGCGTAGGTTGCGTAAATTCCTGAAACCCACTCGATTATAATGACCATAAAACACCCGAACCGTCAATGTAAGAAAAAATGTTACATTAATAACCTCAAGCGTATACTGAATCTAATTTCGTATTATAAATAAAGGACTTAAAATAATTTTTAACTTCCTAGAACAAAGTTTCTTCCTATTTCTATTCAAGAGTTGCGAGGAACCAAAAATTTTGTCAATCCATATGTTATGTGTAGGTATAACAATTTAGGCGACTTTATATTATAAAAAATAACGGTTGAAACGAGTGTCAGTTTGAGAATACATCGGATACGCTTGTAATACGAGTAAACGTTTTTATTAAATTGTAAACGTAATACTAAATAAAGTCAATGTATGTCACACACACGGGTAGTATATATAAAATAAGTACTTAATTGAAGTCATCATGAAATATTCTTGTATGTTCCCTTTACTTTCTTTAAAACTGCACAGCCTAACTGAATCGTTATGCAGAAACATTAATTAATTATAAATTTATTTTCCATTACCGGAGCGGTAACATTTTCCCTAACAACCTTATCCCCTAGAATGAATTCATTCAATAACCTTTAACTCATTCAATTTTTACATACTGAAGCGTGTTTTAAGAATTGAGTATTTTTAGATACTCCTCGAATCGCGTGTATAAGAAGATCGTTTTTCCAACGATAAATCTTTCAATAGGTTGTACGAATGTATTTTAAAAAATTGATAGTAAATCCCTTGTTGTTTTTAGTGTTTTAGTGTTCCAACGCAATCGCCCACGGTGGATTTGAGGTTAATGGCTCCATTTCCTAGAAAGTCATTGCTTACTTTGTGTTTAGGCCAATGTTTCTTATCCTTTTCGGCTTTATATTTATCTATATTTTTATTTATAGGAAACCTGTACATGTAAAGGTGCGATTCCATCAGCGTGCTGAACTGTGCGGCAGTGCACACTGTGTTTATACTTCTCAATTCACTAAAGGAAACAATAAAATGTTCGCACACATCTATATACTTCAGTGCGCCAAACATGCAGACTTGCGTCGACGCGTACCGTCCTATTGCTCGCGAACTTAGTCTTGCTTCCTGTTAGATTACAAATTATAAGGGGCAACACTGATAGCTCTAAAATATTGTGAATTTTTGAGCAATATAGACGAAACACTAAAATTTACTAAAAACCTTGTGCAACATTACAAATATAGCTTAATATAACTTAATTCTCGTGCTGCCTAGTGGTGTGTGGATGTTTTAAGAGACATACATACATAGCATCACGCCTCATTCCCATAGGCAAAGACAACATTCTTCCACTTGCCACGATCCTTGCATATCTCCTTCGCTTCTTTCATTTTCACTAAACCTTTCATACAGGTTCGTCGGTTTGAAGTACTCTTGACTTGGCCCTTATTTAAAATGTCCTGGATTTGATCCAGGAACGTTCGCCTTGGTCTTCCCCTTCCAACTTTCGCATTCACTCTTGACTCATAAATCCTTTTTGTCAGTCTCCTTTCATTCATTCTCTCTACATGCCCAAACCTAATCTAATCATACCTTTCTCAATTTTAGTCACTACATCTTCTTTTAAACCACAACGTTCTGTTATCACACTATCTCTTACTCTGTCACTCGGTTTTAATCCACTCATACTTCTCAACGCTTCTCAAAAGTTTTAAGAGTAATGGTGTAAATTCAAATACTGAAGTAATTATTAATACAGTGAAAGTTGTAAAAATCGAAATACTAAAGTTAATAAAAATTTTTAGTTAACAAGTTGGTTTTATTATAATTGTGGAAACATTTATTTGTAAGCGTATTGCCAATTAACCTAGTTATTTGGATTGAACGAATGATAACATTATTACATTTAATCAAACATACTTATTCTGTACTATGGATTTCTAGTAACAGCGATTAAAATAAAACCAAAAAACACGACGCTACTCATGAGTTGGCGCAAAGTTTTAATTACGACTCAACTGAGGCGGCCTTATCAGTGAACATGTTCGCGCACAAGTGTGCGTTATATGCATAAATAGTTTAGTTTCTAAGTCATAAAATTATGTTTATATGATTTTAAATTTATTTCGTTTGATTAATTTTTATATTATATTGTATTTGTGCCTAACACATAAAGTAACAATTTGAGTCAAATGTTGCTCTGATTAAAATTGATTATTATTACTCGTGGAACTGCCTCATTGATCTAGCCGTTAGCATGTTCGACTACAGACATGAGGTCATGGTTTCGAGTCCCTAGTCGGGCCAATTCGAAATCGATATTGAGTTTTCTATTAAGATTTTCTCAATAACTGCCCGAAGTTGGGAAAAAATTGGCGGTGTGATCCATCTCCGTGCCGCGAAGAGCTTGTTAAGCCGTCGGTCTTGCGCCTGATCTCTCTCTGGTCGTGTCGGATTGCCGTCACGTCAGGCTATGAGAGTGAAGGAATAGAGAGTACACTTGTGTACTATGCCTGCAAATCCGCAGTGGAGCAGCGTGGTTCAAATGACATCCTTGATAATTAACTTAAGACGGTAAAGGAAATAGGTTTTTTCATTACCGTAAATTTTCTTTTTCAATTACTGTACAACTTTTTAACTATAATAATACCGTTTTAATTAAAATATAAAGTGAAGTAGTAGGAGGTAGGGAACAATATTTTCGAGCAATTTTACATCACCACAATTACTTAATGTACCCGATTCCAGTTAGTCACTCTCGACATCAATCCTAGATTGGGCTTTCGCAATTCTTAAAATGCTTTTTGATGAATTCTTACATCTGAAGCATCAATGTCAATTTACAGCTATTGTAAGATTTTCTACGAAAAGGTTCAAAGGATACCGCGTTCGCATCATTAAAATCATTCCACGGGATCTTCACGCGCGTATACAATTTGAGCAACAATAAAGTCGCGTTGCAAGTTTATGAGAACACAGCCAAAGATAATAAAGCGATGACTCGTTTCTTTGTACGTAAGTCAGGAGCAACGAACTAATTTGGTGTAGATGATTTTAAGGTATATATACACAGTCCAAATCTGAATGTGTTGCTTATGAGCTACGCTTGACGGTGATCTCGTGTATTGGCAATGGATGATGCAACACGGTAACCGAATAACACGTACTCTATTTTTCAGACTATGCATATTTTATACATACAACAGATAATATATAAAGCTAAGTTATATTTAAGTGTAATATAATTGGAGTGGAAAAATCAGAAAATCTTTATTACGAATTGAAAATTTGAACAAGACAGATAGGATAAATGTGAAAGAATTGAAAAATGGACACAAATTTTGGGCCCGCTTTATGAGCAGCATACAATATTTCTAAATAAATCGTAGAGCAAGAATTATGATACGCTTTAAAATATATTGAATATACAGAGAATCAAAATTAAATGAGTAAAAATTTTAATCCGAAAGTTAAAAGCATTAAAATGTATTTCGTAAAAACCGTATTACCCGGTGCATCTGATAGTACGAGAAGTACTATACTCGTACATATTTCAACAGACCCTACGTATAAAGAGACACGTATAAAATCCTAATGTAATAACGACATGTACTTATTATATTTATTTTTTTTGGGTTCGTGTCTCAATACCGGTTTGATTAAAAAAACGATGACCTAAGTTGTAAATGTAGTGTGATATAGTCATCGAAATTTCAAAAAAAATTTTCAAAAAAACTTGCCTAAAATGCAAGTTAAGTGTTTATACGTATGGACTGTTGACTTTTAATAGTTTGTATACAGATTGTATCTGGACTTTGTTTTAGTTCTCTAATTTATTCTTGTATCAATAAAACTGAAATGGGCGAAACAGTTTTATAGTGATATGTAATTTACTTGTAAAAACTTGTAATTTGCTGGTGAAATCAAGTGAAAAACCACCTTAGGACTTAATATTCTTAATTGTAAAAGGTAACTACGGTTGGCAATATAATGTTGACTATTATGTATTTCACTTAAATCCGACAATAATTTGGTATATATATGTTGGAGAATAAGAGAGAAGGAGAAAAGCATAAAGTTATCGTTAGTGACATCCACAATTCAATTTCCATACTGTAGGCGTTGGTGGGTAATGTTGGTGCAATCAAACACTTTATTAATTAACTCAGATTATAATTTTCAAGCACTTAATGTTCCCGATATCAATTTATACAAACTTATTAATAATAATAGTTAGGAACGTGACAGTTTCAATAGTCGACCGCTCTGGCGAACCGTCACTCGTGAACTACCGAGAAACGCGCGCCGAATTGTCACTATTGACTCTGCTCCACGCCGATAGACAGATGGCGCGAGCGTTTCACAGACTACTGCACTCCGACATATATATCTGTATGTATGTCTATTATATATTTATTCTTAAAACATCAATAACTTGACACAGGAGCTTTCTTCAAAATCGGTGCAGCGTTCTAGAAAATTATCAAGACGGAGTGAAAAAAAGAGTATATTTGAAAGTAATTTTAGTTTTCTTATACATACCGCTTCCTCTTATAATTATATATATAATTTTCAAATTGCTAAAGATACTTCAATTTTGTTATATGTAGTAGAACGTTATTAAACGTACGGTAAATTAGGTATAGTACAATAATTTTTGCTTGTTTGTATGAGAATAGCAACAGTAGTAATTAATTAATATATAGAATAAGCAATGGCTTATTTTGTTTGTTCATTCACATATTTTTGTTTAATCTAGTTAATGGTTGTTAAATAACAAAGGGATTAATTGGTGTTGTCGCAACAGGCACACTGAGCTTAATTTAAGTGCTTTGAATAACTAATTGAAACGTACTTCGTGTTGTAATTTCACTTTACTAGTTACTCTAACTAGTTAAATGTTTACTTCACAAATATAAATATAAAACAAAATCAAAACTGTATATTATCGTGAAAGTATTGTGTTTTTTTAAATCATATTACAAGTACTTGATGTTGTTTTGATATGTCATGTTATGTTCTATATTTAGACATTTTTATAGTTTAACAGGGTGCCATTTAAAATATAAATACATATATTTATAATTTTCCAAATAGCTGTATATCTTTTATAAAAATGGTCCTGTCGGAGTAAAATAAAAAGCAATTTGAAGCTTGAAGTTTCTTATTTTATATGTATAGTAGCTTGATATTAGCAATATAGAATTTATTATTTTTATATTTACACAACTATACTGAATTTACTATACTGTTTAGGACGGTAGTTGTGTAGTGTGAAATTTTCTAATGATTTTGAGTTGGAAAGTTTGATGAATCAAAAAGTACGTTGCAATCTAATAACACGCTGCTGGGCACAAGCCGCTTTTCTCATGGGAGAGAGAGTTTATAGCTTAGACCCACAAGGCTGCTTCACTGAGGCCAGACGCAATTTTCAAAATACTTTTCCTGGAATTTCCAGAGTACTTTGTAAACGAAGCGACTACTTGCATCACATTGCCCCAACTTTAAAAAGTGTCTCCGATGTTTACATTTATTAACTGTAATTGACTTTCGTTGGTCCAGACTACATTTAAAGTTATTTCTCGCTAACCTAACTGAACAATTTCTAAATTAAAGCTATAAAAGGCTCTGACCCATTTGAGTCATTTAGGTTAAGTGTTGTTAAAATTGAGTTCATTTCAGCACAATATTTAGATGATCTAGTTTTTCTGTGAGAACTTAAGACATTTATGCAACTTTTCAATTATTTTGACAATTGTATGGGATTATGACAACTATAAAAAAACATAAATAAGCAGAAGGTTGACAAGAAACATTGTCTTCCAATTAAAGAAACGTTTCTAATAATGTTATGATGATGATCATACCGGGTGCATTAAATTCTTAGCCAATTCTTTAAATTTAGTGTATTATTATTGTACTATTGTACATAAAATCCTAAGCGGTCTTGGCCATCAAATACAATCTACAATAAAGAAATAATCATTATACCTGTGTCGAAAGTTCGTACTTTCTGTGCGATTTTCAGCGCGTGTCTAAATACGCGTTCTTTTTATATATCAAAATATTTGGCAATTTGTTTTGCGGTGTCATCAAAATTGTTAATTATTCCTTCTTCTCTTAATTCTTCTTACTTCTTAACATTCATTACAACTTATTTTCTTTAATTTATTTATAATATTTTGTTAAGTTTAGCAGATTTATTTACATCTTGGATTGCATATATAAAGTTATTTTTCGACTATAATATAGTCATAAATAAATGAGTACACAACGTAGCCGCAGCATGCACGCTAATGATTCAATATCTAACTTTATTTCATATTATTTTAAACTTTATTATTTACATCTTTATCGAAGTTTCGATTCCGGTCAGAAAAAAATTGCATACTCACCACAGGACGAAAGTATGGCATTGTCACCCGCGTTTTTATCACGCGAGTAGGTGTGTAATATACTATTTTCAATTTCTATTACTTCACACTTCCTATATTGGTACACTTGATGGTAGTGCACTTGATCATTCTTTGCGAAAAATTATACATCAATATCTATTGAAATGTTTAAAGGTATCTAGGACTTAGTTTCAGAAATGGTGATATTTGGCGTTGGAATTAACTTAATTTTTATTTTACTTTTTTTAAGGAAAGTGCTACAAATACTCAAGATTCAGTTTGCTCAGTTACGGTAACTAGTTAGCCTTTGTTATTTGGACGAAAACAATAGGAAACGCTAATTATTAACCTTGTTTCACCATTGTCAACATTGATTGACTATTACAGTGAAAGGTTTTTGAAAATAATTTCTCTGTTTGGTTCTTGTTGGCGCACTTTTTAATGTTATTACTATAATAATAGAAAACTTCGCCACAATTCATTTCTTTTAATAAGCTTCAATTCTCTAGGCTGTGGTAAATTTCTCATTTATAATCTTCTTAATGATTCTATCTATGATGGCCCTAATTCTTCTATTTTGGATAGGATTATTTCTCCTATTATGTTAAAATCTTCGAATTATTAATTAACAGAAAATAATTTCCTTTTTCGTCGACTTGAAGGACCGGATGTTACATTATCAGTTTATTGATAGAATATTATAGTCCTCGAAAAATAAACTTACGGCATTTTGTAAAAAAAATGTTAAATATATATATTTGTATCAATAGTCACAGCTAAGACAGTATCTGATATGTATCATACGTGATTCAGTCGCACGTAGAGACCAAAGACGAGTTACTAATTTTGGTAAATTCCAGATATTTGACATCTATTTATATTATAATCCCAATTGCACACATTATCAGAAGAGATTTTTCGGAATTGAAAAAATTTAACAAATTGGAATTGGAGTTTCACAATCAGGAATATTCATTAGTACTATGTCTTTACGATCTTTAGATTTCTTCAAGTCCCAAGAATTACGGTCGTGAGACTAAACGCTTTATATATATTAGCGTGGAAGGGGAAACCCATTTGCTCTAATTTTTGACGTAGTTTTTTAAAAATTTGCGCTCGTCCGTGACTATCATATAGCATCCGATGATAAGAAAAAATCATTATTAAAATGTACTAATTTTAAATTCCTTGTGTTATAATTGTTGTCTTTAACGAGTCCTGTTCAAATATAATGTTCCCACGACAACAACAATTTAAGTGACAATGACATGCGGTATCCAATTGACAAAAATTAACTCTTTGATTTACAGTCTTTGTAAAAACTGCCAAGACTAATTGTACTGTCTAGATAGGTCACGGGATAGGTCTAGACAAAGTTGATTTCCTCAATCAATTAGTACCGCGTCGTTTTAGTTGACTGATTCGGACATCGAACCCAATATTAATGTTTACGATTTTGTAGTTCGATGGACTTTAGAATCTTAAGTGAATTTGATTTCACTAACTACTAACAGTTGAATAACAAAAGCCGTGATGGTCCAAACGAAGATGTAGTGTCTAAAATTGGGAAAGATATGCTTAGATGGTTTGGAGACGTAGAGAGAATGAATGAAAGGAGACTGACTAAAAGACTTCATGAGCCAAGTGTGAATGGGAAAGTTGGAAGGGGAAGACCAAGGCGAACGTTCCTGGACCAAATCCAGGACATTTTAAATAAGAAGCAGGTCATGAGTGCTCTAAACCGATGGACTGGTTTGAAATGTTAAATGAGAATGAAAGAAGCGAAGGAGATATGCAAGGGTCATGGCAAGTGGAAGGACGTGGTCTCTTCCTACCACAATGGGAATGAGGCGTGTTGCTATGTATGTATTGTCCAATGGATATACACGCGAATTTTTGTTCATTGTAACGGGTACGAATACTGGGCATAGACCACTAAGTGCTCTTCCTAAAACTTATGCTGTTTAAAATTTCTCATTGTGCTTTTCGGGCAAAGAAAATATCATGAGAAAATCTGCATATCCCACGTGTAATGCTGGGGTTTGTGTAAATACACACAGCGGTATTTACCTTTCTTTCCACAGTTGAAAAATTACAATATCTTGATTCATTTTTTTAAAACAAATAACTAGTCATTTAGAAGAATGGAAAACGATAAATAGATGTATACTAAATTGAACGCTACGAAAAAAAATGGCAGTAAACTAAAACTCAATTTAGTGCACATTTGGGCGGTCTTATCGCGCAAACAACTTTGCGGTTTTGTTGCATGAGACGGCTTTATAGAAAGCAAAAAGTAAGCAAGTGGTGTTTATAAAGAAATAGTCGTACACATATTACATAAAACACAAAAGTATATCTATATACTTTTTATTTGCAAAGCCAATAATTGATTAATTATGTAAATTAAAATGACGATCATTTATTACAAATCAATCGATTCGAAAACACTGTATTATCAACAATTACAAAATGTTATGTACATATACAAAAGTATAAATAAACTAGAACTTGAGTGAATGAATATTTTTGTTTTTTTAACGATTGATACTTTGAATATGATATTTGTAAAGAAACTGAGACCATATAGTAGGTAATAAAAAAACGTATGCATACGTATTCGTATATACGCAACTATCCACTCGATATCAATTATAAATTAGTAACCGCAACGAATTCAAAGCCGATAATCAACCCAAATGACTGACTTCTCCAATAAAACACTAATTAAAGGAAATTAATTAAAACTGATAAAGAACGTAATACGAGCCGTATTTATCAACAGTATGGTCTGTAACAAAAAATCAAAACACTCATTTCGTGTCGACGACCTTCTAGTTTGGAACCACCATAAAAGTGACCTTCGTAATTGGTAATAAGGGATAATTTTGAGTGTCATCGATTCTGAAAGTGTACAATATTGGGCCGGGGTTGAAATTCCTATTTACTCACACTACCTGTCGGTGTGTCAAGGTTGGGGTCAGTAAGGCCAACGTGAGAGCTCACACCTGTTATTTGGGAGCGTACCTGTGGCAAGATGCCAGCCTAGTACTAGGCTAGCAGGAATTACCAGGAGGTTGTATCGCTCACCTGACGCATGCGTCCTACCTGTTCTACCTGTAGTCATAACCAGTTTAATATGGTACCTGAGGGGTGAATTGTCGTGCCTATTCCGGTTATGAATTGCTAGCCTGAAAGTTCGAATTTAATTGGTTCGTGTAACCCTGACGCATGCGCTCTTGTATACGCATAAGGCTTCATTCTTGTACGGCATTTTGTGACTGACACGCGTTGAACCTGCTTTCGTAGCATATTTGATATAAATATTACATGCAAACATATATGACGTTGATGGATAAAAAACAGTCATTCCTTTTTTATTATGCTGTGTTAATGTCAAGGTCGAATCCAGTCGTAATAATTAGAATAGATACATCCAATTGTCGATGTGACGGTAACAAGTATCTTACCTGATTAAAGACGTTCGGTTATATATATAAGAGATATCCAGGTATCTATTGACTCATCCCGACATCTCTGGGACCATAAGGCGTAGAGACTGGAAATTTGGTAGGAATATTACATTTACCGAGTAGAGGTCAGCTAAGAACGGAATTTGCGAAATTCCACTCGCACGGAGGTTGCGGGGGTGGTAATTTTAGAAATTCAACTTAATGAACAAATACTCGTAATTCATACTTCACAGTTACAAACTATATCTTTTATGGTATGTAAATTTTTTTTTGACATAATGGAATCTATCAAAAGTAAATTTTAGGAAAGTTCACCCTCAAAGAACAGTCCGGGTATGTTTCTTACTTGTAAAACGATTTGCCTAAATTAATGAACGTGCTACCCAAAAAACATTCCACGCAAACGAAATCGCGGGTTCAGCTAGTATTACTAAATGTGAAAAGAAATTTCGTACATTATTGGTTTATTACATTAACACAGAATCGCAAATATTATATAAGTGTATGTCAATACACAATTTAATATCCTGCTAATATTTTACAGCAATACATAAATCTAATGTTGATGTTTACAGATATTAAGATAGATTAAACCTTATATATCATGGAAATGGCGGTGACGTTTATTGGACAATATTTCTTTTATTTATTTCAATTAAGCTCCAAGAATAAAAAGTGCAAAAACAAAATTATAATGTCAATTCTGATGGAGCGTCCCTGAACAGAAATTAGTTAACTTGGAAACTAAACCTTAAACGATATACAGCAATTTGACCATTGATGGCATTCAAATTAGCAAAAACACCTTTATAGTGTTCTTTAGTTATAAAACGTTAAAACCGAATAACATTATAATACATTGCAACGTAAATGAAACGCGGTTAAGCGTTGACTGCTTTATTGCTGCATCAAGTTTATTATTCAAGTACCTACCTTAATACACTCAATACCTTTCCCCTGTAACTAAAAGTTTTAACTTAACTCGTGGATGGCTCGTTCATAAGCACGCAGTGCTCGAGCTGACTCCTCTGGTGGAGGTGGGGACAAGTTTAAAGAGCTTCCAACTGCGCTCTTTTCTATTTCTTTGTTTTCCATCTCCTCAGGTGCCTCTTTTCACTAGCCTTCTTATACAATAAGGCTTATACGGCTCGGGCCGTGTGCTCACTGTAGGACTATCGGCGGTACTGGGACGAGACACATTTTTTAAATTTATTATTTGGTCTTGACGTCTGCGCCACATCCGTCCATCGCTTATGCGCACTTTGTAAGACACGGGGCCAGTTTCTTTTGTAACTGTGCCTTCAAGCCACTTGTCACCTCGAACTGCATAGTCTCGTGCAAGTACCAGGTCCCCCGCTTCTACCATCCTGGGTGTGCCACCAGCGTTATTTTTTATCTTTCCTAGGCAGCCCGTGTAAATACTGCGATATCTGGTCGCCGAGCATCTAACCGATTATGTAAACGCCGCCCGATCCATGACACTGATGGTGGCACTCCAGTAGTCGCATGCTCGCAATTACGGTAACTAAAAAAAAATTCACTTAAGGCTTAATGCACATTTTCTCCTCGTCGTCGTCGTCGTCGCTTCAGCCGTTGGACGTCCACTGCTGGACATAGGTCTCACGTAATGATGTCCACAAGGCCCGATCTTGCGCCGCCTGGCTCCAGCGGCTACCGGCGACCCTCTTTATGTCGTCGGTCCACCTTGTGGGGGGTCTCCCTACACTGCGCCGTCCGGTGCGGGGTCGCCACTCCAGCACCTTTGGCCCCCAACGTCCATCGGTCCTTCGGACTATGTGCCCTGCCCATTGCCACTTCAGGTTCGCGATTCGCAGGACTATGTCGGTGACTCTGGTTCTACTACGGATCTCTTCATTTCTGATTCGATCACGTAGAGAAACTCCGAGCATAG
>JACTOM010000019.1:572333-793005 GCA_015832385.1 Elymnias hypermnestra | reverse complement strand
TGGTAGCCGGAATACCAACGCAATAACAAATTATCTAATGATTACTATAGAACATCAAGACACTGAAACGATTGGCATCCGTACATGGTGGACATCCCGCAAGTCCGCATCAAACGATTTAGCCAATCGTTTCTGATCCGCACCGCTAAGGAGTGGAACGCCTTACCGCCTTCTGTCTTCCCAGACTCCTACGATCCAGGTACTTTCAAAGCAAGAGCTGCATCTACACTTAACATCAGGTGTGATAGCAACCAGTCGCATGCCTATCTATCATAAAAAAAAATATCTCGATTAAGTATTTTATGAGAGAAATTTTCACGATAACAATTTTCACATATGGCTGAGATCCGACTACCCATGTCAACTTCGTAGTTCATTAAATGTCCATCCACTTTAATGTACAATTAATAAGGTTTGTTGCCTTAAGTGTTCAAAACACTGCTATACAAATTCCCGTCATCCGAACTGTTATCGCCGTTTTCCAGAAAATTCTGCGAAAACGGTCAGTTAAAGGCGGTTAGGCGTTGACTGTTTATTGCTGCATGAAGTTTATTATTCGAGTACCTACCTTAATACCCAACATACATAACCGAAAAATGTTATAACGCTATTGAAAGCTTACGTTGTAATTTCAAGAAATTCCTGCTAGATAGCGTAGGAATTGACTTGATTATTTTTTGTAACTGTTGTACTTACTGGCTTTAATTCGAAAATATTTCAGATTTGAAGAAACTTTAGTTTAGGAAGTGCTACGACATAATCCAAATGCTGTAGTTATTCCATTGTTTAAATATTTATGTGAGATCTAGCTCAACTCAAAGAGAAGTTTTTTTAATGAAGTCTTAATTAATAAATTATGTTTGGAAAATAGTCTTGTTAAATATTTTGTTATAGTTATATTAAAAAATGTAAGCTGCAGTAATAGAAAGTGTAAGGGACATGCAATTATTATGTTCGACGTTAAAAATAGGGAAGAGGAGAAGTCATCTTCAATCTCAGCCAGGGGACAGGGAGGTCTCGGCAAATCTTTTATATTTTTCAAGTAAGAAACGACATACCATACAATCCTATTTACAAATAGCGCGATATGGTTGTTTAAGACACTTCTATCTTTTTAAAGTTATTTCTAGACTCTTGTATACGACCATAAAGCAAACTTAGTTTCTATGCGATATCATAACAAGAGGTAAGGCCTGTCTGTTACATAATAACTCTACCTATATATAATACTAACTTACATCTAAGCATTCTGTATAAAACTAACCTTTAGACTTGTAAACAACCTCATTAGTACATAAGGTCTATCGTAATAAGCTAACTACCACATCCTTATCTCCTCACGCACCCCACGTCTCAACCCCCACCACTTCTGCCCTATATAAACGCTTCCCGGACTCCTAACACACATTCTATTTCCAAACTCCTTACTATTTCGTTACTCTGTCTCTTAGTTTACTGTCACTCTGATAATTCTTAGTTTTATATTGGTTTATTGTAGTATTCTTTATATTAGTGCCATAACTTAAAGTTTAAGTTTAATTATTAAACATTAGTTTTTAAAAAGACTTTTTATTGCTCTGCCGCGTAACTTTGACCGGTATGTTTGTTTTCTTTACGATCTGGAACATCACTTAAACTTCAAACCAGCTATAATAACTAAACAGTTTTGAGTAAAGCATAAAAATGTTTTTTTTTAAGTCCTACAGCATCCAGCCCTAGGCGTTTTTAACTCAGTTAAAGCGACCTGTAAATCTTTCAGTAGATGGCGATGTACAATTGCAGTGAACGAATTGATTGCAAAATGAATTTTAGTAACGGTTGAATATAGTAATGAAAAAATTGTTTTAATATGAAGTTCATCGTCAATAAATGGAGTGGATAAAGAAAGTTATTCACGATTAAGAATTTAAACAAGATAACTTAAAAAAAAAATAATTCTATTACTTATCAACACGCATAAACCATTTATTACAGAAGACAGTTAAATTGCCATTACTAAGATTCAAAATAACAAAATACATATATTATATTAAAAATAAACCAAACTTGATATATTGACGGCGACGGATAAAAGATCGTGGTAGATGACTTCCTTTCCAGAAGCCCTTCATTATCGGAAAGGATAAAAAGTTACTTTGTTTTGAAGTTCCCCGGCATTAGATTAAGTGTAGAAAGCTGATATGGATTTATGAATACTATTATAAATACGGCGTATAATACATATTTAGAATAATAGACATCATGGAGAGCAGAGACAAATATATGACGTCACTTAAAACCGATTTACAACAAATAATCTATTATAACGATTTAAATAGAATTGTGAAAAATTCAAACATAAAAATGAGTTATATTTTTGGAGGAAAACATGTATCACGTATTGAAGCAATCAAAATTATGTTGCACTCAATTATGTAGAAATCATATAACACAAATATGAATGAAATAAATCGAAAACTAAACAAGAAAACGTTTACACATAATGGCAGGCACTTAAAATTTATTGAGCTTGTTATTTAAGTCCTACATTAAAAAACCTAAACCGCAATACGTAAATTATGATAGATATTCTGTGAATGTATAATGTAAGAGTGGAACTCATTAGCCAAAACTGAAGTTAATAGAAGTGCAAATTATACTCTTAATAATCCACTGACTGCAGTCAAATTCGACTCGCAAAACAAGCTTTAGCTTTGCCCGTAGACAACACTGATTTCCACCAATCTGTGTTTCAAATACGATGGAAATTCAAACATTTGTCAGCATTAATAATGTCGACTTTTGCAAACAACCGCCAACAAATTGCGCAAATCTAAATGAAAAGAATTAAATCAATAGTGTAATCATCTTAGCACTAGAACCTGATTGACTTGAAAGAAACGAATATGTGTAATTGCATTAAATAGACCCTACATTTTCTATATTAGAGTGATGAAGAATTTAGGGCACGAGAGGCTTATTAAGTTAGTCTTCAGGACTATTAACGTTGGGATTACATATATTTAAGTGTTGAAAATATGCCACTCTTGCCTCGAATAACTTTTAAAATAGTAGAAAAATCATAAAGTAAGTTTTTTGTAATGTTCAATTCTCTATAAATAATATTTCGTATAACTTGATAAGCAATAACAATCGGAAGATGTAAAATGCTTTCTCATGTTATTCTTCTGGAATTAGAAAGGTGCGATGCCGACTATTTCAATATTAATATTAATGGTTCAAATTTTAATTGGTGATATTTATATCACAACGGAAGTAAGAAAAAATTTTTTTTTGTATCGCTCTAATATATACGTATATATCAACGATAATGGATCACTGAATCACTGATCAAGAGATCTTCAAAACCATTCGCCCGAGTAGCTTAACATTTTGCAACTAATCCTTTGGCCACAAGAAGTCTCTATGAACTACCCATTTACCCATATCCCTACGAGATCGGAAATTTCGCGAGTGACACCAAGGAGGACAGTTAGTAGCTACTATTGCACACAGCAAGCATTTAGCTCTGTCATAATTAAAAGAACTTACAGCTTATAATATCACTCAGTATAGAGAATATGACTATCATCAATGCAGTCTCATGCACGTCCATACATTGGTATGGATGTGACTGGTCACATATACGCATGAACTAATTAATTAATTTATTTATTAAGACAGCCAAAACTTCTCATTTACAGACCATATCTTTTATTTACGGTATTTATGGTATGTGAAACTTGGTCAGAATTTTTTTTGACCAAGTTTTACATTACACATTAAATTTCATCTTAAAAGGCAGTGCGGGTATGTTTTTTATTTCTTATATGCTAACACAAAAACATTCCACGCAGACGAAGTCGCGGGTTCAGATAGTAATATATAAATGTATAAACCTTATTGAGACCCTATACGGACGCATATCATAACTTTATTGTTTTTAATTTATTACTAAGCGACGATCAAGTAGTCTTATTTTTTAAGTATTCGTATATAAGTGTTAGTTATTGGTATGATTTTATTGATTAATCTTAATTATAATTATATTCATTTATCTACAAAGTTTAATAAGCTTATTATAGTAAAGATATCTCATAGAATAATTTACCAATGATAGGAGTTTTAGAAGTTCCATAAAAATATTACTTTGTTTCGTGTCATTGAAAAAAATATGCTCTATTTTATGTATTCAAAGTGAGACCCTGACTCTGCGGACACAGTGGGCGGCGGAAATGCTATCGGCCGTCCGTTCCATATCGCGTGTTGATGAACACTTCTCACTCCTTCACTTTTATGTCTTTCTGGTACAATTTATTCACAAGTAAGAAATTTAAATATTTAGAATGTCACATTATTATCACGAAAGCCATGATGGGCCTAGTTGTGAGACGTGTGAATGTTCGTTTAAGAGAAATCGCCTGTTCGAATCCTATGATCATATAAAAGTAAAATTTACAAGCTCGAATCCATCATTGTGTTTTTCGGTGAAAGAAAATGTCGTGATGTAACCTGCATACCCCGAAAGTAATTTTGGGATATGTATAACCTGTCAAGCCGCTGTGGAGCAGCGTGGTGAGACTACGTTCTAAAACCCCCTTACGTTCTAAAACGCTATGATTAAGTTCTTTTACCTTTGTTAAGACCACAGCATGACAGACAAAACATTAAATTTCATTCATCAAATTAATTTGGACAGGTGACGTAGGTTTCTACCACCCCACAAATTCAATTTTTATTTATGTTTATTTAATATATTATATTAAAAAGACCCGGCTGGATATATATTAAAAAATGTATATATTGCGCTATAGAAAGCCATATTTTTTATAAATATTTTGTATATTTTAACAGCTTATATACAAGTTATGATTGTAGATATTTTTTATTTATATATACACGTTTAATCTAGTTTCAGTGCTTCTGTTTATATCACATTGTGATAAAAATTCAAGTTAAAAGCATGTTTATGCTAATAATAAAAAGTGAGCTTGAAATGACGGTTCCGAATATAATAACTTAATAAAATACTGCATACCAAATATGGACCACACAAGCGCAGCTTAGAGATGATTTAAAGTCAAAACCCTGGGAATACACTTGCCCCGAGCTTACCTGGAAAAAAAATGATAATATGTATTATTAAATGGCTTATTGTAAGCTAGGGAACTTAATTTTTTTTTCTGTAAATTTCACATAACAAACAAAATTACAATATAGTGTGACAGATTTGAATGTAATTAAAGTCGATTATTTGTCTCAGATTTTTAGCGACACTTAGACAAATCTAGAGGTATTGTAATATAATATTCAATATTCAAATATTGGAAGGCATCTTAAATGTTAAATGATTTCTAAATACTAAATTTATATCAATTAACATAGTATATATTTATGTCTTTATTCTTCTATATCTACATGTTTAGTTGGGAAGCTGATGGTGTGAGCCACCGTGCGAGAGACCGAGAACACGTTAAGCCGTCGGTCCTGCGCCTGACCTCTCTCCGATCGTGTCGGATTCCCGTCACATCGGAGGATGAGAGTGCAGGAATAGAGAGTGCACTTGTGTACTATGCCTGCCAATCCGTAGTGGAGCAGCGTGGTGGGTCTATGCTTTAAAAACCCTCTCTCCTAGAAGTGAGGAAGCCTGTGCCCAGTTGTGGGACGCTAATGGGCTACTACTTACTTACGCGTTTAGCCCATGTTCATTACCCTTTATGCAAATAATTTTAATGTACTTAAAACATATACATAATTGCGGCTCATGAAGTAACTAAGGCTTCAGCTTCTATATTATTGACATTTTCTGTTTTCTGCCTTGAACAGCAGCAGTACGTGGACTGTAAAACAACTTATAGCTGAATTCATGGCCTTTTTACCAACGTTAATAAATTTATTAATGTGGAAATTTCCTAACTTTAAGGTGGTTTGCATGTTCGGTAAATAAAGATCTTTATTAATATTATTTTTCTTGAATAGCTAAACGATAGACGTCATCCAGTTTGTATAAAACAGGTTATATAAAAAAAATTAAGATCATACCTACGCTAGCTATCTAGAACTTAAACATAGAAAGCAAACTTCTACCGTTTAGGTGAGTTAAAAAGTACATTTTTTTGCATAATAGATATAATTAATTAATTAATATTTGAATAAAATCAATGGACAATTCGCATTTGACAAGTTTAATATAAAATTAAGACAATCACTGATATTACATGCAATTCATTCAATCTAAAGGATTGGCTTTATTTTACTACTCGGACCGTTTTTTTTTTTAATATTTGATTTAAACAGTTTAAAGTTTTGAGCCCAATAATACTCATACTGTACTGTACTTTTCTTAATTATTTAAAAATTTAGCAGTACATATTGTTTTTATAATAACAAAATCCGTAGTAGGATATGTTTATAACAAAAAGATTATATATACGTCAGAATATCAAAGTTATTCATAGACATGACTGACTGTTGAAGTGAATTTTCTAATAGTTAAACATTACCATATGACGTTTTACCACAATTCCCTAGGCACTAAGTAGTATAGCATGTGTTTTTATGAATTAAAATAGAAATGATGTATTGTAAACAAATCGCAACTAAAGAAAGCTGTACGGCAACAACGAGTTGTTTGTTGCCACTGTGCAAATAGTCAGCATATTTATCAAACACTTATTTTGTATACCATAACTGTTGTGGCACACGACAGTTTTTCCACCAAAAACCAGCGTTAAAAATGTTTATCCATAACATCAATGGTATATTGGTGTAAAAACATTGCATTAAATATATTTTTATTTAGAAATTAAACAAAACAAGTTTTAGAAATTATGCTTATATCTTAGAAACACCTAAAAATATTATAACAGGTCATTCATCGGGAGATAGCTGATGTTTTAATATTTATCCCAAAAGCTTCTACGAAAACAGGGAATTCCATCCATATATAGAATATCATATTGCAAAATTACAATTGATGAAATAATGGTTAATATTGATAAAGTCCGGCTTTAGCGTGATACTTGATCCTATAAATAACTATGGACGACGGCACTTCACAACACACTCGCTAGCCCGTTAACTTCTAAGCCCAAAACATGTTGAACTTTAAAATTGCATCTATATCTCTATCTAAAAAATCTTTAGTTAACATTACTAGTTATCAATTTAATATTATATTTATTTCATCTATATATACCTAACCAAAGATCTAACAACGTGTGTGATCCCGGGAATAGGCATGCGTGTGAAAGGAACAAACGTACTAGTCAGTCTCCGTCTCACTCACATACATTTCATCACAAAACGCTTAGAAATACTCCAACATGTGGAGCTAAACATTCCACGAAGCATTAGAAAGCCTCGTATGGGAAATATATTAGAAAAAAAACAGCGTTTGCTTAGCAAATTCTAATCTCTACACATACTCGTCAACTAGGATAGCAGAAAGGAATAGGAAGTTATCTCACGTATGCCTCCGTGTGGGATACAACGTATGTTATATACACATACTCGTACACATTGCATATTCAAGGGGTTGTGTCCATGTCCCCTAACTCTACAACACACGAACATTCACACACCTGTAGAGTGTAAACACATCCCTATTTAAGCAAGAGGGAAAGAGATCAAGTGACAAGTCCCAAGTCGAGCGTTAGAGGGAGTTAGATATCCCGGCCGGTTTACGGTGGACATCAAGAACAAGTTCGAGTCTGCGCATCTTGACTTTATTTTAAGGGTGGCCGCCCGTCTACTGTTCGCTAAGTCTGGGTGCCTGGTAGATGTTTTCCATTTTAGGACAAAACTGGATAAAAAAGGGCAAATTGGATAGGGACCCATGGGAAGCTTCTCAAGGTAGCTTTGTTACTTAATGACTTAGCGACGGCGTTGAAGGGTGCGTAGCGTACGTACGGTTAGGCTCGGATGTGTGACACAGTATTTTTATTAGTATGCGTAGATCGAGATTAATAATAAACTTTTGGTTTGGGTTTTTATTTATATACTAGCTGACTCAGCAAACGTTGTTTTGCCATATAATTACTGTTATTGCTAATAAAAAATAGGGGTTAGTGATAGAAAAGTGAAAATTTAGGGTAGTATGTATTTTTGTGTGCTGTATCACAAAAAAATAGAAACAAAAAATTTTGACAAAGAAATAAAAAAAATCAAATTTTGGGGTGGATCAGCCATACTTAACATTTAAAGATTTGAAAATTAGATAGTAGCCGATTGTCAGACCTACTGAATACGCATATAAAGTTTGGTACAAATCGGTAAAGCCGTTTCGAAGAAGTACGGTAACTAACATTGTAAAAGGGAAATTTTACATAATAGACTTTACAGTCAGAAGTGAAACTTCTTCGGCAAAATAATTTTTAAGTCTTGTTTATATTTATACAAATCTAAAATTTTAGATTTCCGAAACTTAGAGGGAAGGTGAACGGAAGATATGTTTGGAATTTGATAATATAAATAATTTATTGAAATCTCAAAAATTGTGAATAAAAATGCCACATGTTTTTTGCTAATATTAAAATTATTAATTAAATTTTGTTTTTGAATTTAAAGTTTATGAAGTATTTTTATTTTATGAAAAATAGTATAATAAATTATTAAATGACGAGTGGTAAATTAAAATGCCACATGTTATTTGTAAATATGAAAACTATCTAACGTTCAATCTAATTAGCATAAAAAACGCTGCACAACTTCGTGACGCTAATCACACGATTATTTAAAGCAAATCCAAAATTTTTTCATGAGGTTCGACGTTAATTTCCAAAATTAAATCAGGTGTTTTCATCCAACTTGTGAGATAGATGATATGGCTTATAAAGATATGGTTTTGAACTCGGTTAAGTTGCGCTGTTACGACGTCGTTTTTTTACAATATTAAATGTCCTTTAGCTTGTAAGTGATACTGTTGTCATTTTCGTAGAAAAGTATTTTCAAGAAACCGATTTATTTCTCTTTAGACCAATCATGCATACAGCATGGCTCATCGAACTCTTTGTTAGAATGGGGACGAGTTAACCGACCGCGAAATACGATCATTATTAAGTGAACAATCCCTATAAAGTACAATATCTTCCTAATCACTCCATTTAGGCATTAATACTATTGACTAACATTATATGCTTTTAGATAATAAATATTTATATAAGAATGATATGATTTCGTTTATTTTAGAAATAGTTTTTATTGTTTTATAAATTAATACTAATTATAGAATACATTTTTAGTATTTTTTTATTTTTTATTAAATTTATTGTTTTTGTACCAGATTTTGGAAAAAATATTAATCTTTTAACGTTACTAATGAGAGATACGTAGTTTAACCCATCATTTTATCTTTAATAATGTTGGTGAAATTAAATTTTAGTACAAAGAAGGCGAAATTTTAGTATAAGAATACAATTAAAAATATCTAACGTCGAAAAATATAGTCGACGTATTATTATAGGTTTTACGAGTATTTTTAAATGCTACTTTTCGCTATCTTCGTTATAGTACAAGCACTCATTTTTACTTCATTGCTTCGAATTCTTTAAGGCGTTGCAATGAATACGATAAAATGCAAAATTAACACTTCTTTCTTTAACTTCCGTGCACCATTACTGGTTGTATGCATTACAACTTTGCGTTCCGTTATTGTTTGTCGGAATACCGCTTTAGGGCAAAAGTAGAGTTGAAAACTAGCTTCTATCCGAGGGTTTCATAGTTAAGATTTCAAGAGGGAATAGATGAAATCGGTGCCATCTACGAATTTCAGATTATTATTGCTTTTAGAACTAAATTATTTAATAATAGAAGCTAATAAATAGTAAGTAAAATGCAGAACCATTATATGTATTATATGTAATAAATAAAACGTACTTATTTAGATAATTTCTAAATAAGTATGTTTTATTTATTACATATTACTGAAGGTTTGCCCACAAAAACACTTCACTTGCTCCATAATTAAATTGCATTCAATTGTATGTTTTATGTCGCAAAAAAATTGTACTGTCTTATACAAGCTTTTCTTTTAATCTTTCAGGTAAAAACAATCAATACGAAGATTTTTTTTATTTCAGTACACGTTAATAGTCTGTTTTCAAAAATAAAGGAGTTATTATTTTACATACGACTTAGTCGCAGGTAGTTTACAGTGCTTCAATAGTTTTGATATCATCGATCAGTCAGTAAGTTGAGCTTTTTTTATTATTTTCTTGTAGATATTATCAAATGTTACCAATATACCGTATGTATTACCAATTGTTTACAAAATAAGATATTATTGATAAAAATGTTAATAAAGTACGTATTTAACCTAAACAACTGCAGTGCAAATAGCATCTGCGTTGGTCCTATTTGCTTAACTGTCAACGTTGACAACCTGAGTTAATATTGATGTGACTGGTCCGGACAATATTTTCTCTTCAAAGTTAATGTTTTCACTTTAAAATATGCTTTTAGGTGATAAATTTTCAGCTACAGGTGTTAAATCCACGAAACTCGAAACGTATATTGATTACAGAATTTTATACAATGTTTCATTATATTAAAACCGGTATGCCTGGGGAAACGAAATCTTTTTCGCAAAAAACTAACGTTTTTAATCTCCTATATAGTTGTTTATTATAGAAACGTATGTATTTGTATCTCCGGGCTGATAACTAAAATTGATAACCTAATGACAATTGCTTAAAATTTTAAACCTGTTAAAACCTGTTTTTTAGCTTAAAACATGATTTTTGAATTTATTTTAAATTAATTTGAAATTATTTTGACATATGTGTATAAGCAAAAAAACAATAACTCAAAGTGACATAAAACCATTTAAAATAATAATTACAATATGTTCCTAAATAAAAAAAAAACTATTACGTAGATACGACGTCAAAAAATTAAAGAAATGTATCAACAAAAAGCCTTTAACTTCCCACAAATTTAAAAACTGTTTTAGATAACAATATATCACATTCGAGATACCTTATTAGTATAATTAATACTATTCACGAAACTTTAATAAGAGGGTGTAAAAGATTCCCTTTCGATGGAATTCTAAACAAGCTGGTCCCGAAGGAATGCGTCACTATCCCTTTCATATTTCCGTCCTTATCTAACAAAGAAAGTTGTCTAAACAGGTTAGAATTGATTAATGATTTATGAGTCTCATTTGACCCTAGATAGCTAACCTCCACTGAATCCCAGCTAAGAAATAACGCTGTATCTTTTGGTGCTTCCCAACATTTTGCCTTTACGAAAGAACTCAGTATGAGGCTGGTAAACTTTATCTCAATTTTGACAAAAGTGGTAATCATTATGATATTTACAAAGATTGTTAGAAAGATTTGGATAATCCGTAGACATTTTACTGGAACACACTGCTCAGAATGAAATGGAATGAATGAAAATAATAAACCTAAATAGTAAAATTAATCAACCAAGGTAGCAATAAATCCAAGGAACTTTTTCCATAGAAACCCCCATAAAAACTTAAACTGTTTAAAAGGAATATTAAAAGATATATTATTGTTTCTACAATGGTAAAGCATCATAATGCTTTAGAGGATCCAACCATACTAGAAATATTTGAAAACTAAAAAGTCGTAAAAAGTTCATAGGAAAAGTGTAACCAAATTTAATTTTTAAATCGTAAATTTTTGAAGTGAATCGTTTTAGGCGCATGAGGATAAAATTTTTACGGATGAATTGCATGATTAGCGTCACGAAGATATGCAGCGTTTTTTATGCTAATTCGTTTGAGGGTTAGGTAGTTTTAATATTTAGAAATAACATGTGACATTTTAATTTGCCACTCATTATTTAATATACATAAATATATTTCATAAACTTTAAATTCAAAAACAAAATTTAAATAATAATTTCTAATATTGGCAAAAAACACGTGGCATTTTCATTTACAACTCGTCATTTGAGGTAGATTTCAATAAATTATTTGTATAAATTTTCGACACTTTTAATATTTTAATGACAAATTCCTAACATATCTTCCTTTTTCCCTCCCTCGAGGTCTCTGAAATCTAAAGTTTTAGATTTGTTTAAATATAAACAAGACTTAAATATTACTCTGCGAAAGTAGTTTCACTTCTGATATACGAGTATGTACTTTTTACGTACGCACTTAACTTTTTTCATACTTTACATATTTATTTTTTATACATGATTTTATTTTTTTTATTACCCACTGTTGTAAAATGTTAGTGTTAATACTTGTTAGAAATTACTGCCTCCCCGAATGTAACCACTGATAAAAATTTGGTAAGAAAATTGAACATTCTTATAAGTAAGTGAATCTGTTTGTTAATATATGTCTTAAACCAGATTTTGAATGCGAATGATTTTTACGAAAAATATAGGACTTTTTAATAAGTACAATGGTAAAATTTTGTTAAAAATTCCTTCTATAACCAATAATGTTTTTCTTTTTAAATGGAATAGGTGTTCTTCTTATACCCATACTTGTTTTATTTTTAAATGGTCCGAGTTAAAAACCTATCCTAAGTTTGAAACAACTAACCTTTTCAAAACATTGTTATTGTTATAGTATGAGTACGCAATAGACACATAGGCACGTCCGACCGGCTTCTGGGCGTTTAAGCCTGTGAATAAATACAGCTATACAGTTATGCTATCCTAGTACTCGAGGTGAAACGAGCGTTACGTCATCACGTGAGAAGGCTTCAAAGGTAAAAAAGAATTGAAATATCTGGATTAGCTTACTTACTTGTATTAGATATATAATTTAGTTATGTATACATATAATATAAACTAAAATGGAATTAATAATACTATTATTAAAACAAAAACATTTTTTTAGTAAGAGATTAAACTACTAAAAGAAAAATAAAAAGAAGTAATTGTATAAATTAAAAGTGGGTGCGTACAAAGTACACATGTCAGAAGTGAAACTTCATTGGCAAACTTTTTTTTAAGTCTTCTATATATTTATACATTTCTAAAACTTTAGATTTCCGAGACTTAGAGGGAGGGAAAAATGAAGATATATTAGGAATTAAATTAAATTAATTGTCATTAAAATATCAAAAATGTCGACAATTAATACAAAATAGTTTATTGAAATTTCAAATGACGAATTGTTTATAAAAATGCCACGTATTTTTGTCAATATTAGAAATTATTAATTAAATTTTGTTTTTGAATTTAAAACTTAGAAAAGAGAATTTATGAAATGTTTTTATTTTATATTTAATGAAAAATAGTATATTATATTGTTAAATGACGTTTGGCAAACTAATCTTCAAACGAATTAGCATAAAAAACGCTGCACATCTTCATGACGATAATCACGCGTTTAACCCGTAAAAATTTCACCCTCATGCGCCTAAAGAAGTTCCACTTCAGAAAATATAGTAAATTCTTCAATTGATTCATTCATATAGATAACCTTCAAGTAATAAATTAGCAATTTAAAATACAGTATTATAAAGAAATCTGTTTGAATAATATAAACGAAAAACAAAAAGAATCTATTGTATAAAAAAGTTAAGGTCACTTCTTAAATTCTTCAATTCATTCATTCACATAGAAATTAACCGTCTGAATTAATTATTAATTGTTAATAATGTATTATGAATAAATATTTGAACTGTGAATAAAGAAAATAATTATTAGCGATTAAAAGATAATATATACAATATTATAGAGAGGTTCTGAGGAAGGATTTAAAAAGAAGCAAATAACGAGTGTGCCTTACTAAAATAAATAATTTAATAAGCAAGAGAGAATCTAGAACATCGATATTATGATAAAAATAACTGAAAAGTATGTTTTATCGAACAATAAATAAACATTGAGCTTCCGATCTACTTAGGAGTGAATCAGTCTATTTCTAGTGAGTGTTTAAGAAAACTAGCCTAAAACTGAATGGAGTAATATCTGTAGTTGAAATTTTACACAATAAAATATTTTTATTTACGTAAGCAAGAAAAAAATAAGAAGTTTGTATTTGGTCTTTATGTTATTATTTTTCAATATTTAACGGATATTTGGCTGTTTTAATATACTTTTCCTTATATTTAAACTATTTCCAATATATAATAAATATAAAGCGACGCTTCAAGTATTTTCGTCGCAGTTAAATCAAAACTTAAGAAAATATTTTCAATATGTTGAAATGATTTTATTCTTGACATTATTGTTACTTGAAAAATGTGTAACTTTATAACAAGCTCTAAAATTTAAAAATATTCAAGAGCCTTTTACAATTACAATTTTACAATTTCTAACAAATGTGCTTCTTTCTTTATTCATTTCAAAATGCTGTTACGATGTAAAGTTTTTATGTGAGTGATGTTGTGATAAATGGTTCTGTTAACTCGATGTTGTTTTGTATTCATTAATAGTATACAAAGAAAAGTAAATTTAAAAGTAACATGTACATCACCACCAGTGGCTATTGAACTAATCCAAAAATAAATATTATAAACCTATGAATATTTAATCTGTAATAAATTAAGCCCACACCGCAGTTAGCGTTTCAACATATCTAGGCATGAAACAAAGCAGAGCGTCCCTGGTAACCTACTTACTGACTAGATGAGTTTACATTAGAGCGAGGTGTTTCTTGTGTACATTAGAAAATCTTTGATATTTCTGAGTTCAATGCATACATAGTAAAAAAGGTTGAAGTTTTCCATTTTATTGCCGTGTATATCAGTAGATATTTTGTTTTTATTACCATTTTTATATGCAATTTTTGTGCTCTAGAACAGTCCCCCAACCTTTTTTAGGCCATTACCCACTATTTCTAAAACTTTTATAAATTTTATATATAAACAAATTAATCCATATTTTATATATATAATATGAATTGATTTGATTCATTTTATAACTTCTAACATATTGATTTCATTCTTATAAGAAACATAAATTATAAGTTTTAGGAAGAAATCACTATGACATTGTTATAAAAACATCGTAAATTAAAAATGTATAACGAAAAACTGAAATTAAAATTAATTTAGTACAATGTCTCATCCCCTCCCCCCTTTTACTTTAAAATTTCCCCCTTATGGGCCCACGTTGAGAAACGCTGCTCTAGAATATTTTCGAAGCATATCATTATTACAAAGTAACTAAAACAGTTTAAAGTAATTTACGTATCAGTGTTCAAAATAGTCAATTTACCCGAATTTTCTGGTATAATAATTACTTTTTCCAAGTTGTAATATATGTTGTATCAGAAGTAATGTTACATTTTATATAAAGCTTTATTATCAGGCGCTATTTTTTGCTGTGATCGATCACGTTACTCAATGCTTAGAATATTTTCTCAACTTTGAAAAGTTAGTTTCGTAAAAATTTTGATTACAATGCTTTTTTCCAAAATTTACTTCATACAGATTTCTGTTTTATTGCTGCTTTAAAGCTTCACCTTACTATCTTCTTTTTCTAGTAAAGTTGACACTAAATACATTGAAAACTTTTGCGAGGAAATGTTACCTTACCTCTTAATCATTTCGGTACGTTTTACAATGATTCTTGTCAAATCGGTGAAGTTATATGTGATCAGATAAAGCAAAAAATACTCCTCGGCGTTGAAGGGCAAGCAAGAGCGCTGCTTAATTCGATTATGCCGCCATTAAAAACCGGTAGAAATTAAATTCTTCATATTTAATCTTCATCGTGGAATTAAAATAGTTTCAAATTACCATACCATTAGAAATATAAAAATAATTTATTGAAACTGTTTTTGTTAAAAGTCGGCTTAAAATCCGCTTATCTTTATTAAAATATTTGTGTCTAAATTTTCAATACGTAAAAACTGGCTAAATGTTTGTTGGACCTATTTGTAAATACTTTAGCTTTTATTCAATATGTAAAACGATATAATAGACTTCGCTTTACGGTGAATTCTCGTCCTTATATTTTTTGTACACTACATACTTGCTAAATATTAAAATCATTTATAAAAAGACAGCTTATTGAAAAACCAAACTATTATTTGAAGGATAACTTACACGATGATACAACGTAGGAGTGAAAGCTCTGTTCTAACTGAAATTATATTGTAATGATGATGATTAAAAAAAAGATCACCCCACTGAATTCTCGTGGGTTCTTCTTAGAACTTTGGATATCATGTCATTCGTTAATAATATCATTGGAAATAATATATTAAAAAAACTCTATATTTCAAACATGTTATAAAAACGTATTTCAATAGATAATTTGATTTGAATATTTAATTTATATTCCAGGTCGTTTCGTAGACAAAATACCCCTCGTTATCACACCTATTAAAATAGGACCTTTACCCATCTTTTACCTTATCTCTCCTAGAATATTTAACTTAGTAATTTAATTAAGGGAATTTTCTAAGAATCACTTTTCACCTCGGGGCGGTCTTTTTAGTATCTGTAAATAGAATTTAAAGACAAATAGTTTAAGATAAGCCGTAGGGCAGTATAAAACGTTTTAATGTTTCATATAAAGTTCCCTTTTAGAGGATAAAAGTTTAGTTGTGAAGAATATCCAAAACAGGATATTTATTAAACGTCAATATCATTATGTTTTTATATGATTAACCCTTTGCACTCTTGAATATATTTCACCTTATTTTAAGGCATTTCCAACAATTCAGAACATTAAAAATTTTCGAATATACTGTATTTAAAACAAGATATATTTAGTATTGAAAAGAAAAAATATATTTAATAATATTAATTACTTTGAAGAATGCTTTATTATAATGTCCAGTCCATTTCAACATAGGATTTGATGTGAGAAATACGATGTCTAGCTACAATTGACATAGGATTACAAAGGGTATAGCTAATTTTACTGCTTATAGCCCTTGCCCTTTATAAATCACAGCTTTTACAATTTACCTTTGGAGCGGCGTGGTAGTAGACCTACCACTTAGCAGACTGAAAACATCGTAAGAAAACTTGCATGTCAGGTGAGTAATTCTGGAGTACATGTAGTCTTCCCGCATTAGGGTAGAAGTTTCTTGGGTCTATGCTCTAAAATCCTGTATCTTATGAGTGAGGAGGTCTGTGCCCAGCAGTAATCGCTATATAGCATTAGCACACTACGTACAATCCTATTAGCAGGAGCGCTAATAGGATTGTACGTAGTTGTTACCTTGTAAGCTATAATTAGGGATTTCAACCACGGATGTTATGGAGTCTGATCTCACAAGAGATATAGAATTCACAAGATGTTATAATGTGTAAATGTACATATATGTTATATCTATATCAAGGGGTGAGCTGCAAAAGCCAAGTCCAGTAAGATGACGACTTAACGTCTCACGCGATTTAACGTGTCATCGTTGTAATCCAAACATTCAAAACAAGTATTGTTAATTTAGCACGAATTTAAGAAGAAATCTTTTATTATTTTACGTGAAATTTCAATAGATAGCATATATAATTATCTATAAAACAAATAGCATTAAAAAATTAATATCTGAAAATACTGTATTAAGATCATGTGTCAATTCAATACAAGTTAAAAAGATGTTTTTGACCTTAAGTAGACGAACAAAAAAGTATCGAACTATTGAAAATTTTAAAGAGATACACGTAGAGAGAGAGAGTGTAAATAGTCATGGGTCATGTATTCAATTCCTATTGAATAATTTAGTGATATTTAAAGAAAGATAACTAACAATATAAACATAATAAACCCCATAAAAGAATATAATACTTGCATCGGTGTATTATAGTAAATTTTATAAATGTAAAGCGCTAAAATGTTCACGTAGGGAGTAATAAATTTTACGATAAGTAATAATGGTCCGCTGGAAGAGTAATATCAAGGTCTAGGCTGTAAACTTGATCGACGTTGGCCCTAAATGCCCTTTGTAATGTTAAGGATTGGATGGTGCAATTTAAAAACTTCAACGTTTTTGTTTCATAAAAACTTTAACAAAATGATTACCATATATTACACCGCTTTACTCTTTTGGTATAATAACAAAGCAGTAACCACGAATGAGCGACAACCTCTCTGGTGCAATGGTACCACTAACTCGCTTAGCTAACTGAGATCTTGAGTTCGATTTTCGGCAGAGTAAATTTAAAAAATTACATCTTATTAGCCTAAGTCTGGACTATTGGAAAGCTTATGGCCATGGCTAATTACGTCCTTCAAGCAAAGATTTGCCACCAAGTAAATAATATGCGACAATCATTTGGTCACCTTACCTTAAAACACATTCGGACCAAATTCAGCGAATTCAGTGACGCTTTTTTAGATCCCTGGCCTAGTGTGACGGTCGGCGACGTTCTTTCAGTTATGTACGCAGGCTTGAACACAACAAAGTCGAATCTTTATTAATTCGAAGAGACATCTCACTGCTAACATATTTAGACAAAATCTTGCATTAACGTGATGACGCTCCCGCGTTATTGTCTTTAATTAATATTTACATTAAATATCGCAGGCGAAATCCGGAAAAATGCATTACATTTGCCCTTAACGTATATAAAAATAATTCTTCTTTTTATAACTCGACTGTTACAATGTGTCGACTGTGCAATGAATTAGCCTCTACGACCAATCTTGATATTTTTAAACACAACCCCACTACCTTTGTCAAGTTACAAGTTTTTTATTTCATATCTTTTATGTATCTATAGAAATAATATATTATATATTATTTATATATATATATATATATATATATATATATATATGTAGATATACCATTAACAAATATCTTATATAGTTATAAACAAAAATTCTTTTTTTTATATCATATTTAAGTTTCTAGGGCTGTTGTCTGGAAGAGATTGTTTGTAGCAATAAGACCGCCTTTGCACGCTATAATTATAAAATAAATATTTTAGTTTATGTTCCTTTATTTTTATAATGTGTGAAATAAAGTGTTTTCTCTCTCTCCATTCGATGTTGCGTTTTCAAACACCAAATAGATTTTTAGTGTAAAATATTATAATGCTTCTTTTATGTAATTCTTAGTCTTCGTTTAATGATCTTATTTTATGTATTAATTTTGTCAAGTGACACGTCCTTCATTTTTTGTACAACATTGCTGCCTGTGTGCACACTCTAATTTGGAAATGTGATTTGATTGTCGCGCGTATGTAATATTTCATAATCTGTAAGTGTGTGAATAAATAAAAAAAAATATGCGTTTTTGTACGATGCTATGTTGAACTCATAAAGGGTAAGTTACATCTTACCAGGTTAGTGCGCTTTCATATTAAACGATATCATCACTTACTGTCAAGCGAGATCGCAGTTAAGCAAATTGATATAAGGTTTTTTCATTAAGAAGTTCCCCATACATGCCCATGAAGTTGGGAAGTTCATGGTTCCTCGAAAAGAACGTAAAGTTCACTCAGGACTGCATATAAACACAATCTAGTGTATATTTTAATACCTGACATTTATAAGCGAAAAATTTTTAATACATAACATAACGCTTTTATTTAAGGCTGTGATCATCACTAAAAGAAGTCGTTTCATATAATAATGATCGAAATCCACGATATGTTAGTCTGCATATATAATTCGAATCGTTATGATATAAATACCATTCAATTGTCTATTAAATATGTATAAATAAGCTTTTAGCTCAACACCTACGCAAGATATGTTTAATCAAAAGCGGTCCTTATTACATCAACTACAGCAAATCGAGCCGTTTTGTAGATTAAACTACTTTAAGAGTAAATGTTAATGTTAGTAATCACATTCCTTCGAAACGGCTTGACCTAATTTTATGAAAATTTTTATGCAGATACAATATGTGTGAGAATCGGCTACTATCTACCTCTAAACCTAAATGATAAGCGGTATCCTACCCTGTCTCAGTGCTCTGGTGGTTAGCTTGTAAGACTACAGACATGAGGTCCTGGGTTCGAGTCCCGGGTCGGGCCAATTAAAAAATGGATATTGACTTTTCTATTAAGATTTTCTCAATATTTACCCGAAGTTGGGAATTTGGTGGTGTGATCCACCAACGTGCCTCGGAGAGCACGTAAAGCCGTCAGTCCTGCGCCCGATATCTATTCGGTAGTGTCTGATTCCCGTCACATTGAATTATGAGAGTGAAGGAATAGAGAGGGCTCTTGTGTACTATGCCTCCCAATCCGCAGTGTAGTAGCGTGATGGGTCTATGCTCTAAAAACCCCTCTCATACAAGTAAGGACGCCTGTGCCCAGCTGTGGGACGTTAATGGGCTACAACTTACTTACTTACCATACCATAACATTTTCATACCCCTAAGTGATAAAAGGTTTCGTACACCTCTAACATTTTGTTTTTTTTTGTGGATCATTTTTTTATAATATGGAATTAAAAATACACACAACTCTAAATTTTCACCCCTCTATCAACAACCCCTATTTTTTAATACCGATATCAGTTATTATATGGCAAAACAACGTCAGATCGGTTTATAATAAAATGATATCGAACTTCAATATATTTTTATAATATATTAATCAATAAAGTTCTTTATGAAACACACATTCTAGTTTAATTCATTATTTAAATAATACACTTTTTATCGAAAGATCACGTACAAGCATTATATTTTTTTTTGTTTAATTAGTTTAAAAAGTTTGTGGCGTTAGTAACAGTAAATGGAAAGGTGTTTAATTCTTTTATATTACTTGTTTCTTTTAATATCGCTTACATTATGGACCAAAGCTTTTGTGAATCTCCGAATCGCCACACTCACTACTTTATAACGTACATGACAAAAAAGAGCTCTTACACTATAATAAAAGGCTATCGATGATTAAGCTGCATACACGTTATCAGTGGTAACGTAAATTTTAAAAAGGGCATAAGATTGTAACTTTGTTTCTTTTACAGTGATTAAAAAACAAGATATATATAAAATAAATAATGTCCTACTCTAGTAATATAAAGTGGCATCCAGCAAGTTTACAAATAATATATTTTGTAGTGAGAGAGTGAATAAAAAAGTATGTTATTAACAATTGAATTTGAGCAAGAGAGGCTTAAATAAGGATAGAGAGAGATAACACTTTATTGCAAAGAAGGTAAGAATAAAAGACATTCAAACAAAGAGACTGATTACTATAATATGAGCGAGCAAAGGCAGTCTTATGACTGCAAGCAATCTCTTCCAGACAACCTTCGCATGATGAGAAGCTGAATAAAATAAATAATAGGGCAGAGCGGTGCCAGGAACCTAAATGTATTTTTATTTATAAGGTAATTGTGTATGAAGGGATTGTGTGATATAATCGTAGGGATTGAAAGAACTCAATTATTAACCGACTTCAAAAAAAGGAATAGGTTATCAATTCGTCTGTATTTTTTTTATGTTTGTTACCTCATATCTTCCGACTGGGTGGACCGATCTTGATGATATTTTTTTAAATGAAATGTGGTGCTCGTCATAGGGTCCCATTTTTTTAAATCCAGTTCTGATGATGGCATCCATGAGAAAACCGGATAAGTGTTAAATTTGCATTAAGCATGTGCGCGACAAAAGGACGAATAACTCAAGATCACGCCGACCAATTTTGTTGATTCTTTTTTTATTGGAAAGGATATACTTCAAGAATAAAGTGATGGAACTCTTCAATTCTTAGGAGCAAATAAACGATACTCGCCAGAACCTTCTATAGGCTATCCAGATATTTGAGTTACCTACCGTAACTTTGGTATGGTCAAGTGCTAGTCTTAGTTAAATATGACGATCAATGAATCTCCTCAACGGCTTACAGTAATGCTGCGGTTTGAGGCAGAAATTATAAGTGTCTGTAATCAAATAGCAATGAGCGTACGTTTGTTGCTGCATTGCAACACGTTTACTTCAGATTCACTGAATATCAAAAAATAAATAAAAATTTTAACAAAAAAAGAACGGCCTTCAAATAGACTTACAAATATATTAATATGCTCCAAAAAGTAAGAAATAATTGTGTATTCTTTTAAGAATACGAAGAACACTATGTTCTTCGTATTCTTATATTTGGAGTCGGTGTCAGCCAAGGTACCTACATATATAGCTATAAGTCGGAGAAACGCGAGAGCTGCCAAGTGGACACCCGAGGAACATCTTCCTTGGCTATCACCGACTCCGAATATAACAATACGAAGAACACTATAAAAGAATACGCAATTATTTCTTACTTTTTAGAGCTTATTAATATAGCTGTAGGTTGTAACTACATATATAGCTACAGGTGGGAGAGACGCGGGAGCTGCCAAGTGGATACGCGGGGAACATCTAACTTGGCTGACACCGACTCCGAATATAAGAATACGAAGAACACTATAAAAGCAATTATTTCTTACTTTTTAGAACATATTAATATATTTCTAAGTCTGTTTTTAAGGCGGTTCTTTTTTTGCTAAATTTTTTATTTATTTTAAAATGTACTCATTGAAAAAGAGCGATTCGTAAAATGTTCATGCACTAGTGGCGTAATTAGGAATTTAAACTTAGCTAATATTTTTTTGTACATATGAAAATGAATTTTATATATGTTGGAGTGCAATAGTCTGTGAAACGGTGGCGCCATCTGTCTATCGGCGTGGGGCAGAGTCAATAGTGGCAATCCGGCGCGCGTCTTTCCAGTTCTTGGATGACAGTCCACCAGATCGGTCGACTATAGAAACAGTTGCGTTCCTAGCTATTATTATTAATGAGTTTGTGTAAATTGATATCGGGAAAATTAAGCGATTGAACATTATAATCTGAATTAATAAAGTGTTTGATTGCACCAATATCACCCACCAACGCCTACAGGAAGGAAATTGAATTATAGATGCCATTAATGACGATGTCGGCGGAGAACCCTACGCCCCTATTGCTTTATGCTCCTTTCACTCTTATTCTCCGACACATATTTAGTCTTTTTTTTATTATAGAGAAACTTTTTTTTTACTTTAAGAACGACAACACTGTTCAATTTTCCTTCATTTTTAAAGAAATGTTATTCATTTAGGATACTGCTTAACCCTTCGGATGGCGTTATGTTTCAAGTTGTCTATCTACTTATAAAGGTAAATATAGTAGTAATGTCCTAAAATTTTAACTGTAAATGATTTTATCGGAAAGAAAAGTTAAATTTTACTTCAATAAAACTTATATTTAGTTCAATTTGATTAAGTTTTCTTGAAGCCATCAATGTGTATCCGATGATCCAATAAATCATAGTAAAATTCGTAATTAATCTTCATGAGTTCTCTTAGAGTCTTGTGGTCAATATAACTTCTTCATGAAAGCTTTAAAGATTACGATCTTAACGTAAACTATGAAACTTTATAATCATTTACCGTCATATTTACAACTAAGAACATTTGTTTTTAAAATGGTTTTTTTTATTTATGATAGCTATTATTTTCAAATTTGAACAAACAAAACCTTAGAAATATTGTTATAAATATAAGCTACTAGGAAGAAATATACATTATGCTCCGATAATTGACCATATACACTCAATAGAGCGTCAAGATCATCGATTTAGCTTCGGTCTTCGTAAAAGAATGATGAGACTGCCTTTACGTATTCCCATGATTAATATTACATTTACTCTAACTGTACATCATAGCCCTAAGCTTGATAGCGTCAATTAATAATTTCATATCTATTAATAATATGTGTTTCCCAAAAGGTATTAACACCAAAGGGCTGACACACAAATTATATAGTGCCTTTGAAACGTGATTTATATTTTCTTTTTAACTAAATATCTCTAAACACTTTATTTTCTGGATTATAATAATTAAAATGACTTATGTTTTTAGGTTTAAATACCCTGAACAAAGAATATTTATCACATTCTCTAACACTTTTGCATTTACAACAAATAATAAAACTCTGGACCTGTGTAGAGTGTTCCCATGTACTCAATTGAAAATAATGTAATCGTACTCTTTTTCTGTATATATAATAATGAATCTAATATATTGATTTTTAATTTTATTACACATATATGACTGAAAAAAACTAACGCAAGCGGCAACCTTATAGCTCGAGTAGCGATTTTTTCCAATTTTATTAGTTGCGCTTTTTCTATTTAAAATTTATAAAAACTATTATTATTATATTAACTGATATAACCACCTTGTATTTTAATCATATACACAGTACATATACTACAGACACACAAATATCTCTTTTTTATAATAATACACAAGTAAATAAAAAGAAATGAATTATTGTGAATTCAATCTGGCAGCCTCGCTGGCGCAGTCGTGCGAGTACTCACTTTGCTAGCAGAGGCCTTGGGTTCGATCCCTGAATTTAGAAAATCGTATTTTCTAATTTGTCTGAGTCTGAACTGGTGGGAGGTTTCGTACCACCCTACCAGAAAAGACGTACCTGTGTAGAAATCATAAGAGGTAATCGCGTCTTATGATTGTACTGAATCATCACTTACCAGATAAGATCATAGTCAAGCACTAAAATTGTCAGCAATAACAAAAAAAAGAATCCATAATGTTATGTATTCGTAAGAAACACGCCAAAAATAGTCATTCCGTTCTTGATAATCCACTTGTGCTTTTTCAAAAATAACCTGACATCCCTAGATGTCGTGGGAGTTTCTACTTATCACTATCGCTACAGGCATGAAATGGAACTTAAAAATTAATGTTAACACTCAATGAGTGTTCATGGTGGTATACAATCTTGGTTTATAGTAAGCACTCGATGGAATAAAAATATATCGTAATTTTGTTAAGAGTGCGTCGGCGCATTTAAAAGTACATCACTAAAGCCGATCATCAATGCTTTAAATTGTAGTAGGATTGTCACTCAAGGCCCTGTTTTTTTATAATCATCATTGGTACATATATATATTTCATTTTGAACTTTAAATTACATGCAAGATGAAGTTGTGGGGTAATTTCATGTACATTTAAAAGCTGATATCAAGAAGTGTTATTAAATGTATTAGATTTGTTAGATTTTTCTACTACATCGAAGTCGCACAAATTTGTCACTTCACTCGTGCCTTAATCGTTTTCGCCGCCAATATTATTTACGTAGTAAATATTACTTACATAGTAAATTAAATATTTTCAATCCCAAAGTAGCTAGATTCCGTCGCCAAGTTCTGGTATTATTGCGTAAATTACCATAGATTTTTTCTCTCTTTCAACTCGTCAATTTACATTTTTACTGTTTTTCTTAATTTATAAATAATTTAATTTATTAAAAAAATAAATTATTTATGTTATGTCATTACAATATAAGCCTATTAGTGACATTTATGTTACGTAATATTGTTTCTTGTTACCTTTTTTCTGTATCTATAAATTTGTACATAAATGTTATTGGTTTATCTAATAAATAAAGACAAGTTTGTTTACATTAAATAAACTGTAAAAAAATCATAAAGTAAACAAGCACGAATTGTTGCATTTGACACGGTCATACTTTGCCAATTTTTTTATAGTTTTATTTAAAGTAAACACACACATAGCACACAGATTGTTAATCGGTTTACAATCGAATCGGATTTGACATTTTCGAGGTTGACAGGTGACATAACACCGAACGCTGGGGTGGCGGCCATTACTGGTTCTGATTTCATAGAGTGCGCACGCGCCTACGTGTTCTAGTGGAATGTTTTAAATCTAGTTATACTTCGTCAATTATCTAAAATTATAAGTGTTGATTTATTATAGTGAAAGTAATAAAGAAGGAACTAATTGTATTGTGGAATATTTTATTGAAATACCCGACGTTGATCTCCTCGCCCGATTACCCACATTATGGCAGACAAAACCCAAGATTATAACGCCGCAACCAGAGGATGCACCTCTAAACATATTTTATGGTACTACTTAACATCAGCTTTTAAATGTTCAAAAAATTACCCCATTACTTTATCTTGCTTACGATATACAGTTATTATAAATGAAACTTTTTTCTGGTCGCTTTATAATAGGGGCAATGTTTTTATAGGGTTGCCATGCAACTTCATTTTGTAAGACTTAGTTGCATTAAATCCGAGACACTTTTGCGGCAAATATGCTATTAATAAACGTTCTCTATCGCCAGTATTATCATGTGTGCTAACCCTGTTCGGGCGGGACATACGGTGCGTCACAGATCATTAAGATACGGGAGAGACGGGCAAAAAGTCAAAAATGAATTAGGCAGTTTTGTCTGTTGGAGATGGATGTTTCGTAATGCGCATCTTGTGATCGACTGCGGTCGCCTTTGACGCGGTTGTTTGATTTTGAAATACAGGTCGTGATCAATCGGATTAACTGCCAATAGATTCTTCATTTGTTTTGTTCAAACTGGCTTATTCAAAACAAAAGAAATCGACTGTTTATAGCGGTTTTCGTCTCAATATACGGGCCTATGTTTAATCAACAGACTGTATAGCTTTTTTACAACCAGATCTTGTGGTTAAATTAAGCCATTTGACGGCCTCTTTAGAACATTGGTGCGAATATTCGCTTTGCTAGCAGAGGCCGTGGAGGGAGGCTTCGGCCGTGGCTAGTTATCACCCTACCAGCAAAAACATATACCCGAACAAAAAGATTTATATTCCAGTACGATACTTTGTAGACACCATATGTGGTATATCGCCTCTTACCTTACAGATTAGCGCGCTTCCATCTTAGACTGTATCATCACTTATCATCAGGTGAGATTACAGTCAAGCGCTAAACTGTCTACAATAAAAAAAGTATAAACCATGATGGATTCTTGCCAAGATGCGCGATACTAAATCCTGAACAGGCAAGAGGTTGAAAATGTTACGAATGATAACGAATTAAGCAAAGTATAAGTTCCATATCTTATTATTCTTCTTTTTATTCATTCACTCTTAGCAGTGTGGTTATTTTAACTCTTCACTTACAATATCTATTAACAAATCTAAATGAGTTTATTCAGTTATAATCTATATTCTATGATAGAGTGTAGAATTTCTCATGACTTGTGGACTATCAACTAGGGACTAATATTATCAAATAACAATAATGAAAATATATGCTTAACTAAACTATGAATAGTGTCATGTGATATGATATTATATTTGTTTTACACAGAATGAAATTATTTGATAAGAGATTAACACTGAACTTTTAGGCAAAATGTAAGAATTTAGTCTATTAATCACAATGTACTAAATCCGTGCTATTAAAACATGGTAAATAGTTTGTAGTCTCTTAAAAAAATGCTTCAGTTATAAGTAACTTGTTTTCAGGTATTACTTATAATAACATTTGTGCTTCCATTGAAAACAAGAAAGAAATTCAATCCTACGAATTCACCAATTGAACATTCTTAAAAGGTTTAGATTTGCTTTTTAAAAGAAAATTTTATATAATATTTCTTATAAAAAGATTGAAAAAGACCTCCGACAAACGTCAACCTATTTAACTAACTAAAGTTAGTCTACATAAGTTTATTTAATCGAAAATAGTCTCATATTTAATGTTTTAATGATTTTATGATATTATAAATATATTTACGTAACATATTCTTTTGAAGTAAGCTATTTATTATTTCGACAGCCACATGTTGAACTGAATGAAACACATGCATTGTATCCGGTCAGTAAAGCTTTTTGGGCATATTCGCTTATAAATTTTGTTGTTAATTTATTGTTTACACATGCATAGTCCCCCGTAGAGTCGGTTGTCTGCATCAAGACCTAATTAATCCTCATCACGCCATATTCCAACATAAACCTAAATTTTTATAGACCATATGTGGTGGTATTCAAGGCTTTATAGAGATATAAATAATCATAACCTAGTATTTATGAGAAACTCAAGTGCAGTCCTAACTAATATAATAATGATTCATATATAGATATACTAGCTGACATAGCAAACGTTGTTTTGCCATATATTTACTATTATGGCTATTAAAAAATAGAGGTTCGTGATAGAAAAGTGAAAATTTAGGGTTGTATGTATTTTCGTATGCTGTATCATAAAAAAAAAAAAATAATTTCGTCCCAATTAAAAAAAAATTTAGGGGTGAACAACCTTTTATCACTTAGGGGCATAAAAATAGATAGTAGCCAATTCTCAGACCTACTGAATACGCATATAAAATTTGGTACGAATCGGTACAGCCGTTTCGGAGGAATATAGGTACGAAAACTGTGACATGAGAATTTTATATATAAGATATAAACTTCTTGTACTCATTACGTAGAGAATAACCTGTAATCCTTTTCGTCAGATTTCTATAATGAATTGGGCAAAAAATCCACGTTAAAATTTGTCTCAAACAGGATTATTAATTAATGAATTTGTGTTAGATGAAATAAAGTGAGTTAACATCAAATGCCGCCTACAAGTTCTTAAAAAATGTTGCAGTACTTTGAGTAGAAGTAAAGAAGTATTTTATTAACGATTCAAAATTTCGTAATATTAGAATTGAATAAGTTAGAGTTTTAAATTTGGTGCCTAAATTATGTTTTCTATTAATTTTATAATTTTTGAAGTGAAACTTCTTTAGGCGCATGAGGGTAAAGCTTTTACGGGTGAAACGCATGATTAGCGTCACGAAGGTTACGTAATTTTAATATTTAAAAAAACATGTGGCATTTTAATTTTTTATATTATTTTTTTATATAATTTGCCAATCATTTAATAATTTAAAATTCTTTTCATAAAATATAAAATGAAAATATTTCCAAATTCTCTTATTTAAAATTTAATTAATTACTTATAATATTGACAAAATCGTCATTTGAGATTTCAATAAATTATTTGTTTTCATTTTTAAAACTTAATATTTTATTGACAATTAAATTCCTAACATATGTGCCTTTTTCCCGCCTTCTAAGTCTCGGAAATTTATAGTTTTAGATTTGTATAAATATAAAAAAGACTTAAAAATTAGTTTTACTTCTGACATGTGTACTTTGTACGCACGCACTTTTGATTATGAACATTTTAAGTTTTCAACATATAATCTATTACATTGTTATAAAATTTTAATCAAACGAGCTTAGATACTTTAGAAGCTTCATTTATAGCTTTCAATATATTATAGATGAAAATATTATACAATATAACATAAAATCAATATTTGCTTCGGCTACCTGCTAAGTTTCTCAATAAACTTTCTAAGTCACAGGTGAATTCAAGCGAGCTTTGAGAACATTGCTGCAGCGGAACAAATACATTCAATTTACATAACTCTATTAAAACGATTATTTGTACTCCGCAGCGAAAGTCCCTTTTTGTCATATTTGTTGTAATAAATGGCCTCTCCAAAGATATTTAATGACAGGTGACTACGTAAGTTTTCTCTTACTTTGCAACTGTGTATAGTCGTGGTTTTAATATTATTGTATACTAACAATAAACAAAAATACAAAACAATATGTTCTACTTTTAGTGAAAGTTACAGATCGAACTAAAAATAATCTCTATATCCCAGGTGGACATTTATTATATTACACACAAATCACAGTCAAAGATTATACATAGCCTAGTTTTTTTAATGATTTTATTTGCATATATTTATAAATGCATGCAATATTGCTGCCTCATTACTCTAGCGGTTAGCATGTTCGAGGTCCTGGGTTCGAGTACCAGGTCGCGCCAATTTGAAATCGATATTGAGTTTTCTATTAATATTTTGTCAATATTTTCCCGAAGTTGGGAAAAATTTGTGCGATGTGATCCACCCCCATGCCTCGGAGGACACGTTAAGCCATCGGTCCTGCGCCTGATCTCTCACCGGTCGTGTCGGATTCCCGTCACATCGGACTATAAGCATGAAGGAATAGAGAGTGCACTAGTGCACTATCCCTGCCAATCCGTAGTGGGGCAGTGTGGTGGGTCTATGCTGTAAAAACCCTCTCTCATATGAGTGAGGAGGCCTGTGCCCAGCAGTGGGATGTTAATGAGCTGCTACTTACCTTTTATGCAATATTGTTAATACATACATGTAATGTTATTATAAATGAATTAAAAGAAAATTTTAATGTGTATACAATATATCCTTTAAAATACGAGACTTTATTGTTCAAACCGACGTTTAAATAAATTGTACGTATAAATGTTAATTAAACGGAGACATCTATTTATATATTATGCGTAGGATAATTTGAAACGACAATTTTAAAACGCCTGTCAAATTTCATAGCGGAATTATAAAAAGGCATTGTAGCTTGGTGAAAGAAAAATGTAAAACAGTGAAAGGAGACAAAGTTATTAAAATAATAGGTATTTAAAACCAGAGCGCATTCAAGCTGTCTGCATGTTTTAGTGCGATTAGATTTTTTTTATAACAAACTAAAGAAATGTTCAGGTATCGATAGGTCCTACGTATAAAGGTTTCAAAGTTTAAATTTGATGTACATTGTTAACTGAAGTATATAGAATAAAAAAATAGCATTTATTTAATTTAATTAAAAGGTACTTGTATCAGTTTACATTTTCAAGTAAATACATTGTAACACAAACACAGAATAAAAACAAATACAAAACAAACAAAATTTAAATAAAAATAAAAACAAATTTTAAATTATACTTACAAAATGATATATAATAAAATAAATGGTAAATAAATCTAAGGTATAAGGGTATAAGGCTTCATCGTTATTTTCGTAATTGTACAAATTTATATCTTATTTATTTTTTATTTTTGTCATGATTTAGTTTAACACCAAAAAGTGAAAAAACTCTAACTGTTGCATTGCCCTTTAAAGACAGACAATTATTATTAATAACGGATGATATTAAGTACAAGTTGTGTAAAATATGAAACATTGTTTATATTTAATCATTACTGATAGATAAACTTTTGATACTAGTCTCTCCTGATGGTAAGTGATGATACAGTCTCAGGTAAAGTGCTAACATGATAAGAGGTATTTTAGCTCTCATGGTTTCTCCACAGCATCGTAACAGGAATGCAAACTTTTTCCTTTGTATCACGTCTTGACTAGTAGTGTGGTAACGATCCACAGCCGAAGCCTCACACTAGTCCAGACTCAGACTGGGAGCCTCTATTAACAGAGCTATATCTAATAATACTCGAACTATGGCGCAAGTAAGACAAATTATATATTAAACTAGTATATCCCTAGCGAACAAATCGTTCAAACAGTCTTTGAGCTACAGATGTTTAAAAGACGTGCTTAAAAATTTAATCTAAACTAACAGAATAAAAAGATATTTATATGTAAGTTTACAATTCTTTACACAGGATTCCATATATAAATATTTTAACACAGTATGCTATAGCTACACTGTACTCGTATGTTTAGGCAAGAATAAAAATCGTATAAAAACAAACTAGCGTGTCTATAAAACGAACTTTCTGGAACAGTTTGTTGGCCATAAACTTTACACCGGCATCAGCAAATTTACACCATCAAAATAATTATACATACACGAGCCGTGTAAAATATTTCGTAGCTTTCGAAACTTTACACTTTCCATCCAGAATGTTGCAGTATCATGTGAGATCGCTTCTAATCGGGATTTCATAAAAGTCTTGTTTTTATAACCGAAATACTAAAAACAGATACGGCGCCTACGTTGTCAACGGTTTTTTTTTATTTATTGTGTCGGGTTGCTAAGCGAATGGAAGCCCATTTTAATAAAACTACAAAGAAAATAAACAAATCCGTCATGTTCATAATGTTAACATGTGCACCCACATGTCTGTGTTGTACTATCTAAGACAAAAGTGATATTGGGTATTAAGTAAACTGATAATTCATATAAGTTCATTGTTGAAGTGAAACTTCTTTAAGCGCATGAAGGTAAAATTTTTACGGATGAAAAGCGAGATTAGCAATAATGTGCAGCGCTTTTTTTTTACTAATTCGTTTGAATATTTATAAATAACATGTGGCATTCCAATTTGCCACTCGTAATTTAATATACTATTTTACACAACATATAAAATAAAAATATTTCATAAATTCTCCTTTCTAAAATTTGAATTCAAAAATAAAAGTATAAATAACAACTTCATACATTGCCAAAAACACGTGGCATTTTTATTTGCAATTCGTCATTTGAGATTTTAATAAATTATTTGTATTAATTGTTGACACTTCATATTTTAATTACAATTAAATTCATTAAATTCTTTTTCCCTTCCTCGAAGTCTCGGAAATCTAATGTTTTAGATTTATATAAATATATAAAACAAGACTTAAAAATTAGTTTGCCAACGAAGTTTCACTTCTGACTTGTGTGCTTTGGACGCACGTTAACACCTTCACTTTTTCTTCATTGTAAGTATACGAAGCTTACATAGTAAAATAAAAGTAAGTTTTATAACTAATTACTTATAACAGTTTTCAACTTACCTATCTCTTGATTATTGTAATTAATTATAAGAGCAGTTTGTCTGCAAATTTCTAATAACGTATTTGGTGTTGACTGACATGCACACTGAAACTTGGATGCTTGTTTGCAACTTTAGCAAAATCGTTTCTTAGTGAATCAGAAAGGCAGGAAACTGCTGAATGTTGCATATTCATTTTTCTGTCATAGCAAAGGCAAAATTTGAAATTAGTAGTTATAGTTTCTTTCTAAACTAAACAAATACTCGTCACTGTGCTTTGATAAATTTATATAAATACCTTCTATAACTGAAACCTGTCTTTTTTTTCTCCGATATCAGATAGGCAATTATAAGTATGAGGATGATAATGATTGAACTAAACTTCAAATTTTAAGTGTCAAAAAATGTAGGAAACAATTATAAAAACATAGTTATAGATTCTTGCCAAGAAAGTTACGCGATTGAATTGGAAGTAGGCACCGCTGTCTCTTTGCAATTTGATGTGCCTAATTATGGTAAAATTCATTAAGTGATTTTTATAGATAAAGAAACTGAGACAAAGTTTGCATATCCCACAAAATAACTCCTAGAATACGTGTTTCCTGGGAAATCTACATTAGGGCAGTATGGTGCGTTTTATTAAGCTCGAAACGCTATTCCCTATCATTGACGTATTCTTTGGCAAGTAATGGGACGTTAAATGGTTTATTACTTTGTTTTAAAAACGTAATTTTAGGAACGACACTTGTTTTTCATTCAATACAAGTGGCTGATGATGACTGAAAGCTATCCAACGACCGAACCGAAGTAACGGTTCCTTTTCGCACACTTTTAAGAAAGAACACTCTGGCATTACTTGCGATTCATGAATTTCTTAATGTCTAAATATATCCACCTTGTGAATTTACCTGCAAATACTCCATGCGGCCTAAAATCACAAGGTCGCCTGTAAACGACGCATCTGCTTAGTTTTAGTTAACAATGATGTAATGAGATCGCCTCTTTGTACATCCAGCCTAAATCATATTTTGTTTATACGCCTATGATAATGTATTCCAGTTTATTAGTCTAAGATACAAACTATAATTTCGTCAAAACAAATGCTATTTAAAACTTTATTATCTAATTTGCTAACAATGGTCACATTAGCCCGACTATTACATAATGAATAGCGTAAACTTTATGTTCTGAAAGCATACAATTTGCACTTTTTCGATAAATATACTACAGAAAGAATTCAAATGAAAGTTTGGAGGTAGTTATAATCTTTCTCAAAAGATGCATTTGTGTAAAACAGTGCACAAAGTTATGCGATTTCGCTTTTGAAGTTTAAAAGAAAATAATTAAAATTTTACTAAAATTATTTTTTATATTGTCTGTGAAAGTCCCATCACAATCAGTACAGTGGTATAAAAGATTTTCTCAATCGTATCAATAAAATAAACAACCAGAAAAACAAAAATGTGTGTTTGGATCTTAATATACTTTACATACTCTTGTAGAAATCAAAAAGTGTTTACGTCAAAATTACAGACATTTAAATTTTAATAATAGATGACAAAGTTCATGATAATAACTGAATGTTGAAATATACGCAAACAAGACAAAGAAGAAATTTATAAGCCTATCACTTGCATCAGTAGAATTTTGAAGTTATTTATGAGTATATAAAAAACTATACAGGTCAAGTCCAATTTATTTACATGGACTGTACTTTACAATAGTTCACAAGTTTATATTAAAATGATGAGAACAAATATAAATAATAAATATAGGGCGACCTCGTGCCCTATTTAAAAGATCTTAACAAATACACACTAGAGCTCATTGTGTTTAAATTATTATAGCTCTTTATAATATTATTGTATGTGACATAACAAACAGTACTCTTTGATATTATTAATAAAATCAGTCTTGCAATATATTGTTTAAATATATGACAGGTTCCTTGTTCTATGACTCATATGACACAACAACTTTTTGTAATTCATGATTCACATTTTGGGGAAATTTCGTGGAAATTTTTTTATAGCAGTGGATTTAATTTTAATTATAATTATTTTCGGTTTGGCATACACAAATAACGATAAAAACAAAATATGATATTCATTTATTATTGTTAATTAGAGTTGAATTATTTTTAATGACATACAAGTCTAAATGCACTGATATATCGGGGCCAACAACCTATTGACTATTCCAAATAAAATTACATAGTTTGTCGGTTTAGACTTATTTAAAATATCCTGCATTTAGTCCAGGAACGTTCGTCTTGGTCTTCCCCTTCCTACCGTCCCATTCATTTTTAAGTCATAAATACTTTTTTCGGTCTCCTTTCATTCATTCTCTCTACGTGCCCTATCCATCTAAGCCTACCTTTCTCAATTTTAGACACTACATCTTCTTTTATATCACAACGTTCTCTTATCATACTATTTCTTACTTTGTCATTCAGTTTCAATCCACTCATACTTTTGAACGCTCTCATCACTACCGCATTTATTTATTTTTATGCTTCTTCTGCCATACCCAACTTTCACTACCATACATAAGCGTTGGCACCAACACTGCTATATACACAGCCAGTCTGGCTCTTTGAGACACCATATGGCTATTCATAAAGGCGTGCAGAGCACCATATACCTTATTCACTGCATTGAGAGTGAATCCCTTCAATATTAATTTCACATAAATAAAATTTACTTTTCTTTTTTTTTTAAACAATATAAACATTTATTATCCTCGTTATTATAAGTGTTAACTAACACTTGGGCAGACTACATTATTATGAGATCTTGCTATTATACATCGAGCTTAGAGCTGTAAAGCAGATTACAATAAATAAACAAAAAAAAAGGACACAGCTTAAAGTAGCAAGACGTCTCATTGTATTCACGGTCCACGTAACTAGGTCGAAACATGGATAAATAAATATATTTCCTCATTTGTAACCGTAGTATCTGAAAATAATATTTCTGAAGTAGATTAACTTTACGGGTGTTTTTTTAAATTGTTAATAAAAGGCAAATGAGCTGGTGGGTCACCTGATAGTAAACGATTACAGGCGCCCATGGAAAAGGTGAGAATTTAATGGTCAATTTTGCAATTTTAAGTCATTGTCTGTCATAAAGTAAGTATAGGATTTCTCACTACATTATCCACAACACAATGATCCACTTAAAACTGTAATATAATAAATGCTTGGGGTTTTATTAAAACAAATTAGATACTATCCAGTGTACTATCACGCGACTCTTTTAACAAGAATGCGTTTGTCCCACCGCTGGCCAATCTTCCAGCTTCAATTATATGCCTTTATCATTAAAATAATCTTATTAAAACTCATAAAAAACCTCAGTACGCTTTAGCAATTCCACTTTAAGAATCCGAATTATTACTCTAACGCAACCGTATATTTAAACCCAACACAACCCAACATTCTTTACCCTAAATCTGTGGCAGTTATAAACCTAGTCAATCTAATCTACTCATGGTTAACAGTAAGTGGCTCGTTAATCTTGCTATTCGATATTTTAATATCTTCAGAGGTATAATTATAAATAAAATAAAGGCTTTGTTGCCCAAAATGCTTTAATAAAGTAAGCTAGGCAATACTGTTAATCTATTTAATACATTGAAATATCTTTTACTTCTTTAAGCTTTTTATTCGCTTTTCTCCTTGACGTTTAGTTATTAAATTAAGGATTCATAATTTTAAGTGCTATGTTATTTCTTATTAAATCATAGTATGCTATGTAAGTTTTCAATGAAGCCTGTATGAACGTGCAGTTTAGCCAATTATTTTCCTCTTAAGTTTTATCAAACAATTACTGTTACTTTATTTACGAGTATATATTTATCTACTAATTGTAATTGTGCCATTGCGCCGAAAGCATTTTATATATTTTTATTAAAAGTGGGTTTTTACATCACTTCCAAATCGTTAAATTTAGAATTTTCGGTATATTATTTCCATATTTAATATACGACTGATGATAATATTAAAAACGACTTCAAATCTAGCGAAGGTTCCTTCGCGCTATGTTTGTGTATATCTTGTGAGAATGGTGTGTTTGTGTGTAATTGGTTGTGTGCACATGGCTGTTTATTTCTGTGTTTGTGTTAATACTCCCTTACATATAAGGGTACCTTTATGGAAGAGAGGAATCTTTTAGTTCTTCTCATGATGTTCTATTTTCGTCATTATTTCCCATCTATCTTCCTAATACCGTCTGTCAGGTTAAATTAAATGTTATAGTTTAATTGTGTTACAATAGAATATTAGTCAACGTTAAAAAATTCTACAGGCTTATTAATAAAAGTCCAATATTCTTTCAGCATCGCTTCGACTCTGGATAACTAACTTAAGGCGAACATTAACATCTGTATTCCATCCGAGGTGACGGTAACATCAGATGTTTTTGGAAAGCACTCTGTGATTGAGTTAATGTTTATCCCTTTTAGGTTGTAAATCTCCGTGTAGTTTGGTTTATTTTAATACCTGTTAATTAACTTTTTGAGAGGGCAATATTTATGTTTTTTCATTTGTTTTTATATTTATATTTACCAATCAAACACAGTGTCTATTACGCAAATATACATTTGGTTTTAAAAGTTAAAAAATGTTGTAATAACATTGAAATCTAAATAAATAGACGTCTGCATAGTTAGTTACTTCTTAGAAATGACTAGGTGTTCTCGCCAGCGAAGTATACTGTTAGCGATCATTAGCTATTAAATTATTATATTTTTGTATTATGCTGAGGTCTTTGAAACGTTTACATGCACTTTATCCGGTTTAACATATTTCATAGTCGTCGTTTTCACGACGACTGTGATTGGTGTGATTGGCTATATTTCTATATACCAAAGTATAAGAAATATAGCACAGGAGAATGAAAGGAATACTTGCCTAGTTCTTAGTTTGTATTGTGTCTTAAGTCATTCAAAATATGTAATATAATAATGAAGATTTGGAGAATTGTATTTATTACTTAACCTGCAAATTAGTGAGCGACTCTAAAAATACCTAGGGAAATATAAGAACATTCGGGCGAATTGTATTAAAAGGTAAGTGAGTGAGTGATCGTTTTACACTTTTATAAACATACTAAAACTATCTTCACGCAAACTCTTCTTAGCAAAAACGCAAATTTCCAAACAAACAAAACCCGCTAACGCTAACTTCGAATCTTAATGCAAACGTATGGTTTCTGTAGATCAACGTGAGTACTTGAATGTACGGCATTTTTTTCATTTGTATTGAAGAAATACTACAAAGCTATCTGTAGAAAAATATTAGTGGTTCATGATGACTTTTCTTCATTTCCAGTAACGTAAAATTGATATAAGTGGATTCTAGTGTAATCCTTTTGTTTTCGCACTGAAATAAAAATATTATGAAATATATATTAATTTTCTATTATTTTAACAATCATATATGACGAATTTGTTCCTTCTGCAAATTTGAAAAATAAAATCGCGATATTGTTTGTCTCAGTATATTCTTTTATAGTTATGCATTCCCGGCATTGATATCGTCAACCACTATGTTTATTTAGGCTCCCAAATTTGCAGTGATGGTAAATGTGCCCCTGAGATAAAAAGGCTAATTGGGATGACAAAAGATGCTATGACCCGTTTAAACAACATCTGGAAGAAAGGAGGAATTGGTATCAAAACATAGATCAGGTTGACCCGAGCCCTGGTGTTCCCTATCTTCCTGTATGTAGTGGAAACGTGGTTGTCCACCATATGCCAACAGCGCATTCTGTCATACTTCGGCCACACAATGCATAGAGGCGGCGAAAGTTTAGAAAAACTTATTGTGGTTGGGAACACGGAAAGCAAACGATCGCGCGGACGTTCACCATCAAGATGGACAGACCAAGTGAAAAATTCGTCGTCCTCAAAATTTTACACGGTGGTAAGAGAGGCGCTGGACAGAAACCACTGGAAAAAAGTCATCCGCTCCAGATGGTACGCTGATACTGACCACAATCCTCAGACATGAGGGACCGACTAAGAGAGAGAGATTCTTTAATAGTAATAAAATATGTTGTCTTTTTTGGGACGCAGATGAAGTTGCACAAGTCAGCTTGTATATGTTAAACTGGAGCCAGTTAGAAACCGAAGCATTCATCTCGGGTAGCCGTATGGTCCGCTAAAGTAGAAAGGTCGTTAAGTTTTGAACTATCCGACGTTGACTACAACAAAAAGAAGCCTAACAATGCCCCATTAACTATTCGTCGTTCAATAACCCCGTTTACCTAATAAAGGGCGTGAAGATCACGTAATATGACAAAAGCGAACACCATACAATATTTTTCTTTAATAAATAAGGTGTTTAACTATAGCCCCTACGTATAAACTGTCAGACATTTTGGCGTTTTTGTAACTTTGATGGCTATATTATCCCATTTATCAACCTAGGTGGTAATTTTTTTAACAAACATGTTGCCTGAAAACCATGTCATTAGTAAAAGTACAATAACTACTACCTTTTTAATTTTTACCTTTGTATTTAAATTAAATAGTTTATTCTTGAAATACTGTCTTGCGTAATTATAACATGTTGCGATTACTTTTTGCCAGTAATAGTATACAGAACTAATAAATTGCAAAACCACATCCCTGCCAAAAAAATATAAGAAAAATCAATGAAAATAAAAATTTTAATGTGCTCATAAAAGCTTTTAATTTATGCCCGTGTAAATAGTAGAAGAAAAATACTTCTTTTCCTTTAGTAAATTAAGCTCTAGAATTCGATAATTATTATTCTTTCATAATTAACGTAAATTTTAAGCACCTCAAGTGTTATTAGTTTAACTCCCCACGTGTATTTTACAAAACATCTTTATCCTACTGTTCTAAATTGGTATTGAAAAAGCTTTTATTGACTAAAAAGTCCGATTTTAGTTTAAGCTAATGATTGGTTTTTTTTCTCTAGTAGCTGTGCATACGAATCTAGGACAGAAGCGATAAAATGAGTAATGCTCCATATAAATTTTATTTATCTATCCATATGTCATTTCATAGGGAAAGATAAACTAAATGTTCTTCACCTATTATGGAATAAATCACAAGCTCGCCATTTGGATATTTCTTACAAATATTGAGAACAAATTATAAATAAATTTCCTAACTTTGACGATATTAAAAATTTGAAAGAAACAATTTTTATAATATAGCTAAACATTTTTATATCAAGCTGTTCCTTACAGTGTTTCCCGCGTATGACCTTTTTGTTTAAAATAAAAGTAGCCTAAATTACTCCTTACAACATCACTTATATGTCAATGAAAATCGCATCAAACTCGGTCCAACCGTTTCAGAGATTATCAAGAATAAACATTTTTTGTTTATTGAGTTTTTGGTATAACTACCGTATATACTTACATATACATTTAGTGATATTACAAACGTACACTATAATTTTGTATTCCATAGATTTATTTCATAGTAAATATATTTCAAATTCATAAAAAAAATGTTTGATTTTATATTATATTTATTTTAATTACAAATTTTTCCTATTGTGTTTAAAAAGTACAGCACGCGCAGTGTAAGCTACTTTGTCGAATTTATGCACAGAACGTGAGCATTAATTGCGCCTAAAATAAACTACATTTAGTTTTCCGTGTTCGTAGCCGAAGGAAGGAAGCGATATGTTTGATAAAAGTAGAAACGTGTCTTACGCTCGTACATTAACATATATCACTGGTTATCTGAAATTGTTTAAAATACTTTCTATCACTGAAAACTAAACTTATGTAAAATAGTAGTTAAGCTGATTTAAAATAGTATATTTTCACGCATGACGCATCGCATTTACTGACACATTGTCAGTTATTATGTGACTTACATCATATTGCTTTGTATGTGTAAAATTAACTTTCCATTCGTTTATTATCAATAAAACATAACCGGACAAACCTTTCAAGCCTTCAGCTATTTTTAGCAGCCAGTTTTATTGCAAAAAGTGAGTTCAATTCGAGTCTGGACTGATGGGTAGCTTCAGTCGTGGATATCTACCATGTTATGCAGGTACCAGAAGAGCTAAATTAATTCTTACCAGGTTCGCTTTTATCTTAAATGATATCGTCACTTACTATCAGGCGGGGGTATAGTTGCCCTTACAGAGATGCATAGATTACAGAGCCCAGGCCCAAGAGGGCCCCGGCCCAAAAGGTACTCGAAGCACATGGAACAAGACAGGTTATGCAACTTGGCTATTCTATCTATTGAGAATTCTATGGCCCTATCTAAACTTATGATTATGTAATAGACACTTTCCGGAACAGAAAGCTAGAAAATAAGAGATTTTTTAATAAATACCCTATTGAAATTTAATTGTTATTTTTATTTTATTGTAAATGAATACAGGTTTCTTCAAAATGTTGTTGTGAAGTCTCTTGATTGGTCCTCTTTTGCTCATACCCTCTCGCCTAAGATAGAAGGCCTATGCCCTGCTGTGGGACGTACATACGTTGGTGAATGTGAATTAATGTAAACTCATGCTTTTGAAAATGAAATTGTTATTAGTATTGTATAACTACTTAAGAGGTGCTATTAAAATTAAAATAAGTACGTGACGAGTTTTGCGTTAGGGCCCCGTCAAAGGAATTTACCACGGGCCACAGAAAGTATAGTTACGCCACTGATAGCATTGTTAAAAGATATCAATAATGGAAAGAATATACAACGAAAATATCTCACGGCGTTCAATGCCCTCAACTACAATCGAATTTACAACCAAAATCTATCAAATTTACGAAAGGAAATATTTTCCTTTTGATTAAGAGCCCAATGTAGATTGTATACTAACTTTACTAATTCACGTTTGCCGCATTGCCTTTTCACCGACATGTTTCCCGATTCAATTAAACCTTTTAGATCGATTTACGAGCAGGAATGTTCACCTATATTTTAGCCCTTATTTTGTTTACCGTTTTACGCAACACGTCTGTCTATGTCGGCCTCACTGTTTTGACAGATGCAACATAAAGTGTGAAATATTCGGTCATGTTTGAATTATAGCGAACCATAAAGTTAAAGGAAACACCGAAAAAATTTACGATTATCCCTTTTAGACGGTGTTTAGTCCAATGTTGCATAACGCGCACAAAAGGTTTGATCAGGAAGAAGAAATCTTTGCGCTCTATATTTTAACTAATGACAGCTTAATTTGATGTTCTTGTTTGGTGCGAGTACTGGCTTTCATACCAATATAATGCTGTGTAAAAGAAAGACGTATTTGTAACTCGTTGTAATTAAGAAAAGGTGCCTCAGACTAACATGGGATTGATATAATAATCCCAATGCTGATTTGCAGTGGCCACCTTTACGCGCATCTCGACTTCTCGACTTTATACCTAACACGCAAATTTTTTATTTAATTTTATTAAAAAGAAGAAAGAATATGGAAGCCTTAACTACCTAATGAATAAGTGAATGAACGAAACACAGAATACTTTACCTCTTGATCTGTCGCTTAGAAACCGCAAAATTAAAGTATCCATTTTCTTGTCGTTTCTGAAGTGAAACTTCTTTAGGCGCATGAGGGTAATTTTTTTTCGGATACGGAGTTTTAATATTTACAAATAACATGTGGAATTTTAATTTGCCATTTGTTAATTTAATATACTGTTTTTCATAAAATAAAAATATTTCATAAATTGTATTCTCTAATATTTAAATTTAACTAATATTGACAAAAAATACGTGGCAAATTTATCATTTAATATTACAATAAATTATTTGTATTAATCTTCGACACTTTTAATATTTTAGTGACAATTAAATTCATTTAATTCCTAATATATTTTCCTTTTCCCATCCTCTAAGTCTCGGAAATCTAAAGTTTTAAATTTTTTATAAATTGAACAATACTTAAAAATTAGTTTACCTAAGAAATTTCACTTCTCACATGTGTACTTTGTACGCACGCACTTTTTTTTTTTAATTTTGTAGCAGTACTTGAAAAGGTATTACATTTATATGTTTTTGGTTGTTCATTAAGTATAACATATATTTGAATTTAAAATTTGAGCCAGACTGCAAAAGACGCGACTGAGGCTACAAATTGTTCCGGCATTTATTTGCTCTATATTTAAAACTGCCTTTAAAGGTAAAACTCATTAAGGTATGACTATCTTTTACTAGATTTTTCTGTTTACATCTTTCCCTGTATTTTCACTTAATACCAAGGAAAATCATAAACGAGCACTATACTCTATAAAGAAACACCACACGATACGAGAACTTCATAAACTCGAAGTTGTTAATACGAAATTTAACTTTTTTTTTTGTTCAGTTTAATGACATTTGCAATGTATATAATTATGTATATATTATTGTCAATATTGTATTGTTAATTACATAATACTGTATAATAAAATAAACAACATACTAAAAATCTATACTGTTATGATTGTAAAAGGACAATAGCAAACTGGTTAAAGGAACTTAACTACGATGATCCTGAAGCTTTATTAAATTGTAGCACTTAATTTTTATTATTTTTTATTTTTATAATATTTAATAAAGCACTGACCCATTCAATAACTCGAACTATCACGATGATGTACTCAAAACGAGCTTTACTTAGTCGAGCGTTATGGCGCAGTCTCATTCAAGTTCCATAAAATAAAGTACAAGGCACACACACACTTAAAGAAATTTTTTCTTCAAAAAAATACTGACGATCTGCTAATCTACTACATAACATATTTTGTTATTTACAAAGTATTAGTTGATACAATGGAAGTATTTTTTATATATTTGTGGGCGGCCAATTAGTATGTATTTTGATGTAGAGCTAACTGTGTATTTTTTTTGTAAATCAGCGGAAATACATACAAGGTTAGAACAATGGGTGTCTTGTTTTGGCTGATAACAAAAATTTGTAATGCTCGGCTGTGGTCTGTCACGCTGTCCGCCCGTCTGTTTTTCAGGATATGACTCAAACGAACGTGACTGTAGTTCAATATTATAATTACATTAACATATTACTTCGGTGACGATCATTGTCGTACTTGTACAAAGTATTTTTGGCCCCGGCCGACTGATATACATGTCATAGGATCGATATTTTTCAATTACGTTAAACATCCATTATTACAGAAGTAAAATCTTCCTACGCTACCTTTTAAGTGAGCTTTCAATAGCACTATACAATTTTTCGTAATAATCAATTAATTAATATTTGGATAAACTGTATTAACATCAATTGTCATTCATTACTAAGTTAAAAACATGGTTTTTTAACTTTATGGTGGATAACTTTAACTTGAGTGGACGAAGAAAAAGAAAGTTTCAAATAGAATTGCAAAATATATCAAAATAAGCATATTACAAGGACCTATATTTGTATAAAGAAGCTTCTCTTCACCAGGCACTATCATATCTTTTGTCATATTAACGACAAGTAAACAAACAATTGTGCGCCAGTTAAATAAAATTTCCATTTTATTTTAAGAATTAACAAGAAGGATCACGTCAATACATATTAAATCCCGCGTAATCCTGTGGTTGTTGTACAGTTATCTAACGTAATTATTCACATCGCACGGCTGACTTTGGTATGCATTCTGCAAACCACAAAAACGGGACAGTATCATAACGGCAGCAAATCTTTTATCATAGATTGACAAATGATTCACTCATCACGATATAAAAGCATTTTTAGATCTAGCACAACAATTTTTAATTTGTAGATACGCATTATTATCCTATCTTACAATTTAACACAAGCATAAAATAAAATCCCAAAAGAATTGATTATCATTTGCTAAAAAATGTACTTTCTTAATAAACGGATACGCTATTTTACAAATTTTACATATATACACATACACAAGTAAATATTAAATAGAACAAAATACTATAGACAAAGAACTATGCAATTTAAGGGAGCATTATCTAAACTAATATAAAGAGGAAACATTTGTGTTTTTGTATGTATGTATGTTTGTTACGTTTTCACATAAATACTATAGGACCGATTTCTAAATTTTTGTCACCATTACAAAGCTGCATTTCCACTGAGCGACATAGGCCATATTAATTTCTCAAAAAAAATTAGGAATCCTTAAAAAAAATGCATTAATGTAACCCAAATGTATGAAACAAATAATCTGTCATCGCATGCGCTGTGGAAACTATTGATGTTAGAACAAAAAAATATTCTACAACATTATAGAAAGTGTTAATATCTATAAAAAAAGTCCCTAACACCATATGTCCAATTACTGCAGTTATGACACTAAAAAATCTTTTTTACATTTTAAAAATTAATAAAAGGGCCGACCATTAACTAACCTTATTGTTCATACCTCTATTCCTTGCCCTATTAAATAATATTTTATTAAAGACCGCTTCAACACCTGTAAAATACTTTTAAAATTATTAAAACCGGACCTTCCTTTATATAACGAATTTTAAAATCTCAATCTAAAGGGAATAACGTATCCCGAATCGAACTCCATAACAAAACAAAACTACATCAAAAGTAGGAAAGTTTTGAGACAATAAAGTATAGTACAAATAAATCTCTTCTCTAATATTATAGAAGAAAGTTTTGCATTTTAAATTTTAGTTTTTATATTTAACATTTTATAATAATGAAACTAAAAATTACTGGACCAAAAAATTCTATCAATATCTGCAGAGTATTTTTAAATTTGCAATGATGGACATTTTACGTAAATGATTTTACGAATTTCAAAATGTGTTATATATTCGTTGCAAAGTAAAATCTATATATTGATTAGAATATGAATAACTGGTTATTTAATAATCTGAAATAGAGGTAATTAAACTTTTCTTACATCTAATAACAAAAATAAATCTATAGTCCGACTTAGTAGACTATCCACCTACGAAATAGGTATCTACGCGAGTGACTCCGCGGGGTATTGCTAGTTGTATAATAAGTTTACCTCATAATAACATAAGGCGAAACATGTTTTTTTTGTAACTTAATATATAAAGCACGTTTACATCGGTTTCTTTAACTTAGGTACTTATCATAACATCACAATGTTTTTTTTTTTTCTAAAATCACGTCTCTTAAGTATAGGAATTTGCAGTTGTCGGTATACAGTTTGTTTGAATTTCTAGCAACGTGAATTGTTTTCTTTTCACACTAAAACGATCTTCAAACCCATCCTAAAACGCTCAATTCAAGTTTCGGTATGTGGTGTAGTCCTCACACATCTGCGTCATTTTAATACATTGATAGTAGGAATCAACAACATAGGTAAACACTATACAACATGCATACAAGTTGTGTGTATGTTGTTATAGAATCCTTGTAAGCATGGGACATGCACGCAATGCGCATGTGGGCGCGGTACGGGCGTGCGGTGTTCTATCGCCCGGCAACTACCAGGCGATCATAACATTATAGGAGGAGCCGGTGTAAGGTTCACGTGAGAGCGAAACCGGTGACGAATCAAGACTATTACATTTGAGGAGGGCGAGGACCGAGAATACAAGTAAAGGTCGCGTTGATAATCTTAGAATCGTTAACGTTGTAAAAGCTTGTTTTCATTCATATAACTTTACAGTAACTTGTATAAAATATCGCGTATTCAAGCTTTCTTTCGATCTATATAACGAGTTGACAATTGTATTTTAGACTTTTTTGTAATATTAACCTAAGTAGTACACATAAATAAATAATCTACCTTTGAAACGCTGTCTTACAAAATAAAGGATTTATATACTTGACTATTCAAATAGGTGCCGATAATGTTATTGAAACTCTTCTATAATTAATAAAATATTGTTTATACATCCACTTAAGTTCTATTTTTTTTTCATCTCATATTTGCTGACAATCGATGTTACACATTGAAATACGAATTGATTTCTACGGGTAATATTTTTATGGATGAAACGCGTGATTAGCGTCACAAAAAGGTGCAGCGCTTTTAGGTTCATTGGCTTAAAGGTTAGGTAGTTTTAATATTTACAAATAACATGGGGCATTTTAATTTGCCACTCGTCATTTAATAATTTCCATAAAATATAAAATAAATATATTTCATAAATTCTCTTTTCTAAATTTTAAATTTAAAAACAAAATTTAATTTATAATTTCTAATATTGACTAAAAACACGTGGCATTTTTATTTACAATTCGTCATATGAGATTTCAATAAATTGTTTGTATTCATTTTCGAGACTTTTAATATTTAAATCACAATTAAATTCATTAGATTCCTAACATATTTTCCTTTTTCCGTCCCTCCAAGTCTCGGGCATCGAAAGTTTTAGATTTCTATAAATATAAACAAGACTTGAAAATTATATTGCCAAAGAAGTTTCACTTTTGGCATGTGTACTTTGTACGCACTTATCAATTTTTTTATATCATTTATTCCTTATTTATTGTAAAAACACAAAGCGAATATTTGAATGAATAAATAGTTTCATGTAATTTACGTTTTTGTGTGATTAAAATAATAATGCCGAAATATAAAATGTATATTTATCTTATCATCTTGTCATGGAGTTACTACATCTGATAATTGTTGGTTAAAAGTGATTCTATAGATATTTTAAAATATACAGGGAAATTATGAAAGATTGAACAAAACTGTTGCATAAAAAATATCTACATACGGTGTTGCAAGTCGTAAAACTTGAATGGATCGTAAAAGTATTTCGAGCTTTTCTTATTAGGAAAGCGTCGATAAACTCACGCATTTGCCAATTGTTAAGAAATAGAACAGATACGCCTTCGCGGGTTGGTTTTGTTACTACTGGATTAAAGTGTAAATAAAAACAGAAATTTTATTAATTATTTCAATATATTCAACGGCGAAAAACTCGAGCAAAAATTTTACTACCTTTAAAAAAAGTTGTTAAACTTACGAGGAAAATTCGTGATTTCGAAAATGACTTGTTATTTATACTTCTTTGTATGTTTTTATTCAAAACATTGTATTAACTAAATTTTATGGGGCGTCTTTATTAAGAATTAATTGTATATTATTAGAAAAACAAAATTACTTGAATTATTTAAAGTAAATTAAATTCATTCAAGTCCACATAGTCTGTCACGTGAGTGCAACCAACAAATTGCTTTTTTACATACTTTCTAGTGTTTTAAAAAAAAACTTGTAATGGATCTTGTAATATTCACCAGGATAACATGATTCAGTGGCAGTGGCTACATTCGCCAGGACTTTTCGACGTCTCGAATACCGCCGTCAAATAAAACGACCTTTCGTGACCTATTTCTCCTTCGCCTCAGACTACCCTATGATGTAAACTCTTTAACAAGGAATTAACAAATCCTGTTAATTATATTCGTAGTTTAATGTTTATCTGATATTATTAACTAGTTATGCTTTATAAAGTTGGTTACAATACTCATAAATAATAAAATTTGAGACCATTTACTATTTTCATAAGGATGTACAGGGGAGGGATAAAAATAATTCTAAATACCCATAGTTACGAAATATTTTTTAATTATATTTAATATTAGTAATACGAGTATACACTTCCATTTCAGATACCGAATGTTTTTCTTCGTTCTATAACGTAGAATAATAATAGGTTTTGATATCAAAAATTTTTATCTAGGCTTAATAGAGATAAGGCAGCGGTCGGGGAACTTTTTTAATTATTACCCCAAAATATTTTTGTGCAAGTTGATATTACCCCATGGCGTAGAGGAAAAAGAAAACAAGAACTAAAAATTTAATTTAAACATCATTTATTCAATTTATCAATGTAATAGCTAGTAAAACTTACAAAAGTTTCATTACATTTTACCCCATTTGGAGTCATTTACCCTGGTTCCCCGACCGCTGGGGTAAGGGGTAATTTAATCTCTAAAATCATCCTCATGTTATTAATTATTGTAAAAATAACGATCGCGCTTTAGACCACACAGCGAGGTTAAACTAAAGTTATTAAAATTAAACTTGTTTAGGCGCAAGAGGATAAAACTTTTACGGATGAAACGCGTGATTAGTGTCACGAAACTTGCAGCGTTTTTATTCTAATTCAAATAGTTATTCGAAGGTTAGATAGTTTTGATATTTATAAATAACATGTGGCATTTTAATTTGCCACTTGCATTTAATAATTTAATATACTATAAAATAAAAATATTTAATGACTAGAAAGAAAAGACTTTTTAAATTTTAAATTCAAAACCAAAATTTAATTAACAAGTTTTACTACAAAAATTGCTTCTGGTCATGTATAAATTATATTTACAACTTATTAAACAAAAGTTGTACGTAATATGAACTTTTTACATAACACAAATTTATTTCGTCACACTTTTGTTAGTGTATTAGGTAAACAGGAAAGTAGTGGAGGTCAAAGTACGAAGCAAGAATTGTCATGGCTGCATGGGAACGTTATAGAAGAGTCAGGAAGACATCAATGGCTTGTCATAAAATGCATAGCGGCTCGTCAAAGCACACGTCTACTTCGATGCGCTCTGCGGGTGATTTACCGCGCATTGTTATAGGGCTGCCACATATTACGTAATACTTTATCTATATAGTGTTATGTATTACTACACATCGCTACTTTACACGACTTAAATTATTATTACAATTAAAAAACCTTATAGAACAGTTTGTACATTATCAATACGTTGAAATTAACTCAAAACATAATGATATTTTATAGTGCCACAGCATATTTTCGACGATTATAAATATGAGTTTCTAACAACAAAATATAGTCTATATTCTGGATACTACTTTGTCCCTTACTGAATTTTTAAATGTTTTGATTGTGGTATTATTTAAACAAACAAGGACAATGCTATTTGGCTATTTAATTTGAGTAACTTTTAATGAAATTTATGGCATACCTTTTAAAAACTCAATTACATAAAAAAATTTAAAATAACACAATTTGTTTTATTTAGTTCTCCCACAAATTATCTTATTAGTGCTAATTTAATTTATAGTCCTACAATACAACTCCTTTTAACATGAACGCTTAAAGCGACTTTCAATGAAAACTTATATGTTAATCCTCAACAAATAATAATAAAAAGTTAAAGCCAATTCCTACGCTACCCTCAACGAAATTAACTCATTGTATGAAAAAAACCCTTCAATCCTATATGTGAGCTTTCACTAGATGTCACTGAATCATTTTTCCCAAAATAAACTTTCTTAATTCAAGATACCAAGTACATTTCACTACGAATAAAAAAAGTATTCTTGAGTAATTGAATAAAAATTTTTTTTAATTACTGGCAGATTAGCGCTTGACTGTGATCACACCTGATGGTAAGTGTTGACACAGTCTCAGAAGCGTACTAATCTGGTAAGAGGCACAGCAACATACTGGAACACAAATCTCTTTGTTTGGCGGTATGTCTTTGCTGGTCTGGTGGTAACTGGCCACCGAAGCCTCCTACCAGTCCAGACTCAGACAAATAAGGAGATGCAATTTTCTAAATTCGCAATACTGGGGATCGTACCCGGGACCTGTGCTAGCAAAGCGAATAATCGCATCACTACGGGAGAGAGGCAGTTGAAATGACTATTAATTATATAGTATAATATTTTACTGATTTATAGGAACTAAAAAAATAACACTTTGTAAAAATATTTTGATATTATCGTTTTCTATGAATCCCAACCCTAATAAAGTGCATATGTACATTGTACACCCCCCTCAGACGAAACACGTGGCAGCCGGCTGCGACATCTAATCGACTTTCTCATGTCATTATGACAACGATAATCAAATTTTAATTGACTTATTAGGTTACATCACATTAAGTAAACCTTTTATAGCTTTTAAAATATCTCTAGAAATAGTTTTATGTACTAATTTTATAGTGTAAGAGAATATAAATTATACAAATATTAGACACTTTTTAGTTAAGTATACCTGTATTAGACCAGTACTAATTTCTTGATGTCAAACATCTGTCTTCATTAGTTTATAGCTTATCTGTGTCAATCGAGTCTGATTATTTCGCCAACGACACGTAGACTGGGAGAGACACGTACAGAATTTGGTTGGTACAAAATGAATACCACAATAAAATTTTTATAACTTATAAAGAGTCAGGATTATTAATAGTTGATTAAATTACTTCTACAATACGAAACAATATATGTTAGTACTAAAATAACAGAAAATTAGAAAAAGGGGAAAGACTAAACATTATTTCTTGACAAGTATAGAGAAACTATATTACACCTTCATCAAATAAATCTACTTAGAAACTAACAGAAAGGACTAAATACATACTCAATATTAACTGAACGGGGATGTATCTAGGAAGAGCATCATAGAGGGATTTGTAGTTTATAGTTTTAGACAGGAAGGAAGGATACGAGATATGATGCTTTCGTCTAATCCAACACTCACAGATGGATTTATCCCTAATCCGAAACATCTATAGCGGCACGCGAGAACGATGCATGCCCTGGTGAAACGTCACCACGTCGCTTCTCTTCTCACTCGGTCTGACGATTCGCCATCTCTCACAGCATATCTAACTATAGTATATTATTTACTACGTAACGATGTTTTACATGTCCAAGGCGTCCCGTGACGGATAGCCTTTTATTGCCTGATATTATATGTATTTTGAATACAAGAACATAAGTAATACAAAAAAATTAAAGACAATTCAGTAAACCTTAAATAAGTGGCGCTGTAAAATTTTACTGAAATATGATGATTAAATAGTTTGATGAATTTATATGTGAATGAAAAAGCTATAATAACATTAAGTGTCATCCATGAAGTAGTAGAAAAAAAGATTTATTTTTATCGAGATTTAGTATAATTAAATCTGTAAAGTATTAAGAACTTATGTTCTTCTAAAATTTTTGTACACCTCTAGTGGGGTGATTTTCATAAAGGATGAAAAAGGCAGTGTTTTAACATCTATCACAGAAAAATAACATATATATGTATTTTAATTTATTTTATTTCTATGTTTTCATGTACTTTCTTTCATCGCACTATTTAATTTGACTTATTTCCAATAATGTATACATCTGTAACAGCGAGTAATATTGAACTGATTGATATCGTGCAGTACCTATAATTTTTGGCCATTAATCGATGGTATATCTATCTAAATAAATAGGAAAACAAACATTAATTCATTTCCCTGAACATTAACGTGTCGTAACTTTAGGGTTCACACTTTCATAGAATCAGTATGAATGTCCATGTAAATTATCTTATAGAACACATAATTTAAATTTAAAATTGTATTTCATTATTTGACTCTTTAAAATTGATAAGTTCGAGCTAACAAGAATTATTACATAATGTTATCGTGTTAAAGGACGAACATTCTTATTCTTAACCTATATTGTTACCGAGAGATGAGATAAGCATCTAAACATAAGATTGATATAGACAAAGACGTTAAAGGACTCATATAATAATAGATAACCATTTCTTAACTCATTCACATCAAAACGCAAATTTGTTTTAATTTAAATAAATATTATTGTTCATAAACATAATTAATGTTCTTATATACATATGATAAATACTTGAGTATCAAACAATAATTCTGACATAGTTCTCCCCTTTCAGGCAGCCCTTAAAGCATTATTGTAAAGTTACTTAAGGAAATGTCCTGCAACAAATGTTGTTAAACCAGAGAGTTGTGTTAACACATTCACAAATACTATTATTGCTGCCTATATAGGTTATTATAGTCGGTAGTATTATGACTTTATTCAATTCCTATTAATAGTTCATACTCTCCCTATATAATAATAAATAAACTCCCTATAAATCGCTTAATGTTGATTTATGATCTATATATTTATCCACCAAATCAAATAAACAGTAAATAGATATTGGGTGTACATAGGACAACTTATCTCTAAAAAGAGATCTCTTCCAGTGGCCCTTAAACACGAAAGACCACTTTATAACTTTCATTTATATAGTTTTTCCAAATGTTAATTCACTAATTTTGCGATAAATTGTACAGTGTTTTATATCTAATGTAGTTCATCTATCTTTAACTATTTCATGAGATTAATAAGGTCGTGTTAAATAACGTAGGAATAGACTCTTATTGCCATTATTTATTCAACAAAGAAAAGCAAAATTAACGTTTTCATATTGCGCTCAAGAGTACAGTGATTTTCAAGTCAAGTAACTTTTACAGCAGCAATAATAAGAGACGCTTCAAATAAATTTACTGTCATACATCAAAAGCCCACCATGTCATTACATCGTTAAGTTCAATAAAATACGAGTAAGTTTCCGTTCTAAGCTTAACATCGGAGTACCATTTATCAAATAACAACACATAACCAATTACTACTTATAAATCAGTACCTATTTATGAAATATTAGTTTCCTGGTAGCTAGTTTTTAGTGCAGATTTTTTCTACAAATTTTTATTTACTAGTCCATTCTCGCAACTCTGCTAAAAATATTAGACCTCTTCTTAGCTCTACAAATATAACACAAAGTATTTTATTTCATAAATATCCGTCAAGCCTTTTCGAAGAAGTTCGCTAACAAACGATGTGTTACGACTTTATTATATATAATAACTTGAAAATTTATTTATATGAAAATAATGTACATATAATAAGAATTTAGAATTTTATTATATGTAGTATGCTATCAGTTTTGCTTTTTTTTCTACTTAGATTTCAACAAATCTGTTTTAATCTAGGCAAGCAGTGACTTCTGGTTTTTATATTCAAGCATACAATTTATATATAAATAACTAGCAATTCACATAAAAGCTATATTTTACTTAGCTATTAATTACTTTCTTTCAGATTATTGCTTGATGATATTTATTATTAGATACACACTAACATTGATAATCTAATCAATATATAAATTTTGCGAACGAATATATATATAACTAATACATTTTTAAATTCATACCATAATATACGTACAATATCCGACATAAGCCAATTTAAAAATACGCTACAGATATTAAAAGAAGTTTTTCAGATATTACAAATATTAAAAGAAATAACAATATTAAAAGAACTACAGATATTAAAAGAATCGTGAAAGAAGCTGTAAGAAAGAAAAAAGAAGAATACAGTGATATGTATGATAGGAGACTTTCTGATGATTTTCAGTCAAACAAAAAGTTTTTCTGGAAATCAATACAATTTGCCCGAGGGAGATCTACTTCCTCGGAGCTTTGTAAAATCAGAAGTTTAGATGGAAGTTTAATAAAAGGAGAAGAATGGATATTGAAGAGATGGAAGGATCATTTTGAAAGTTTGTTTGAAAGAAATGAAGCAGAGGTAAATATGGCCTCTGCGGATAGCAATGAATGTAAGACAAGTGATAGCGAGATTAGTATGGATGACATCATGAAAGCGATAAAAGGTATGAAATCAGGTAAGGCTGCTGGGTATGACAGAGTGTCAGTCGAGATGCTGAAGGCTGGCCGCGGGATTGTGGTAGCTCAGCTGTACTGCCTTTTCAATATATGCTGGGAGAAAGGTCAAGTCCCAAGAGATTGGAGCAAGGCCGTAATTGTCCCTCTATATAAAGGAAAAGGGTCACAGCAGGAGTGCAAAAATTACCGCGGTATCAGCCTTCTTAGTGTCGTCGGCAAATTGTATGCAAAGATATTAATTGAAAGGGTGATTAATGAAACTGATGGGAAAATATGGGACGTGCAAGCGGGATTTAGAAGAGGAATGGGATGTACGGATCAGGTCTTTTCTTTACGGTGCTTAACTGAAAAATGTTTGGCTAAACACCAAAAAGTTTATTGCGCGTTCGTAGATTTAGAAAAGGCCTATGATCGAGTGGTGAGGAATGAGCTGTGGTCAACGTTATCTACGTATGGGGTGAGCGGTTGTCTGATCCAAGCATTGAAGTCTCTCTATGAGGGTTCTAGTGCCTGTGTCAGAATAAACGGAGCGTACACGGAGTGGTTTCCTGTCGAAAGAGGTGTTCGACAGGGATGTGTTGCGTCACCATGGCTGTTCAACCTTTTCATGGATAAATGTTTGACAGATTTAAAAGAATGTATGTATGGGTTAAGAATGAATGAATTACTCATCAAATGTTTACTCTACGCTGATGATCAAGTAATACTTGCGTCATCCGCTAACGAGCTTCAGGAGATGCTAAATATTATGAATGAAGCTTTGAAAGGGAAAGGAATGAAAGTGAATGTAAACAAAACGAAAGTTATGCTTTTTGAACGAGATGAATCTATGATGAATGGCAATATTTTGATAGATGGGGAACAAGTGGAAGAGGTGAAAGAATTTGTATACTTGGGATCTAAATTTACAAAAGATGGAACATGTGAAAGTGATATCGAAAGGAGAGTGAATGCAGGGAATATGGTAAATGGTGCTCTGCATGCTTTTATGAATAGCCAGATGGTGTCTCAAAGGGCTAGACTGGCAGTGCATGCTGGAGTGTTGGTGCCAACACTTATGTATGGTAGTGAAAGTTGGGTATGGCAGAAGAATCACAAAAGTAAAATAAATGCGGTAGAGATGAGAGCGTTGAGAAGCATGAGTGGATTAAAACTGAGTGACAGAGTGAGAAATAGTGTGATAAGAGAACGTTGTGGTATAAAAGAAGACGTAGTGACTAAAATTGAGAAAGGTATGCTTAGATGGTTTGGGCATGTAGAGAGAATGAATGAAAGGAGACTGACAAAAAGGATTTATGAGTCAAGAGTGAATGCGAAAGTTGGAAGGGGAAGACCAAGGCGAACGTTCCTGGACCAAATCCAGGACATTTTAAATAACGGCCAGGTCAAGAGTACTCTAAACCGACGAACTTGTATGAAAGGTTTAATGAGAATGAAAGAAGCGAAGGAGATATGCAAGGATCGTGGCAAGTGGAAGGATGTTGTCTCTGCCTACCCCTATGGGAATAAGGCGTGATGCTATGTATGTTTTAAATCAGTCCAGTAATTTTTAGCTTAATTATTATAAATTGTTGTAAATAGGAAGAAAAATTCTCTATATAAAACTTATATACAGAACATTTGAAACTCGACTCGAAATACATTGTTTTCTTTAGATTGACATTTTAAAATTCGTTATATCTTTTCAATGGAATGACCGATTTTAATAATTTAAAAAGTATTTTACAGATGTTACAACAGTCTTTAATAAAATATCTAATAGTATAAGGATTAAAACATAGTTTTAAACATTATGGTTTGATTATTGTCGGCACTTTTATTAACTTTTAAAATGCAAAAAAGTATTTATAGTTACAGAGGTTTGATATATGGAATTGCGGTCTTTTTTGTGAATATTGATATGTTCTATAATATTGTAGAACATTTTTTGCTCTAGCATCAATAGTTTCTTCAGCGCACGTGACGACAGATTTTTTGTTTCGCACCTTGGGTTACCTTAATGCATTTAACTTAAGGATCTCTATTTTTAAAAAAGTAATATAGCCTTTGTCACTCAGTGAAAATTCAGCTTTCTAATGGTGAAATTTTTTTTGAAATCAGTCCGGTAGTTTTTGTGTGAAAACCTTACAAGCGTACATACTTACGTACAAAAACACAAATGTTCCCTCTTTATAATATTAGTTTAGATAAGACGTGATATATAAGAATATTTATTTTATCACAAAATATAGCCGTATTTTTTTAATACTTAGAACTCTTATACCAATCGACTGTTATGGGTGGCTGTTACTAAATTATTGGAAAGTAAAGTTACAACTACCGTCAAATATATTTTGAAAATTCCAAACATTCAGAAGACATAAGTCAAGTAGAATATTTTAATACAGGATTAAATAGTCATTGCAGTCTTTTTAGGTAATTATGAAAGTGAAACACACAGAATGATAAAGTGATAAAAAAAGGTAAGTAAGTTGCAGCCCATTAACGTCCCACTGCTGGGCACAGGCCTCCTCGCTCCGAGGAGCGAGGGTTTTTAGAGCATAGACCCACCATGCTGCTCCACTGCGGATTGGCAGGCATAGTACACAAGTGCATTCTCTATTCCTTCACTCTCATAATCCGATGTGACGAGAATCCGACACGCCCTGAGAGAGATCGGGCGCAGGACCGACGGCTTAACGTGCTCTCCGAGGCACGGGGGTGGATCACACCGCCAACTTCCCAACTTCGGGCAAATATTGAGAAAATCTTAATAGAAAACTCAATATTGATTTTTGAATTGACCCGGGACTCGAACCCAGGACCTCACGTCTGTAGTCGAACATGCTAACCACTAGACCAATGATGCAGCTAAATTCCAAATTTTCAGTAGACATAAGTCAAATAGAATATTTTATTACAGGATTAAATAGTCATTGCAGTCCTTTTAGATAATTATGAAAGTGAAACACACAGAATGATAAAGTGATAAATGACAGAGAATTCAACATCAATTCAAAAATCATTAAAAAACAATATCAAATACATATATAACCTATAACCATTACACCCACGCTATACGCTTTCCCTAATGGTCGGTACTAAAGACGCAACCTTGGCCGAATTAAACAGTACTTCGTGCAGGCCTGTTTAGTAAACCTTTGTACGTACATTCCAGAATAAATCGAGTAATAAAGAACTTAATAACTTTATTTTCAACAACCTATTTCCATGATTGTAAGTAGCAATCAGGAATTTTAATTTTAATATAAGATCCTTGGCTAAATTAAAAACTAGATAATATATTAAGACTATGTTAACTAACTGAATAATTTAAGCACCTATTATAACAAATAATAAAGCTTTTTTGAAGACAACTTCTGATTAAAATTGTAATTATATTTGACTGAGTGAATAAAATAGTATTTGATTAACTGTAAATTTGTTATAAGAGATACATAGAGCTAGTCGTCGTCGTCGTCGTCGCTTCAACCGATGGACGTCCACTGCTGGACATAGGTCTCACGTAATGACGTCCACAAGGCCCGATCTTGCGCCGCCTGGCTCCAGCGGCTACCGGCGACCCTCTTTATGTCGTCGGTCCACCTTGTGGGGGGTCTCCCTACACTGCGCCGTCCGGTGCGGGGTCGCCACTCCAGCACCTTTGGCCCCCAACGTCCATCGGTCCTTCGGACTATGTGCCCCGCCCATTGCCACTTCAGGTTCGCGATTCGCAGGACTATGTCGGTGACTCTGGTTCTACTACGGATCTCTTCATTTCTGATTCGATCACGTAGAGAAACTCCGAGCATAGCCCTCTCCATCGCACGCTGAGTGACTCTGAGCTTCCGCATGAGGCCCATAGTCAGCGACCATGTCTCAGAACCGTAGGTCATCACTGGCAACACGCACTGTTCGAAGACTTTGGTCTTCAGGCACTGAGGGTTATCAGACGAAAATATCTGGCGTAACTTCCCGAACGCAGCCCAACCGAGTTGGATTCGGCGGTTGACCTCCTTCTCGAAATTGGATCTACCTAGCTGGACTATATGTCCCAGGTATGTGTACTCGTCAACAATTTCGAGAGCTGAGTTCTCAACGATGACTGGGTGAGGCGGTACATGGATATTAGACATAATTTTCGTCTTATCCATGTTCATTTTCAGGCCCACCTGTTGAGAAACTCTGCTGAGGTCATCGAGCATTGTATTGAGATCTTCGAGAGTCTCTGCCATAATGACTACGTCATCGGCAAACCGTAGATGAGTGATGTACTCGCCGTTGATGTTGATGCCCAGTCCGTTCCACTCCAAAAGCTTAAAAAGGTCTTCCAGCGCCGCAGTGAAAAGCTTCGGGGAGATAACATCTCCCTGTCGCACTCCACGTTGCAGTTGGATAGACGCTGTGCTTTGGTCCTGTATACGGACTGACATGGTGGCGTTTTCGTACAAGCACTTCAACACGTGTATGTACCGGTAGTCAATTCGGCATCTCTGTAAAGATCTCAACACGGCCCATGTTTCCACCGAATCGAAGGCTTTCTCATAGTCCACGAACGCTAAGCAAAGTGGCCGATTATACTCTTCGGTCTTCTGTATAATCTGCCGCAGCGTAAAGATGTGGTCTATGGTACTAAAGCCTTTTCGGAAACCGGCTTGTTCGGGAGGCTGGAAGTCGTCAAATCTGCGAACGAGACGATTCGTAATGACTCTCGAGAACAGTTTGTAGACATGACTTAACAGCGCGATAGGTCTGTAGTTCTTCAATAAGGCGTTGTCGCCTTTCTTGAAGAACAGAACCACCACGCTCCTATGCCATGCCTCCGGCACTGTGCCATCGAGGATGACGGAATTGAACATTCGCTGAAGGACTTTGAGTACCGGTTTTCCACCCGCCTTCAGGAGTTCTGCTGTGATTCCGTCATCACCTGGTGCCTTGCTGTTCTTCATCTGTTTGAGAGCCATACTAATCTCGTACAGACTGACGTCCGGGATGTCTTCAGTGTAGTGTCGGGTTAGTTTGGCTCTGGGATTTGCAACCAGACAGTCAATAGGCTTGACAGTCGATGAATATAGCTGTCCATAGAAATTCTTGACCTCGCTCAAAATCTCTGGTTTTGACACAATGAGCTTGTCATCACTGGTCCTCAGCCGCGTAAGCTGGCGTTGACCCATAGACAGGTCTCTTGCGAACACTTTGGAGCCTTTATTGCGTTCAATAGCGTCATTGATGCGCTCCGTATTGAAGGTTCGCAGATCACGTTTTTGTGATATGGAGATCTGTCTGTTGATACGCCGGTAATCGGACGCGTCCGCTGCTGACTGTAAGCTCATTGTCTGTCTTTGTTCCATGAGATTGAGAGTGTAGTCAGAGAATCTCTTGGTTTTCCTTTTACGGGCTCTAAAGTACTTAGTCCCAACCATATGAACAGTTTCTACTAGCCTATTGACCTAGAGTATGTATGTAATCAATAGTAGGAGTTTAATAAAAAATATTGGTACAATTATTACAGACAACGTTACTTTAACTACTTTGGACAGAGATTACTTCAGCCAAACGAAATGACAATTCTTGTATAATTTTTAGTGCATTGGGATAAAATTGATTCATATAAAATGCGTTCGATTTATGATTACTAAAAAAATCAAATTCAAGACAAAATCGGCATTTTTTCTATACTAGTTCGCACTTATCTTGACAAAAAGCTAAGAAAAATTAAGGGTGAAGTAGGCACAATAAGCTCTTTCTAATTTGGATAAGTCTTTCTGTTGCTAAGTAATGTACCACTGATTCCAAAAGTTAATTGAGAAAGAAACTCTAATCATATTTACAATAAACCTTTTTTACCTTCTTTTATATTTTACATGTGATTTAGTTGACTCAAACATGAGCTATATCGGGAATTACAAAAAAAAATTATATATATTAACATAGTTCAACAGAGCGCATCCGGGATGCTGAGTAAAACGATGTTGAAATTTCAAGGAAAACTGTAATGGCAACGAATCTAAGAATTTAAATATTTGATTTTAACTGAAACCTGTTGATAGCAAAACCAATTTCGGGAAAGCAAGAACAGCCTATGTGGAAAATAAATGGAGTCAAAGTAATCAGCTTCAGTATTTATGAAAATATTTTAGTTTTATATAGTTATTAATAAACTTATATGATCGCCGTTTCGGTTTACGCGTATCGGCATATTCGCGCTTCGCTGTCCGTATCCCTAGGATCGATTCCCGGTAGAGCAAATGAAGGAAATTGTATTTTTTTATTTGTTTTTAGATCTGGGAGACGCATGCCGTAACTAATTACGATCCTACCGCAAAGACTAAACTAAATATCTATTAAGAGGTATATGAACTTTTACCTTCTCAGACTATATCACCTACTATCAAACAAGATCCTAGCACAAAAAAAGTCAGAAAGTTTGTAGAAGCTAATAGACTACAAGCCCATGGGAAAAATAACCCGTGAAATAAACCAACGTTATTGTATCATAAAATATCTCTGAGCGCTATGCTGTTATTTCTGAGAGGTACAGGGCCAGTAGACAAGTCACTTTCGAAGATTGCTAACGCTTAAAATTGTATGAATGGCGTTTCATTTTTCGATAAGTTTCGATATAAAACGTCATTCCCATACATTTTTTAAGCGTTAGCAATCTTCGAAAATGACCTGTCTACGGGCCCAGGTAAGTACGTAAGCCAATTTTTTTTTATCCTAAAAGTTTTATTTGTTACCATCTATAATGAACAGCTATAGGGAACAACGATAATATTTAATAACATTATATAAAAAAGTGACTGTACATAATTTTAAACTCTTACACCAATTATCTACATTTCAGGATTTACCGATTTATTACTGATGTAAGATCATAAATTTATATACGGCAATTTTTTTTTCATATAATGTTATTAAATATTGCCGTTATCCTTATAGCCGTTCATTATAAATGGTAACAAATAAAAATACTCGTATTAGGATAAAAGAAATTACTCGCGTACTCACCTGTACCGCTCAGAATTAACGGCATAGCGCTCAGAGATTTTATGATATAGTAACAGCCTTCTAAGCGTTATTCACGTTGGTTCATTTCACAGGTTAATTTTTTCCATGGGCTTGTAGTCTATAATAATATCATAATATCCGATTTGTTTAACCAATTGATGATCGGGCCCCTCTTGCACTCGTACCCTCAACAATATACATAGCTTTTAATGTATAAATGTTTCATCTTAATAAACACTATATAACATAAAAAAAGTTTTTTCCTAATATAAGTAACCTAAAAAATAGCTATTAATCATCATATAAAAAATATTTGTGTAGAATCCTCACTAGATAAAAACAAACATAAATTAAGACATCTAGTATAAATAAACCAGTGCCACGAGAATTCAAATAGCAATGAACATTCAGGTTTAGACGCGGCGTCTGACTAAAGTCTAGACTTAGGTCTTAAATCCTATCTACGATTACTAGGAGCACATAAACGCTGAGAGATCCATAAGCACTAGATTGAAACTAGACTTATGACCATTATTCTATTCAGCAAAGCCTAGGTCTTATTCTCAACGCGTATTCATTTAAATATTCCTTTGTCAATTAACTTTAAAGATCTCACGTTCATTCGTATACCGACCAATTGACTACTTATTCCTTGCTTATGCGCTATTCATTTAGTCAATGTGAGTCTAATTTTAAGCCATTTGGTCTAGGTTACACAATGGCCATAAAATCCTACTGAAAAGCATTATTGGCGTGAAGAATGACCTAATTCTTATTAATGGAATGGTCAAAACATAAGCAACGACTGAGAAATCTGCATATTTTTGACGGCCTCGCTGACGCAGTGGTGCGAGTTACCCGCTTTACTAGCAGAGCTCCCCGATAGGGCGAAAATTGTATTTTCTAATTTGTCCGAGTCTAGTCTAGTGGGGGGCTTTGGCCGTGGCTAGTTACCACCCTTACTGCAACGACGTACCGCCAAAGCAAAAAGATTTGTGTTCCGGTACGATACTGTGTAGAAACCATAAGAGATAGATTGCCTCTTATCCAATTAGCGCGCTTCCATCTTAGATTTTTAGTAATAGTCTACAATGGACTATACATAAATAAAGTAATAATTTCCATAAAGTTTCTAGAAGATAGTAATTTTATTTAAAATTATGGATATATTTACATTATGATCCGAAAGTGTAGTACGATTTTTGTTTGAAAAAGTTACGTTAGTAAATGTTATATATATATTAAATATGGCACGCTATCGTTTAAGGTCGAAATTAAAACGAAAACTTCTTCTTTTATTGGTTATTTTTTCTTAACATTTTTATGTTATATTAATTTGTAATTATATTTATAATTCTCCATATGTAATTTCTTAAAGACAATTGTCGACGACAGGGTTCATGGAAAAACTGTTGGGAGTTTGTTTGCACCCCTTAAAAATGAATATTTAATGTATTTCTAATGATGAGATAATAAAATAAATAAATAACTGTGATTGATGTAAAAAGTAAGCTTTTTAATTTACTTTTACAAATTCATTCATCTAATTTATTATTAGCTTATTTAGAAAAACATATATTTTTAGATACAGGGCCTTGAGAGATTAACGAAGGGTCGGTCAAAGTGGTTCCGACTTAAGTTACCGAAATGTAAAAATGTAATATGCTTATCCTCAAGCCGAATTTCAAAGAAATCGCGTGCACTAATTTAAAAACAAAAACTGCTTGACAAGATTGGGGATATTCAATAAAATTTCTATTCTTTGGGGATAGTTGTTAAATAGCTGGCTTTTCATCGCTTGTCTAAATCATTCGACTGATGTACCAGTCCCTAATCCTAAGGTTGTCTGTAAGGAATTGCTATTAAGTTATAATTATAAGAATTTTGTTTCAACAGTGTAACTTCTTTCATTTTCGTGGTATATAATATGCCATATATCAATTGTAATCTCGCGTTTCCTTATTAGAAACATTCAAAGAAACTTCAATTCTCACAGTACTGTCACGATATATATTGAATAACATTTTATATATCCGTAATAATATTCATTTATACAGAAAAAAGAACGGAACACATAATTTTAACACAAGTAATAAAAACAAACTCGTAATGCCATATTTTAAAGGGAAGAAGGTTCAGAAATCATTTGTCGGGTTGAACATACGCATTTTTAATATGATTCTTGAATCACTTGTGGGTTTTCCTCATCCTATTAAACGTCCTATTACAGAAGGCATATTATAATGTTGAAGATAATATATTATAAGCGACAAAGATGTTTAGACTTGATCCAGTTGCACATGAAAGCTAAATACATTGTAACCTTCAAATTATTAAAAGGTGTAACTGTTGAGTTTCTTGCCGGTTTCTTTTCAGTGGAAGCAACTTTCTGAAACGGTGGTATTACCATCGGACAGACTACTGACGATTCAAAAGTGCTTTTTGAGCCTACTTGAAGAAACATATCCTGATTTTGATTTTTTATTTTGAATATATATTGTTCCACCTTTTATCTACAAGAATTATAAACATTGTTACAAAAGAAATTGTTTTGTATTTCATTAATTTTACTTTTGGGTAGAAAATAAAGCACTTCTATTCTTTATTCTTTGCAGATTTAGTTGTACTAAATCTCGATCATTATGAGCATTTTTACTAACTTTCTGTCACTAGTCCATTCAAAACACTATAGAAATTTCGCTTTTCCTTCTCAATATTTAGGCATCATCCCAACCACAAATTTTGTATTTGAACCTGAGTGTATGAATAAAAAATGTCTTATTGAAGATTCAATATTTAAACAAGATATATGTATAAAGTGTAAACCAACGATAGAAATTGAAAATTCTATTTTTATACAAATAAATATTAACTACTAAAAATTATATTAAAAATTTAATGTTTCAATTAAATATGAATATTTAAATTATTTTTAGATTTTATTTATTTAGATATTGCAACACAGAATCATTAAACAATGTTATATTTGACGTAGATTTTAATATTTTTTATAATTACTATAAATTGTTTACGTGCGAGGTATCACTCAATTCATACGAAGTCTCTTTATAATCTGTGTTATTTATAGCTTAGATATTTGTATCATAACGTTTTTTTAACGGAATTAGTAATAGATACAGATACGCACGCAAGTTGTTTGCATCTTTATTTAAGTGACCTTTACTGTGTTTTTTTATAGATATGGGCGTAATCTGTCATGGCCTTATTTTAAGCATAAAACGAAGTGAAAAAAATGTTAAAATTGTACGCTGATCACAAATAAAAATAATTCTACTTACATATTAACAAATACAATAAAGCCAAACCTGTGTAGTTAAAACACTAGTTTTAGTAAACAGGATTAGTCTTCTATATTGTATTCATAGGATTATCCCGTTTAAAAATATTTTATTCAATTAATCACGCGTTACGAGTAGTTTCGGAGTTTTCGGGAAAGGTTGATAAACGCTTGATTTTTGTTTTGTTTGCTTTTTGAATTGCATATTTGTCTCTCGAATTACTGCCGTTTGCGCCGCCATACTGGAAAAATGGCGGCACATGTCAAATTTCCGACATTTCTCTTGCAATTCGTTTGACGTCAAAAACATTTATATACAAAATTAAAGTGCACAATTCCTACAAATTTATGTCTCAACAATTTTTATATTAATTACTCATCTACATCTAATAATATCAACATGTACTTAAGGAAAATGAATATTAATAACAGCAAAATCGGGTAAAATACCCAAATACCCAAAATGTATTCCAAAAATATCCTTTGTCTGTGGCATTTATGTGGTTACTAAGCTTAAATATTATTGTAAATAAATTTAATCTATTTTAAACCTGAAAGAACGGATATTTAAAATCCATACCGTTAAATCTAATTAACAGCAAAAACATTTTTTGATTAGAATTAGCGATTTAGTATTTATTTAAAATAAGTATTGCTTTTTAAAATACCATCTAATCTGTGTAAGTGGTGGATATTATGTGTGATTCCAGTTTCTTTGAGAAATTTCGTGATAAGAAATGGTCATGTTACCACAAGCAGTAAAATTCCCATCAAAATCAGCGTAATCATTTCGGAGCTTAACGAGAACAAAGATTTCCCTGCTCCCATTGTAATTCCTGACAATATTTGTTAAATATGTTTAAAATTCAGCACCTTTTGATTTTTCTCGAAACAGCAAATAATAAAATTTCACATGTGTATAGGTTAATATATTAATAATAAAAAAATGGTGTACCCTTACGACCACACGACTGTAAAAACTTTATCAATTTTTGGTTAACAACGACTGCTGTATTTCTATATTCATATAGTATTTACTATATTCATAATTATAATTATATATAAAAGACTCGGGTAAATTTTGCTCGAACTCACTCATGTGAGGGTCACCAAGTATAGGAGTTACGTGTTGACTATACCGTTTTTATTCGACGTGCGCCGACTCCGTTCGGGCAAGCATTACATAGCTAACCGTTTAATCTCATTCAATCCCCACAAAATTGAGTGCATAGCTCGTCTAAAGAAGTTTTCAATCCAATAATTAACCTAAGAAACTCTCGGGACGCCCGGGAGGAGTCCGGTAATGTCCCTCTGGTGACTCACTCAGGGATAAAGAGACCCGTGGGGTTTTAATGGTTATTTTTAAGTTTCTGCTCTCGCCAAGTCCTATTCACCCCAAAAAAAGTCGGGGGATGAGGGATAAACAAACTATCTTTAAAAATTCGACTAGATATGACACTAGGAATCCCTTTCGGCACATCACTAAGGATAACCGTTTAATTATACGAGCCTGTAGGACAAAAGCGGCAATGAATTTATGCATGAGCGGTAGAGAATTTCACTTGGTCGGAACACGCAGGAGAAAAGGAACAATAGGCTTAGTTTAATCCCGTTTTTTTGGTTTTTTCTTTATTTTATTCGAAGATCCAGTTTGTGGGAGGCGACTACACCGCACTCCTTTTCGATGGCGGCTGATGTGATGTCCGCTCGATTTTGGCAAGTATTTTAGTACCATTATTACACGAAAATTATTAGGAACTGGCTGCTTTTTCTGAGTTCTAATACTAATAAAACATAAGTTTCACCAATACTTTTGAATATTAAGTGCCACACTATCGCTTTCATCTTCGTTATATATTTCATTTATCATATATTCTTATAGAAAATTTAACAACCGAGTGTCCGAAGCACTACCCTCATTCAGGATTTCTAGTTTATATAGTACTACAACCAGCAACTTGATCTGTTAAGAATTGCCTAATTATATACTTACAAAAGTGTAGGGAAAAGTTTGATATTTCGACATTACAAAGAGACACGATTTTAAGTTTTACTTATCTATATGTGCAGATTGATTTGCATATTTGATTCTTTGCTTTATGGCCAAGAAGTATAACAACACTCAAGTGTAATCTGCAATGCAAATGACAAAAATATATTCAAGGAAAAATAGAGCAGCTCGGTCAGAAGTAAAACGTGATTTATGTCTCTAGAGACGGCCTAATAAGACTGAAATAAATAATGGCTTTCCTATTGCATTTGGTACTTTTACTTCTGCTATGACAGAAAATACAAAATTAAGATGATTAATAATGGCAGAACAAAAAAATTAGTATATACGATTTTAGCAACTTTAATTACTTATTAATTACTCTTGACAACTCCTTATATATAAGAAAAAGAATTTCAAACTTAAATCACGCGACTTCAACCCCTGGTTCCATCTCAGAAGATGCAGAGACCGAAACTGACAGTAACTAATGTTAAATAATAACATTATATCCACTCAGTAATTGATCAAGTGATGCCTTGTACAAGAATCAAAACGGTTACCTCTAGGCAGACATGGCTGAAGGCATGTATATTAAAAAATAACTATTTTTTTCCACAGTTTAAATGAACCTGTAGCTTAGTTAATGTTTCATATTTAGAACCGCTTTACACGTAGATTATATACAGATTACGCTGTTAAATTGCTTGTCGACTGTTTCCATTTACGTCAAGGTAATGGGTAAAAATTACTGGTAACATGTTTCAGTTGAGGCGTCAGTATGTTTATTCTATCTTCTGTTACTACGCCACCTATAAGTATATAAATCACGAAAATTGTTGGCACCTGTATCCATTTCAGACTTTAAAACGATGGAACTAATGTGCCTAAAACCAGTTTCATTAGAAAGACAATAAAGGGACAGCTGTTATATTGACAAAACCCTTAATACTCTATAATGCAATGTATTAATAAAACGGCTTTTCATGGTTTTTCATTAATGAAAGTTATCATAGCACGAACATACCAAGTCATCGATTTAAAATAAATTTGATGCCTTCTACAGCGTTACAAAATAATGCCTTATTATCTTGGTAAATATTTTAGATATCCATCACATTAGGTACACCAAGATTTATGTTTGATGGGTAGGAGCGGAGAATAGGTACAATAAATGAGGGCATTCCCGCTTATTAATACATTTTTTTACGACAATTAAGAAACTAATGTTACAAAGCCTACAATTAACACGGTGCTTTTTTTAAAATCGTCTATATGAAAAAAAACGTAATGTTATAATGTCTTATTAGATGTCACTAACATCCTTAAACTAATTAGTATTCAAGAATGAAATATAAAAAGATATATTACCCATAACACTAATATTTTTTAAATAACATATAAATATATTGGAAACAGATTTTATTTTTATTCACTATTCTCTAATGTCTTCTTGACTACTTCTTAGAACACCCAGGATAATTCAATCGATATTTTTAGTAATAATCCTTGTGTCTAACCAAAAGGCTATCCCGATTGCTCATACGGCATATTGGTAATATGACTTTTTGGGGAATTAAAATCTTTATAAATCGGTGGTATTTCGGTATAACTCAGTTCTAAATTTCCCCTTGCTCAAAGATAGAATTACCAATTTTATTAACAATTCTAATTCCTCTGTATATACGGGCCTGTTTGGATTTAATCACAATATCGGTATCTATTTCAGAAAGCATTATTTTGCTCGTAAAAACTTCTATCCAAAGTAAGAAGCTGTAATAATACAACACGTAAATGACAGAAAATTAGCTATCAGTTTGCTATTCGGTAAGACTAGGGGTTAATATAATATATACATAATACCTAGCAATTTAATCTTGTACAACCTATGCAACTGTGCCTTAGTGAGAGATATATACATGTATAATTAGTAATAATTAAATTATAAACAATATGTAGAAAATAAATAAAGATATATATAATATAACGTACCTTAAGTTGGACATCCCCATCTCTACTGCATGCCCGAAAACTGAAAAAAAATCCGCAAAGCACAAAACAAGCACAAAGGCCACCGTCCAAGCCAAAAACAATTGAGAAAAAATAAATCGAATATAAAAAAGTAATATTTGAAAATGGAACAAATTTGAATTTCCCGCGTTTGCTGTGTAAATAGCGCGCACGGTCCGCTTACACGCGGCGGCTTCCAGTGAACTATCGTCGAGCCTCCGGGTCTTCGGCGTGGGCGCAGATTTCGTACGTAAGCTCATCCCCTCCATTGCCATTCATGAAATCAGCCGATCAATGAGTTTAAGCTCCCGCGGAAGCCGTATATTCTAAGATCATTCTTTGTGTATCAATTTGCTGAAATTTGCGTCACCACAAAGGTATTATGATAATCAAAACATTAACTCCTTATTCATGTAGCCAAGCCAAGCCATGTTTGTTACAAAACATTTTGGAGTCATCAATACTGACCGTTGATAACAAATCTAACACCGATTTGAAAAATTGCAATGAGACAAACCGCCAAAAACTCGGCAGTCAGTTATTTAAATACAGTTTCTGTATTTAAATCACTGTTACAAAATAAGAGACAAAGAGATCACTTTCATTGTGCAACACAAAAATAATATATAAAAAAGAAAATACAAAACAAGTTCAGCACAAAAAGGCGGCCTAATCACAATTTAGCGATCTGTTCCAGGCAATCTTTGGATTAGAGAGTTTGCTGATAAGTGAAAGGGGTAGAGCGTGGTGACATAAAACGGTGAATAAATACATGTATTTTGTTATAAATATAAACACATTATATATATATAAGGATATAAATATATACACATACATAAAATAAATAGTCGTCATATTCGGATAGAGACAGGTAATATATTTTTACCTATTTCTTAAAAATTGTCAAGGATTTAGCTCCTATTGCTCGCGGCCGTTCGTTCCATAAGTTAATTGCTCGATCGGGAAAAGAGTGTCCAATGTGTAATATTTTATTTTAGTGTGCAACTGGAATCTAGTCCAAACATTTTCAACATTATAATATGCCTTGCGGAAAAGGATGTTTTTGAGATGTTTTTTTTTTTTAATTATGTAGCAAAAATGAATGATGCGTCTTAATAAAAATGCGTACACTCATACTAACAAACGATTTCTGAACCTTCTTCGCTTTAAAATACTGTTTAAATATTTATTTTTTATAACTTATATACTACTATCGGTTCCTGGAAGCGTTACTTGAGTCAGTCCCGTAGAAATATGGAGAAACCCTTTATTTATCGATTGATGAACCAGCCAAAAAAAGAATTAACAAAATTTGTGCAGCTATCTAGAGTTCAGTCATATACAAGGTTACAGAAAAACTATATAAATAAACATAAGCTAACTCTTCAAAAAATTTACAATTTTCATGCTCCTTGATTGAGTGAAAACTTGTTCTTTCATATTAGACAGTTGCGAAAATCTGAGAAAATATATATTGATTATTAAAAGTTGTACTTGTAGAAATAGAAATGATATCAATATTTGTATAGAATTATTTCTCTAATCACCACAGCATATTATAACTGTATTTTAAATAAAATTGATCGACCAACATACAATTATCAATATTGATAATAAAAAGCGGTGACAAAAATATCCTGTGACCCTAAATTCCAAATATTTTATATTCGTATGTCATTACTATTTCCGCACGATAAACAAGAACTGTGCTTATAAAATACTTTCGCTTATTAATATACTAATATAAATAACCGGTTTGTTAGTATATGAGCTATAGTAAAACTAAATTCGCCTACAAAATACTACCAATTGCGCAGTTAAATTCATCTAAAAAAAATGCAAAGTGCGTGCGTACAAAGTACACATATCAGAAGTGTAGTTTGTTTTATAGTTTTTATTTCATTTTATTTCTCTCTTTTAAATTCCTTGGCAAACTAATTCTTAAGTCTTCTGTATACTCGTATTTAAACAAATCTAAAACTAGATTTCCGAAACTTAGAGGGAGGAAAAAAGAAAGATACGTCAGGAATTTAAGGAATTAATTGTCATTAAAATATTAAGAGCGTCGAAAATTAATACAAATAATATTTTTAAATCTCAATTGACGAATTGCAAATAAAAATGCCACATGTTATTTGTTTAAAATTAAAACTACTTAACCTTCAAATAAATTAAGCATAAAAAACGCTGCACATCTTTGTGGCGCTAATCACGCGTTTCATCAGTTAAAATTTTACCTTCATGCGCCTAAAGAAGTTTCACTTCAAAAAACTGTAATAATTTATATGTATAATTTACAAGATGTGTTTGCGTCAAGCAACTATAAATAAAACTGCTTGATATGAACTTGACCAAGGGACCACTTTTGAGTGACATTTCCGTCGTATAAATACATTGCAATGTATTTACGCTTTAAGTGTAAAAGTTTATCGCTTATGAATTCAGACTATAAATTGAATACATCACAGGAAGAGAACAATTAACACGTCTTAAAAATTATGCACTATAAAGGCCTTATTCGAAAATTGACAATTGTTATTTATACACTTTGATTTTGTAGAACTTCGGAAAAGTCGTTATGTTATTTATATATACAAAGGATATATCTATTGGCCCGTCACGATATCTCTGGCACCATAAGACTTTAAATTTGGTTGAAATTTTCCTTTTGCCGAGTAAAAGTCAGCTAATAACGGATTTTACGAATTCCACCCGCAAGGCAGGTTGCGGGGATGTTAAGTTTTGACTCATCACGATATTACAGTAAATACACAGCAAATAGCATATTGAAGTATTTATACGTATGTTTCTTATTTGTAAAACAATTTGCCTAAATAAATGAAAATGCTACCCAAAAACCTTCCACGCAGACGAATTCGCGAGTTCAGCTAATTTCTTATGTGACATTTGATCGTGTAAATGCCTTCAAAAAACAGCCGTTTTGACAAATTAGCAAGGTCAGATAGGCAAACAAATATATTTGTAGTCGGGAGTCGAAATGTTTAACATAAAATGGAATTGTATTGTAACTCACAATATTCTATAAAAAGCGTATATAAAGGTAAGGTAAGTAGCAGCCCATTAACGTCTCACTGCTGGGCGCAGGCCTCCACACTGATATGAGAGAAGTTTTTTAGTGGCTACGGATTGGTAGGCATAGTACACAAGCGCACTCTCTATTCTTTCACTCTCGTAGTCCGATGTGACGGGGATCCAACACGACCGAAGACAGATCAGGCGCAGGACCGACAGCTTAATGAGCTCTCCGAGGAATGGGGGAAACTTCCCAACTTCGATTTTGTATTGGCCCAATCCGATGCTTGTAGCCAGGACCTCACGTCTGTAATCAAACATGCTAAACAAAAGACCAATGACGCAATTCTCTCGTATAAATCAATTATATAATGTATAATCCAATTATATATTAGTTATATCTACGCTCGACAGTAAACATTTTCAAGGATGATATTGAAATGTATTCTTTTGAAAGAATTGTTAACTGCAGATATTTTAATCTAAAATATTTTTCATAGGCCACAGTAATTTGTTTGCCTGGACGCACTCATCTCAGAAACTATTGATACGAATTCAAAATTACTTTAATGAAGAGCATATATATCTTTTCATCTTTAGATTGACTGACTATATTTTTTTTTAGTAATGAACCTAGTTATCTCTGGGTTATATGGCGCAGACAAATATGCTATTTCACAAAATTACGATTTTTAAAGTTGGACTACTTGGAACAAATGCTCGTTTGTAACATGAAAATAATTGACACAGCAGCTTCTCAGTGATCCTATAAAAACAGAATGAATAGTTGTAGTAATAAATATGTATCTATAACATTTATCAGGATAGGTACCGCAAAATTTTGGCGAATTTCCCAACCGCTACCTTATCTAGGATAGGAGTGCGGAAACTGAAGCAACGGGATGCCGAGTGGGCGTTCCTATCACACATCCGCGCGACTCATACTAACTTTGTTTGATTTTTTGTAAGGTTTTATGCAATTTTGAGTGCAAATTCGGCTTCGGGTTAATTCTTATTTAAATATAGCCAGATTTACATATTTTTAAATGAAATTTTCGTGGTAAATCAAGTTCGTATTTAAGAAATAATATCTTCGGGTATATACGACGGCAACATGGCTTCATCGTCTCCACAGCCCACTGTCGAAATCTCGGATTAATATCATGCGTATATATAGTACTACCTGAACCCACAACTACGTCTTAGGAATTTTGTTTTTCAAATAAGAAACATGACCTCTACTCGGCGAAAGGAATATTCCTACCAAATTTCAAGACTCTACGCCTTATGGTTCCAGAGATATCGCGATGAGACAATAGATATCTGGATACCTCTTATATTATATATATATATATATATATATATATATATATATATAGAAGTATCAAAAATATTTTTTCTTAAATACGTAATTTTTTATTGAGTATTAGTTGCTCCCAACGGTGGCCCCAGTGTAATTCCCCGTAACATGAAAGTTGTTGTTCATTGGATTGATTTGCTTTGAATAGCTAGCAACTTGTACACATTGAAAGCATATGTACGAGTAATTCAAAAATTTTAACTTTATCCTGTACTCCTAACCTTGGAAAATAAACCTTGTAACATTTATTAAGACACTGAGATCGTAATGCTTTACTGCAGTATTTTGTGAATTATGTCTGTTCTTCTCCTTGATAAATAATGTATAAGTAGGCAATACATGCTCTCCTAATTCAAAATCCAACATGTCTTGATGGTAAATAAATAAATAAAACAAATCTAAAAAGTAAATAAATTTCCTTAGGTATTTCTCTCAAAACGAAACAAAGCAACATAATTCAGCAACTTTAAACAGCTATACTGTCAGCTATAGGTATATGGAAAGGTGACTCGATAGAAATTGTTGTCTGAAATCATAGTCAAGTAAGGGGAAAAAATTATAACTCTAAGTGTTATAGTGAACTAAAATTCTACAGACAGAAAATCTTTTCAGCTGTAATAAATTTATAAATTTTATAGTACCGCCTCATGAAAAATATTGTCCTCAATAAAATTTTCATATTGTCCTCTTAATTTAAACTGGCTTCGGATGAATTTTTATGGTGATTACGCCACTTATGTCCACATACACTGTTTTACAAGTAGATAAATTGTGAACATAGTAGATTTGGTTTGATATTGACGCATAGATTTAAATATAAAAATATGGCTTCATAAACGTTTCAAGTACGATTTTATGAAGTATAATGAGATAGCGCCAACTACTAGAAGTTACGAAACGATTCAATGTCGATTCCCATTATTCAGTACAATAATGGCACTATTTTATAAAATGGATTATATTTCAAATTCACGACAAGGCTATATGGCCTTTTTTATTAAATATACAAATAGAAAGCAAATGTATTAAAATCTGGTAATGAATGAATAAAATAAAAATGTATTTGATGAATGGTTTAATTACGGTGAAACAATATTGCATTATTTTTATTAGTTTAACATTTAATTGTAAAGCTCCAAATTGCAAAAAACATATCGTATCTATTCTCTAAGGCATAAATAATATTGTAAATAGTGCAATTAATGTCATTCCTTCTCAATGACAAAAAAACTTATTCAAAATGATTACACCCTCCGTATGTTGCAAAACCGCTTAAGTATGAACAAACCCCATAGTTAATGGTATTTTAATACGTATTCATGGTACTTTAGACGTTAAATTACTCCCTTATCTCTATCATTACTGACGAAGTCACAGGTATTATTAAGATATTCTAAAATCAAACACATTTAAATAAGGTGCTATTGCTCTTATAGTGTCGAAGTTTATTAAAAGTTATATTGATTTTTAGATATACATAAAATTGGATTGATACAGAAAGTATAAAATATAATTACAAGACTGATAAAAGCAAAAAAATTATTAAGAGACGATTACCGTTAAACAATTCTTCCTTTAGAAACTAACTAAACTAATGACTGACAATTTGAGCACTGCTTATGTATTGGTTTTAACGAGTGTATTTACTTATTTATTTATTTATACTTTATTGCACACAAATACAATACAAGTTAGTTTTAGAAACAAACAATGTTAAGGATAGCGAAGTGCGCAAAGGCGGCCTTATCGCTATAGCGATCTCTTACAGATAACCTTTGATGAGAGGAGAAGTAAGCAGATATTTTACTTGTTTCATTCGAAGAATATTATATTAAAAGTATTAATTTCATAGTATCCCTCTTTATATTTTTTATTTCCAATGTTTTCTATATACCTCGTCGTCGTCGTCGCTTCAACCGATGGACGTCCACTGCTGGACATAGGTCTCACGTAATGACGTCCACAAGGCCCGATCTTGCGCCGCCTGGCTCCAGCGGCTACCGGCGACCCTCTTTATGTCGTCGGTCCACCTTGTGGGGGGTCTCCCTACACTGCGCCGTCCGGTGCGGGGTCGCCACTCCAGCACCTTCAGCCCCCAACGTCCATTGGTTCTTCGAACTATGTGCCCCGCCCATTGCCACTTCAGGTTCGCGATTCGTAGGACTGTCGGTGTCGGTGTCGGTGACTCTAGTTCTACTACGGATCTCTTAATTTCTGATTCGATCACGTAGAGAAACTCCGAGCATAGCCCTCTCCATCGCACGCTGAGTGACTCTGAGCTTTCGCAAGAGGCCCATAGTCAGCGACCAGGTCTCAGAACCGTAGGTCATCACTGGCAACACGCACTGTTCGAAACCTTTGGTCTTCAGGCACTGAGGGATATCGGACGAAAATATCTGGCGTAACTTCCCGAACGCAGCCCAACCGAGTTGGATTCGGCGGTTGACCTCCTTCTCGAAATTGGACCTACCTAGCTGGACTATATGTCCCAGGTATGTGCACTCGCTAACAATTTCGAGAGCTGAGTTCTCAACGATGACCGGGTGTGGCGGTTTTTTTTTTTTTTGCTGACAGATTAGCGCTTGACTGTTATCTCACCTGATGGTAAGTGAGGATACAGTCTAAGATGGAAGCGTGCTAATCTGTTAAGAGGCGATATACCCCTTACGGTTTCTACACAGCATCGTACCGGAACACAAATCTCTTTGTTTGGCGGTACGTTGATATTANGTGTACTCGTCAACAATTTCGAGAGCTGAGTTCTCAACGATGACCGGGTGTGGCGGTTTTTTTTTTTTTTGCTGACAGATTAGCGCTTGACTGTTATCTCACCTGATGGTAAGTGAGGATACAGTCTAAGATGGAAGCGTGCTAATCTGTTAAGAGGCGATATACCCCTTACGGTTTCTACACAGCATCGTACCGGAACACAAATCTCTTTGTTTGGCGGTACATGGATATTAGACATAATTTTCGTCTTATCCATGTTCATTTTCGGGCCCACCTGTTGAGAAACTCTGCTGAGGTCATCGATCATTGTATTGAGATCTTCGAGAGTCTCTGCCATAATGACTACGTCATCGGCAAACCGTAAATGAGTGAGGTACTCGCCGTTGATGTTGATGCCCAGTCCGTTCCACTCTAAAAGCTTAAAAAGGTCTTCCAGTGCCGCAGTGAAAAGCTATATACCTATCAAGAAAAATTACGTATCAATAACTCTTTGAATGATTTTAAAAACAAAACTCTGTCAGATGTCATTAATCAAAATTACTTGTACACAAAATTTTACTTCTATAGATATTTCCTATTATTTAAGATAAATTTCCAAAATGTGTGATAATTTAAAAGCCGATCGCCTGCGTTGTGGTGCGTGCCGTACTATCAACTTGGCTAAACATGCCAATCATCCAAAGCCCGATATGCAGATGTATGAAAAATGCAGTCCTACGCAAAAAGTAGATTGCTCTCGAGTGACTGGTAATATTTCTTTAATAACTTATACCACAAAATGTTACGCATCAGTAACGGTATAATTAAGGCGCGTGAAGTAGAAACGTCTTCATTAATAATTAAAAGTGGAGTACCGAAGACAGTTACACTTTACAAATTTATTTTTGGGGTAATTAAATTGTCCTGGCTTTGTGATGCCAATACGACACAATATACATTCAACTTTACACGCTTTGAGAACCCACGCCCATAGCTCTGCGTCTTTTAGAGGCAGTTTTAAATATAGTGCAACTAAACAACTCGAACAATTTGTGTCTTTTGCAGTCAGGCTCAAATTTTGAAGTCATATATAAGTTACACTTAATGAACAATCAAAAACAAACATAAATATAGCTTGTCAAGTACTGCCACAAAATTTTCGTACAATGAATACTTCATTTTGCAGTTTCCAAGCGATAGGAACAGGTCCAGAGAGAAGGTGTTCTGTGTCACGCTCATTCACTCTCGTTCATGTAGTTATCCCTAGGTAGTACATGCAGCCATATACTCCGTTTCCCTTAATTAAAATTAAAATATAAAAAAAATACTTTTTAGGTCTAAACCGAGTGGTCACTTTTTCTGAATAATACCGTTACATAAATTTATATCTAATATATAAAATTCTCTTGTTACGGTGTTAGAAGTTGAACTCCTCCGAAACGGCTCGACTGATTTTCGTGAATATTAGCCTACATATCGGCCAGGATGGAGAATCGGACAACATCTTTTTTTTCCCCCTAAATTTTAATGGTGGTTCACCAAATTTTAATTTAGTTATTTTTTATGATGTTGATTAAATAAATACGTACAACTTTAATTTTTCAACTTTCTATCATCAACGCATATGTTTTTAATGTCGATAATAGTTAAGACAAAATAACGATTGCTGTGTCAGCTAGTGTAAACAGAAAAATTGTATATCATTAGCGGTGTGTAAAGAATAAAAAACATCTTTCTTTCTTTCATTGCGAAAGGAGTCACTCGCGGAATATCTTTTAATGAGTGACCAATGTATCATAAAAACTCTTTTATGTGTTAGTATATAGAAAGTTCTAAGGGTTTGGCTAATTTCTATCTTTCGAGACTTATTTGTAATCAAATGCCGTCAAAAATAAGAACGCCTCACAATACCTACTGGGTTTTGTCTATCGTCCTCTTTTGATTACGCATAATGTATTGTAAGGCGAAACTCTTTTAAACCATGTTCTCCTAGTGATTATTACAAGTTATGTAACGTTTTGGCGTAACAAGTATTGAAAGAAAAAACGTTTCAAACTTACCGCCGACATGTTAAATTTTAATTTGATTGTTTTAGAACTACCGCTACAAGCTACTTGCATAAAAGTGTGCAGCAAGGAGGAATATAAACTAAGAAAGAGCGGTAAAAAACTGCCTAAAGTGCCTTTGCCTTATGCACATGGGAAACTAATGTATGGTGTTAAAGTAAGTTGTGAAAAGATTAAACTATTAACTCTATAATTTTTTATTGATGAAATCGGATTGGATATATTGTTAGTCGTGTTCTCGATCCCATATGGGGGCTATGGGGGAAATCCGTTCTTATTAGAAATCTACGTTGCAAAAGAAACATGTATGGCGAATTTTAAGAAAATCGTATCATTAGTTTCAGATAGATAGAGCTCTATTTCGTGATTATTTTTAGATGATTGATGATTCTTGCATTATAAGTGGCATAACTAAACTGAATATTTTTATTCGCGTAAAGGTTAAAATTAAGTGCATTTGTCCGAGATATTTTTTATCATTTGAAATGAAATTGTATGAAACCTCCTAATCACTTCGTAGCTATTAGTAGAAATTCTAGCGATTGCAGCTATTCTCCATCCACAGGCTGGTATCCTGGTAGGCGCTGTTTACTTTACGTACTCCCAAGGAGTGTGGGGCGACCAACAAGACGTCACGGAATGCGTTCGTCGCTGGCAGGAATACGTTCGCAGTATCAACACAAGACGCCCACCTGTCTTCGACCAGTGCGGTAACGTCATTGTACGTGTATTGCGACAAACGAAATTAGAGTTTCTTCCAATGTCATAGATTTCATTTTAGAAAAAATGATTTTTACTTTTACGTCATTGTGAAGCCTAATAGTGGCAACGAGGTTGCTAGCGTATTACCTGTTTTCTCTCATGTATTCCTAGTGTTTATAGTTACGTCATCAGTTGTTTTGTTAGATGAAAAAGAATCATTATTAAAAAAAACTCGGTTGCCAATGAAGAATTCTTATAGTCGCTACGGAGGTTTTTTTTATATGTCTATTTTTATAATAAATATTTTTATTATTGATCTTTAGATAAAATCTTTATAGTTTTAAGAAAATTACGAAAAAATAGTAGAATTAAACACACATCTGAAATAAAACTATCGGGAGACCTAAAATAAAAAAATTAACCAATATGTTACTTTGTACCCCGAAATGCTTTTTTTTTGCTATAACACAAAATGTTAGCTCGTAAGTATTTTTTCATTGCTGACAAGCTAGCTGTGACCTTACCTCATGGTAAGAGACAATACAGTCTATAATAGAAGGACACTCACTATCCTGATAAGAAGTAAATTACCTCTTATTTCTATACGTTAGCGGCACGTTTTATGCTGACGGGGTTCACAACAGCCTCGACCGAAGCCACCTGTATGACATATTATAAAAAGCAATTTCCTAAATATACCCTGGCGGGAATGGAACCCAGTCTCCATTGCGTCAGCGAGGCTGTCAAAGGTAATTTTAATATTTGTACATAATATTACCTAACTAGATTTTTATGTTTTCTAAATCGCGATTTGTTTTCCGTTCAATTTTCAATTATTTGAATCTAGCTGACATTTTGTTCTCTAAGTTCATGACACTCTTTTCAGTCTTTGAAACCCTAGTAAGTAAAATCCTGCCGTTTCCAATATTGTACAAATATGTTTCCACTACAACTGAGCGCAAAATCCATCCACTTTTCTAGGCGACCCGAGGTCGAATGGACAATATTTGTATTATAAACTGAACAACGGAATTCTGTTACAATTCCAGCGTACTTCTGATATCCTAGTAGTCGGCTCTATGTTATGCGCAATGTTCAAAGTTCGTTTGGCTGTAAAAAGTCCATAAAAATAATCTTGCCACTCTCACTACTCGGCCGGCCGCCGAACGAACACTGAGTCACTGAGGTACTTTGGGACTACAATTACTTTTACTTACGACATTTTACATATGATAAGAGTAAAGAGAGGTTTTGCGCATGATAAGAAGAAAAAGAGATAGCAGCTTGATATAAAACGGCATCACAAATCACACCTTCAATTTTATGATGTCCTAGTGTTCTCGCGTAAATCGCATAAGAGGGACGACATTCCTTGCAGAAGCTATGCTCGCTTGGGATTCCATTCAATAATAATCACATTCTTTTCGCTCCATTCTAGCAGTAATGGTACTTTACTCATTTACTTCTTCTTATTGGTTAAACCTTCTTACTTTTACTTTGTGTACAAACACTATCCGAAAATCCCGTAATAGGTAAATTTACAATATTTGGATTATGTAAAAACCTAAATTTTTATTAACACCATTTTTGTGGTTTTCCTCTTACAAAAATAATCATGTTAATTATTAATATTATATTCGTTACATGGCCAATTCATTATCATTAACAGTTTTCGACATACAATATGATAATATAGTTTTAAAGTATACTATTTTTAGGTTGCGTTTGTTATGTATTTGTATTAAATATATTCACTATCATGATGTGGCGTTTTAGCCCATATCGCTTTAGTCTATACGCGCCGGAAACGGCTTCCTCGATGTTGATAGCTCCCTAGTATAACTGGGTCATATCATTGACAGTGTTCGACGGGTAAATGATAAACTTGAATATGTGCGTATGAAAAATTAAAAATTCCTCCTTCATTCCTCATTTACGCACGTAAAAACTGACTTGCTTTCTTTCTTTGTCAATTACGAATACTGTAAATAAATTAAATCCAAATGTTGATACTGTACATTTTCGACCTACATATTGTGCTGTCACTGAAGTTTTGCGCATTAAAACAAGTAAAATAAAAATTAAAAAAGGTTGTGCGTACACTGTACCTATGTCAGAAGTGAAACTTCTTTGTCAAACAAATTTTTAAGTCTTGTATAAATTTATACAAATCTAAATTTTTACATTTCCGAGACTTAGAAGGAGGGAATAGGGAAGATATGAATTTAAAGAATTCAACTGTCATTAACATATTAATATTGTCAAAAATTAAATATTGTAATATAAAACGGCGAATTGTAAGTAAAAATGCCACGTGTTTTTTGTCAATATTAGAAATTATTAATTAAAATATTTTTATTTTATATTTAATGAAAAATAATAGATTAAATTACGAGTGGCAAATTAAAATGTGACATATTATTTGTAAATATTAAAACTACCTAACCTTCAAACGAATTACCATAAAAAGAACGTGGCACATCTTCGTGACGCTAATTATGCGCCTAAATAAGTTTCAACAAAACGTTAAGTTTGTCCTGAGAATTTACTATTAAACTTTATATGAAAAGTTAAAAAAATCTCGTACCACAAAATTCCTCCCACGTAGTATTTCTTAAAGCTACTTTTATTGTTAACAGGTTAGCGCTCGACTGTGATCTCACCTGATGATCAGTGATAATATAGTTTAAGATAGTAGCACATTAACCTGCTTAGAAATAATTAACCTCTTAATGGTTGATTGCAACAAATCATACTCAGACAAATTAAAATATGCAATATCCTAAATTTGCCCTACCGGGAACCAAACACAGGACTTGTACTAGCGAAGCAAGTACTGGTATCATTACGCCAGGAAGGGCGCAAAAAGTTATTATAATTTTTTACTTATGTAATAAAGCTTACACGAAATGCTATGCTTTGAAAAAAAAATATAATGCTTAATTAATATTTTTTCTTTTTATAGAGAAAGGAATCTAGTGAAAGTCTTTTAGCTCCGTTATATGCCCTGTACAAAGGTTTTCTGACGGCGTGTTTTTCAGGTATGTCGTTAAATACCATCTGTTAACTTGTCTTGTCAAAATACTTAACATTCTTCCTCAATTCAAAATTGCTAAACAATTTTCACAACGTTATGTTTTCATTTTTTAATGCATCTACTATGTATACAAATATTAATACCATAACTGTACACACCGCCAGATTTAGCGGAGCATAAAGAAAAAGGTTTAATATCAGTATCATAAGGTAAAGGTAAATAGCAGCCTCACATACGAGAGAGGGTTTTTAGAGCATAGACCCACCAAACTGCTCCTCTGCGGATTGACAGGCATTGTACACAAGTGCACTCTCTATTCCTTCACTCTCATAGTCCGATGTGACGGGAATCCAACACGACCGGAGAGAGATCAGGCACAGGACCGACGGCTTAAAGTGCTCTCCGAGGCACGGAGGTGTATCACACCGCTAACTTCCCAACTTCGGGCAAATATTGAGAAAATCTTAAATAGAAAACTCAATATTGATTTTTGAATTGGTCCGACCCGGGACTCGAACCCAGGACCGCATGTCTGTAGTCGCACATGCTAACCACTTGACCAATACGGGAGTATCATTACCTTGATAAAAAAAAAAACTATGTTCTGCTAGACATGCCGAGTGTATATTTGGGGTTTTCTTGAAGTAATTATAAATAATAGGTAAGGTAAGTAGCAGCCCATAAAGGCCCCACTGCTGGGAACAGGCCTCCTCACTCGTATGAGAACTGCTCCACTGTGTATTGGCAGGCATAGTACACAAGTGCAGTCTATTCCTTCACTCTCATAGTCCAAAGTGACGGGAATCCGACGCGAAGAGAGTTATAGAGATCGGCTTAACGTGCTCTCTAAGGTACGGGAATAACTCAATATCGTTTTTTGTATTGGCCCGACCCGGGACTCGAACCACTAGACCAAGGCGGTAGTAAATTTGGTACCTTTATTGGTATTTTAATTTATCTTTAGCAAGGTCTTTAAACTGACGGAAACCCATATGTTTTGGTAAATTATTAAAGCTACTTTAATTATGATAAAATGTTTTGCCTAATATTTGTAACGCGTTTTTTATAAAGTCATGAAAGAAATGTATAACAATGTTTGTAAATTGGCTTTTAGGTGTTGTAAAAGTCCCCCTGATTGTGAAATGTGCTTATATTGATTACCTGAAAGCATTAGAAAGAAGACAAGCAGAATTGGATAAGGAAAGGAAAATTAGAAAAAAATCTGGATAATGAAATGTTCATAGTTTTTAAATTCTTTGATGTGTTATATGTATAAACTATAAAAGGGAATTGTAAGCCAAAAGTTTTGTAAAAAAATGTTTGTTACCAGTTGACTTTGATATTATTTTGTATTAAATGTTTTAAGTTGGGGTATATTTGTTTTGTTTGAGCAAAATTTAAGCTACACTTTCAGATAACGAAAGTGAAATAAATGTAGAAATAGCACTCGTATTTAAAATCGATACAACTGAGACATCTAATCATAAAATATTTGACATCGTGATAAGACACGGATAAACTAGGGAAAATAAAAACTTTAAATCGCGTTAATTGATACATTTTTTTTTGAAAATAAGTAATATACAAAAAAGTAAATTCTTACCTAAAAGTGTATTAACAAAGTGTCATTCGCTATCAAATTTCAAAAAAATATGATTGAACATTTGAACGGGTAGATACCACGATGGCGTTTTTTTTAAATTTTGCCGATATTTCGACCCAGTTGCATGGATTGTGGGTAACGTCTTGAACACGATCCATGCAACTGGGTCGAAATATCAGCAAAATTAAAAAACGCCGTCGTGGTATGCCACGAAAATTTAAATTGAAAACAATATGATTGAACTTGAATGTGTGAATGTGTCTAATCTTGAACATATTCCATTTCTTTAATTTTTTTTATAATAACCTATCAACATGCAACCTCAACGAATAAAACACTCGCCTACATTGTAAGCAACCTAGGTACAAAAATTTTTGTTTATTTACTTATACACTTTTTTATGAAGAATTACAAATACATGTTATTGTAGCAATATTCAATAACGTCTTCGTCTAAGCTCCGTAATATCTGTGGTATGGGGATCAAGGAACAACGAGTTATCTTCTGGAGAGCCACCTGCGAGCATGTATTCTAAATGCCTTATATAACAAATTGCTATCCTGAAATTTAAAAAAAAATTCTTAAACAAACTTGATGTATCTCTTTAATATCTAAAAACAGTGGTAATTTCATAATAGATTACGGTTGTAAAGACACCAACTGACGCTTTTGAAAACCTCAGCAGGATAGTGCGCTTCCATGATAGATTGTATCATTACTTACTGATCAGGTGAGGTCACACATCTTTATTACAACAAACGCGAAGGATTACTAAGAAATTAGTTCGAATAAATGAATGGAATTTTGTAGGAACTAATGTAGACTAAATTGCTTTCGATCGAAGATTTTAACAAATACTAAAAACGGGCGAAATGTTGATGTTTAAAGTTTAATTTTCGACTTTTAATGATCAATTGGAGTAAAATAAGATTTGGAGTGATTCCGATTTAAATACTTACGTTTGACAGTTATAGCGATTACTACAAATACTATACATAATTGAAAAACATTGGTGAAGGTTTAAAATGGGAGCATCTTATTTTGAGATGAATCAGGAATTATTAGAAGGTTAAGGAAAACATCTGAATTGCACTACGACACACTAACTTCCCATACGAAACCACCAGAAAAAGTCTTATTTGCATTTCAGACGATGACTTTTTTGTTACGTATAGTTTTTTTTGCCAACAAACTTAGCGTGTCATCTATCCACTACTTATCGAAACATGGTACAATTTAAATAGCTATTTAAGTAGAATTTAAATAGCCTTGTAACGGAATATTTTTCCTGATTAAGTAACTAGCCATAACCAAAACCACCCACTATTCCAGAACCAGATAAATTAGGTAAAACGGTTTCTAAAACTTATCGATAATGAATTTCATTGAACTATTTATTTAAATATAGAAAAGTCAATACCTTAGACACTCGATTTTAGAGTATTTCTTTTTGGAAGGCTTTGTGATAGGCAGTTTAGACCGCAAAAGATCGAAAGCACGATTCATGTCCCTCATTCTCGTTCTTTCTCTATCGCAGGCAGTCTTTTTGTATTCTTTGAAAAGATAAGAAGATTATTGCAAGCCTTTCCGAAACATAAAAAATAATATTTGTTTCACATTGGTATAATATTCAAATATTATATTGCTGTTGCAAAATAAGACTTTAAGGTCCATTTTTCTTGTATTTTTTAGATTTATCTTTGATTTGCTCAATAAATACTTATTGTTATTTATGCCACGCTTGTGTACCCCTAAAATGATGTAACGTACATGCAAATAAATCATAAATGAAAACAATAACGTACTTAAAACTAATGAAATCGTTTTAACCTACATGATTTATTTATCATACCAAACCCCACACTCCTACAAAGGATTAATGTGGGACCGTAAACAGTATCTAATATCTCTTTAAAACATAAAGCAAAATACCTTTCCATACATCATTATCATCCATAAAATCATATACCTTTTTCCATTTGCATTGCCCTTTCCTTCCAATTCAACATAGAATCTTGTTGGTCGTCAGAATACTTGCTAGTGTCTTGAGATTCTTGTGAGAATTCATGCGGCGATTTACTGGTTTCTTGCAACGTTACATCTCTATACTCGTCGCTTTCAAAGTATCTAGGAGCTTAAAGTATATAAATTACAGTTAACTCATAAAATTGGGTTTTATTTAGAGCCAGAAAACTATTATTAGTATGTACGAGGATTCATTGAAAATTCTAAACATCTGTATTTAGCAACATATTTCATCCTAAGTCTGACAATCGCTCTTTTCGCCGTATAAATGTTCTGTATCGCGGATATATAAAATGTTATTTAATATACATATCTTTCTGTAATATAAAGATAGTTTCAATGTCCACCGCCTTGCCCCATAACGTTATATCGTAAAATATAATGCTATGAAAATAAGCTAGATATACCATTTTAGCAGTTTCAACATCACTGTATTGTCTTATTTTTCTAACTAGAAATAAGTTTACTCGCCAGAAACTTAATATAGACACTGAAGCTCTGAGTCTAGGTTTATTCTTTAGAAGACTGAAGACTTAACTTTCTTTAGTGAACTATATATATAAATAATTGTAGTATATGAAAACCTTTTAAACAACCAAATTAAAGCGATATTTTTTAATATATTAAGCTACGGAGCTTCGTTTGCGTACACTTCAATGTGGGACTTAAAGCACGCCACCATTTTTTACTTAACGACTTAATCAAATGTTGAATTTATAATTATCGATCAGTCAGTTAAAAAAATTGCAATAAAATGTTGATTTGACAATACATTAAAGTTTTACCTATCCCAGGTCCTAAGTTGGAACAAATCAAAGAAAAAGAATCAAAATCAATTAAGTAGTTTCAGACTTCATCACAGTCAAACCCTGTAAATGGAATTATTATATGACACAATGTAGCGTCTTTTACTTACCGTTTTGTGCAGTCTCTATCTCGTGGGGTCTAAAAAAGCTTACACGCCGAGGTTCCACATAGTCCTCCAATATATAAGATCTATGATGTGATATGGTTTTGTCATATTTCTTATGAGAAAACGTGTGTTCTTCTTTAGGTTTATCGTCTTGTCGCCCTATTTCTAGTAACACGCGCTCTTCTGTTTCTCTCTTTTCCTCTATTTCACTCTCTTTTATAACCGTGTAATTGGTTATCAAAGGAATGGGTGATTCGTCTTCATAAACTTGACTATACATTTTAATTTTTGTTTATCAAAATGAGTCACAGTCCTTGTGTGGTCGTAATAAGTATAAGAATCCTATAAGCGACAAACTTTGTATAGAAAGTTTTAAATGAGAATTATCAGTTTCATGGCTTGACTACTTAAGATATTATTTCACTTTTAATAAAATATCACTTATATCGTCCACTAGCTACCTGTTGTAGGCTCTAACTGTGTCATCCACTCTGGAGTTCCATTGTCATGCATATTCTATCAAAGTCGGTATTGTGTACACAAGTGTTGTACTTCTTAACGTTCAAAAAGACGTTTGTGGCTTTTGTATTGTTGTGTTTGTTTTGTTTCAGTTTAATTTTTTTTTTTTAATTGTAGACGTATCCTTCAAGGCGTCTGCACTATTAGGATAAGCTGTCTGAAACACAGTCTCCGTTAAAACGTCTCTTCTGGTAAGTATGTATAAGCACTACATAAGTATATATATAAAGCTACTAATATTTACCTATTTTTACGTCTTCACGACAAAATTTTTCAATAGAAATATACCGCCAAACGAGTATTGATGTTAAGGGAATGTAGTCACCCACAGATATTTGTAGGAACTGTCGTTGCCGGTTGAAAGTGTTTAAATGTGTTTAGTTATTTCCTATCCTAAACCCTTTAAAATCTGGATCCCTTAGTCATTCTACTAACGGAGTAAATAATGTTGCTATTTTACGCTGGTATTGTAGGTATTTTTTATTGCTGCCAGGTTAGTAAGTAAGTAGCGGCCCATTAACGTCCTACTGCTGGGCACAGGCCTCCTCACTCCGAGGAACGAGGGGTTTTAGAGCATAGACCCACCACGCTGCTCCACTGTGGATTGGCAGGCATAGTACACAAGTGCACTCTTTATTCCTTCACTCTCGTAGACAGATGTGACGGGAATCCGACACGACCGGAGAGAGATCAGACGCAGGACCGACGGCTTAACGTGCTCTCCGAGGCACGGGGGTGGATCACACCGCCAACTTCCCAACTTCGGGCAAATATTGAGAAAATCTTAATAGAAAACTCAATATTGATTTTTGAATTAGCCCGACCCGGGACTCAAACCCAGGACATCATGTCTGTAGTCGAACATGCTAACCACTAGACCAATAAGGCAATTAGTGCATGGCCTTGATCACGCGTAAACTACTCTAAAATGGAATCGGGCTTAGTGCGAGTTACTTTCTCAAAAAATGCACACTGGTACGATGCTGTGTAGTAACCGTTAAGTAATTGCCTTAAGGTTGTCTGGAAGAAATCTCTGGTTACCGATAAGAACACCTTCTTGTGTATTTATTTCATGTTTCTCTTATACTTTTATAAACTTAAACATATATTAATTTTCTACATTTAGTCTTTTTGTAACGCTGTCGTCACGCATTCAGCAGCTTGCTCAAGTCAAGCGTGCTTAAAGAAGTTTTACTTTCGTAAATACGTAAGCCCTTTTCAGGCTAGCGCCTTATCATCTTAGACTATCACCACTTACCAACAGGTGAGATTACAATTAAGCATCAAGTTTTCATCAAAATGTGTATGCATACGTATATTAGTATAAGAACGAGAAAGTAACCTAAGACACTATGATACTATTTCATTTCTTTAACAAAAACAATTCGTCAGGATATTTATAATGATAAAGGTAAATAACAGCCTATTAACTTCCCACTACTGGGACATAGGCCTCCTGGCATATAGGAGAGGGTTCTTAGAGCATAGACCCGCCAGGCTGCTTCACTGCGAGATGGCAGGTTATTTTGCTTGTTTATTAACTATCTTGTTTTGAAGTGAAACTTCTTTAGGAGCATGAGGGTAAATTTCTTCCGGATGTAACACATGATTAGCGTCACGAAAATTTGCAGCGTTTTTCATGCTAATTCGTTTGACGGTTAGGTAGTTGTAATATTTAAAAATAATAGTAGCATTTTAATTTCTCACTCGTCATTTAATAATTTAATGTACTATTTTTCATAAAATATAAAATAAAAATATTTCATAAATTATCAAATATTAAATTTAAAAAAATTAATTAATAACTTCGAATATTGATAAAAATTTGAGATTTGAATAAGTTATTAGTATTAATTTTCAACACTTTAAATATTTTAATGACAATGAAATTCATAACATATTTTCCTTTTTCCCTCCCTCTAAGTCTCGAAAATCTAAAGTTTTAGATTTGTATAAATATAAACAATACTTAAAGATTAGTAGGCCAAAGACGTTTTACTTCTGACATGTGTACTTAATTTTTATTAATTACACTACGTAAATACACACATGTGAATCTATCGTCCCACGTAGTCTCCTTACAATTGGAAAAATAATAAACACAACACTTCAAGTTTTATTGTAATTTATTTGTAGCAAAAAATAAATATTTGACAGGCCACGCAGAGTACGATAAATAACACAGAAAGCTTTGTATATACAACACTAGCTATTCACCGCAGTGTCACCTGCATTGATCCCGATCCCTTGGGCATCTAATGACTGTCTACATTGCGATAGGAATCACTTTGATAAATTTCGAGTCAATAGTGAGTATTTCTTACAATCTTGAGCTGAAGTAGTGCACTAATGAGTGACAAGCGAGTTAAAAAAGTGACACCCAACAGTGTTTCTTGTGGGCTCTTTTCAAAACAAGGCGTGAAATAATCTTCGTAATATTAGACTCTAGTCATTCTTTGATATCATCATACATATATGGGGTAAACTATATTTAACGTTTCAAAAGCGCTGTAAGGGCCTACTTGAATAAAGAATTTTTTAATTTGAATTGTGCTCGAAAATCGTCTTCACATTTTTGCTTTTTTATTAAATGATTGCAATGTTCGGACATAGAAATTTGTTGCGTTTTATTTAAATAAATTACAGGGAAATTTGAAGGCTGTGACTATAACATAATAGAATTGTTTCTTGTAGTAGTTCTTACAATGTTTTCCAAAACAATAAACTAATTTTTATTATAAGAATTAATATACGTAAATAAATGTAAAATCCGTTAGTGGTTGTAGTACTATTAATTAAATTTCTATAACACTTAATGTTAAGAACTGTGGATTTTATTGAATTAAAAAAATAGTTGTTTGTACTAAACTCACTCAAGGACTAACTAGGCACGGATTTCCTCATATTCCCATGGGATCGGGAACTACGCGGGTGACACTGTGAGGAGAAGCTAGACAAAAACAAATACAGTGATATTTATTTACCGAAGTAAATATACACAACATAACCATTATGTGATATGCACTGGAAATAATGGAGTAATAGTAGTGGGCGTTATATAATTTGTATTAAGTACTTAATTGATAGTAGTTATTCTTAATTTGTGATTCATAAATCATAAATAATTATATATGTGGACGATTTTAAATTAATTGTATGTTATATCTGTTTGTATACAATAACTTAATATGAAAGGCACAGTTATATATACAACAAATAAGACTAATGTATTGACACCGCTATTTAGGTTATTAGTTCGAGAAATCGTTTTCCGCGCCGAGCGACGTATGTATTATAAAATTCCAAAATCAATGCTTTACTTGCCTTTTATGAAGTTTGTTATGGAAAAACCAAGCTTATATATAAATTACATTTACTTTTGAAGGGTAACTATGGTAGAAATACACGTATTTGAATCCAGTTTCATATGTGGGTTCAATTTTTATTATAAAAGAAATTGAGTAACTACTGAATTTCTTACTGATGTGATCTTGATACAATCAACCTTCTTATCTGTTGGTAGGTTTATTACCATAGATTCAATAAAAGCTTTGTTAATCCTTAAAACTACAGGTGTTTTCATTTGACTAATACTTTCAATTCAATGACGTTGCCGATATCAATTACCTTTATCAATGAAAACGTAGTATAAAAAAATTTGTCTTTAAAATATTAACTTATTGCTGCATAATCTCATTAAAACAATGGTAGTTTTTAAGAGTTGCTACCTAGAAATGATTTATTATCATACTTCATATTGTAAGTTAAATACAAGAAAGGTAATGGAACACGCCACTGTGAATATCCAGTATATATTTCAATTTTATTCATATTTATGTTGAGAAAGTGATGTAATAACAAGCAAAGAAATATAATATCACAATTAGAAATTCAATTTCCTTATTGCGAAGAATTGTTGCATAACCTCATCGGTGACCTTGGTCCTACGAGCCTGATAATCTTGGATAATGGGTGTGATGGTGTCAATCGCGATTTTCTTTAACTCCCCAGTCAGCATCTCGCCAGATTCGTATGCTTTTTTAATCTGGAAAAGATTTTTTTTAAAACTATGTATAGTTATACAGAAATACATTTTTATATTGTTTATTTTTTGAATTGAAACTTGTTTAGGCGCATGGGGGTAAAATTTTTACGGATAAACGCGTGCGTCACGAAAATGTACAGCGTTTTCATGCTAATTCGTTTGAAAGTTAGGTAGTTTTAATATTAACAAATAACATGTGGTATTTTAATTTGCCACTCGTCGTTTAATATACTATTATTGCACTTTTATTTTTTTAATTTTAATTGTTTAACGACAAGACGGTTGTGTTTTTATTGTCATTGTATTATTCCCCCATATTTCCTCAACCTGAGTCTATTAAATACTCACCTCTGCTAATCTGTCGTCATCTTCCAGAAAGAATGTTAGATATTTGAATGAGATATCTACATCAGTATTACCGCCTTTTTCTCTATGCTCTTCGACCGTAGCTTGTCCACCCGAAAAAGCATATTTGTTTATCTGTGAACAACGTCAGTTCTGTAGTATTTACATACATAGAGATATATAGTAGCTTATTCCCAGCGCAGCGGTGTAATCCACGTAGTTACTAATCTCTTGGAAATATGGAGAGATTTTTTATTTATCAGATCGAATTATCAAAAACATTCTAGGACCCACCTTTAACATGCGGAAAATCATCAAAATGACATCTTTGTAACTTCTTCTAGGAGTTTGTTATAGAAATGTATACAGTTGCCCTTGAATGCGCTGTTAATTTAATGTAGCCCGATAGAATTTATAACAAGTTTATTTTTATTACTATAGTTATAATTCTTAAGTCGAAATTCAAGCATTATTAATTTAAATTACGTTTGAACATTATTAGGGTTTTCATTGTCAAAATGTACTTCAATATGAGGTGCATTCACTCTTCTTTATTAAAAGAGTCAATATGTTTATAGACATACACGTTTTCTAATATGTATACACAGTGGTATGCAGGTATGTAATGACAAACGTTTTGACAGCCTCGATGGTGCTCTTTTGGAAGTAGTCACTTCGCCAGTGGGACCTGGGATTGATCCCCGCCAAATAGAAAGTTACATTCTCTAACGTGTCTGAGTCTGAACTAGTGAAGCTCCCATCCTATGAGCAAAGAGTTGCCTCCAAGCAAGTAATGTGCATCATCATAGAATGATGTTCTGTAGAAAACATAAGAGGTAAATCACCACTTATTTATTAAATAAGTGGTGATAAGTAAATATATTTATTACTTCTTACCAGGTCAGCGTGCTCCCCCCTTAAGACTGCATCATTACATACACTTAGATGAAATCATAGTCAAGCCACAACCAGTCCGCAAAGAAAAAACTGAATTTAATTTCTGAGAAATATACTCTTACCTTGTTTTTGATCTGTTTGGGTGTATCGCTAAGGAATATGGATGCATTAGGGTCGCTAGCAGACATTTTATGTTGAGCCCCTTGCAACGCGGGCAGGAATGTTGAGTGTAACAATGCTGGTTTGGGCATCTTCAGCCTCGCAGCTACATCCCTACTCATCCGGAAATAAGGGTCCTGATCAATTGCACAGGGGACTAGGCAGGGTACCTGAAAATATCAAGCTTAAGGTCTAAAGTAGCAGTCTGTTAAAAACCCACAGCCTCAGGTCTCTTTGTGCAAAGGAATTTGGTTTATTAGGGCAAAGACCCATCAAGCTGTTCCACGGCGGGTCGGCAGGCTACACATACCTTAGAATTTAGAGATTTCTTCACGATATTTTCCTCCACCATAGACACATGATGGAATAGAAGAATCAAGCATGTCAGGTTTTAATAACTCAGTTTACTTAAAAAGATCCAACATTGTGGGCTACCCCCCTTAAAAGCCAGCTACTTATTATTTCATTCAATTTTTTATTGCCTCAGTGACATTGACAGTTCACATTATACTGTAAAAGATGTGCTGCCATTCAATTCATTCTAGATTATGACTAGAAACATTTTAAAGGTAATTAACCTCTAAATATTAAATTATCTATCACCATCACTTACTATCAAGACAAGGGACAGATCGACATCAATTCATTTAATATATTATCAGAGATATATGTATACGCGTACATTGCGATAGAGCCTAACTTAAAATCAATCCAGGGACTGTTTTCAATTTTGTAGTAAGTTTCAGGTTGATTCGAGGATGTTTTAGTATGACAATTATATTCAAAAACAATGAGTTGACCATATTTCAACATAATCAGGAACCAAGAGAATTTCGCTGTCAGAAACAGCAGGGCACTGAATAATAGTAATATAATATATATTATACTACCATTTCTGCACCATTAACTAGATTTAGTCTTAGTTTACACATAACATTAATATTTTGTTTATATTTTATAAAAATATTAATATATTTACTATTATGTTATATACTTACAATTTTGTTGTCAAATATAAAGGGGAAAGTAGTTGAAAACGCGGGCGCAGCTTCTATTGATGGGAAAGTGATTTTCCCGATAACATCAGAGTCACCAAAACCAAAGATTCCTTTGACTTGATTAAAAGTTACACACTTTTGGATTCGGACCATGTTTTGATAGAAAGCTGGACATTGACTGTGAGAGAATTTAAAATTTGTAAATTATTACCATTTATAAAGTCTGCAATACAGTTTTTTACTTTTGCAGTGTCATCATTGCCTATATTTTAAGATGTAATGTAACTTGATCATAAATGGGATTTGTATTCTAAAATAGTAAGGTTTTGTTCAAAATTTCATAATTCAAATTACACCTGAATATTGGTGAACATGCATTGGGGTTAAATCAATGATGATTAAGATCTGTATCATTCCGACATTAGTGATCCATTTGGTAAGAAAATGTTTCAGTACAATTCAAAGTAATTTATAAAAATAACAGTGGCTTGTACTAAAATATTATCTTTAACAAACTTAATTACAAGTGACTATCCCCTGTCAAATAAAAAAAGAAAACAACAAGTCAAATATGTCTAACTATAAAGCGATTTCAATAACTAAAGAATAATATAACACAGCAAAATTCAGAAACATAACTATTTAACTTACCCAATGAAATCCAAATCATTAAAAATAAAGGTATTTGCTGGATCAAAACCGACGGCTATAATATCCTTTGCATTACTAAATGCCATTTGTCTTGCATCCTCAATTTTTATATCTCTCCACATTGCCTTTTCATCATCAGTAAGTTGAATGATCAAAGGGACATCAAAAACTTCTTGCAACCATCTGTAATTATATGATTAATTTAAAGATAGAGTGGTTGGTGCTGCTATTGATGTATGTGGCGTGTCTAAAAGGAGGAAAGGTAAGAAAGAGAAGAATTTGTGGATGGACAAAAATGTTCAAGCAGCTGTGTGTGAAAAGAAGAAAGCTTGGTCAGATTAGTTGGCTACAAAAGCGAACCAACGAATGCAAAAGGCAACGAATGATGAAGTAAAAAATGCAAGAATGGAATACAAAAGGGTGAAAGTAATCGTAAAAGAAGCTGTAAGAAAGAAAAAAGAAGAATACTGTGATATGTATGATAGGAGACTTTCTGATGACTTTCAGTCAAACAAAAAGTTTTTCTGGAAATCAATACAATTTGCCCGAGGGAGATCTACTTCCTCGGAGCTTTGTAAAATCAGAAGTTTAGATGGAAGTTTAATAAAAGGAGAAGAATGGATATTGAAGAGATGGAAGGATCATTTTGAAAGTTTGTTTGAAAGAAATGAAGCAGAGGTAAATATGGCCTCTGCGGATAGCAATGAATGTAAGACAAGTGATAGCGAGATTAGTATGGATGACATCATGAAAGCGATAAAAGGTATGAAATCAGGTAAGGCTGCTGGGTATGACAGAGTGTCAGTCGAGATGCTGAAGGCTGGCCGCGGGATTGTGGTAGCTCAGCTGTACTGCCTTTTCAATATATGCTGGGAGAAAGGTCAAGTCCCAAGAGATTGGAGCAAGGCCGTAATTGTCCCTCTATATAAAGGAAAAGGGTCACAGCAGGAGTGCAAAAATTACCGCGGTATCAGCCTTCTTAGTGTCGTCGGCAAATTGTATGCAAAGATATTAATTGAAAGGGTGATTAATGAAACTGATGGGAAAATATGGGACGTGCAAGCGGGATTTAGAAGAGGAATGGGATGTACGGATCAGGTCTTTTCTTTACGGTGCATAACTGAAAAATGTTTGGCTAAACACCAAAAAGTTTATTGCGCGTTCGTAGATTTAGAAAAGGCCTATGATCGAGTGGTGAGGAATGAGCTGTGGTCAACGTTATCTACGTATGGGGTGAGCGGTTGTCTGATCCAAGCATTGAAGTCTCTCTATGAGGGTTCTAGTGCCTGTGTCAGAATAAACGGAGCGTACACGGAGTGGTTTCCTGTCGAAAGAGGTGTTCGACAGGGATGTGTTGCGTCACCATGGCTGTTCAACCTTTTCATGGATAAATGTTTGACAGATTTAAAAGAAAGTATGTATGGGTTAAGAATGAATGAATTACTCATCAAATGTTTACTCTACGCTGATGATCAAGTAATACTTGCGTCATCCGCTAACGAGCTTCAGGAGATGCTAAATATTATGAATGAAGCTTTGAAAGGGAAAGGAATGAAAGTGAATGTAAACAAAACGAAAGTTATGCTTTTTGAACGAGATGAATCTATGATGAATGGCAATATTTTGATAGATGGGGAACAAGTGGAAGAGGTGAAAGAATTTGTATACTTGGGATCTAAATTTACAAAAGATGGAACATGTGAAAGTGATATCGAAAGGAGAGTGAATGCAGGGAATATGGTAAATGGTGCTCTGCATGCTTTTATGAATAGCCAGATGGTGTCTCAAAGGGCTAGACTGGCAGTGCATGCTGGAGTGTTGGTGCCAACACTTATGTATGGTAGTGAAAGTTGGGTATGGCAGAAGAATCACAAAAGTAAAATAAATGCGGTAGAGATGAGAGCGTTGAGAAGCATGAGTGGATTAAAACTGAGTGACAGAGTAAGAAATAGTGTGATAAGAGAACGTTGTGGTATAAAAGAAGACGTAGTGACTAAAATTGAGAAAGGTATGCTTAGATGGTTTGGGCATGTAGAGAGAATGAATGAAAGGAGACTGACAAAAAGGATTTATGAGTCAAGAGTGAATGCGAAAGTTGGAAGGGGAAGACCGAGGCGAACGTTCCTGGACCAAATCCAGGACATTTTAAATAACGGCCAGGTCAAGAGTACTCTAAACCGACGAACTTGTATGAAAGGTTAAATGAGAATGAAAGAAACGATGGAGATATGCAAGGATCGTGGCAAGTGGAAGGATGTTGTCTCTGCCTACCCCTATGGGAATGAGGCGTGATGCTATGTATGTATGTATGTACTTTTGTTTAATAAACCAATTTAAAGAAAAACTTAGAAATGCTATTGATTTATACAACTAAGTATAACAGGAAGATAAAATAGGTAATTCCTACACAATCCAGTGTGATATTCTTAATATAATTACATAAGATGAACGAAACCTTTGTATCTATTACATGAACTTTTCTATAGATGATCCTATACAAATATAAAGTCAAAGTCAAAGTCAAAATATCTTTATTCAAGTAGGCCTATTACAGCACTTAAGAATCGTCAAATATCGTTTTTTTTTCTATTTATTATTTAAATGAATGACTGATGATAACATATAAGAACGACTTACAATCTAAAGTTACGAGGGTTCCTTCGCGTCCTGATCTGAGAAGAGCCCACAACAAACTCAGTCGGGTGTACGTTTTTTTTTGTTATCATCATTACAATATTTAATTTAAAAATATTCTATATCTATATATAAAATAATATTATTCAAATTAAATATGAATATATTTAAAATAACTGTATTAAACTTAAAGTTTTAAACAATTGAATAGATGAATAAAAAGGTATTTTGAAAACAATTGGAATTTTGAAACAATCAAAGTGTGAACCTTAGTCTCACTCACTTTAACCGATGGACATTCACTGTGCCCGATCTTGTGCCACCAGCTACCGGCCACCCTCCTTATGTCGTCGGTCCACCTAGTGGGGGGTTTGCTTGCACTGCGCCTTCCGGTGCGTGGTCGCGATTCCAGCACCTTCGAAACCCAACGTCCACCGGTTCCTCGAACTATGTGCCCACCCCAATGCCACTTCAGTTTCGTGATTCTAAGGGCTATGTCGATTACTTCGGTTCATCTACAAATCTTCTCATTTCTGATTTGATCGCGTAGAGAAACTCCAAGCGTAGCCCTCTCCATCGCACGTTGTGTGACTTTGGGCTTTCGAATGAGGCCCACGTTTCCGATATGTACGTGATCACTGGCACACACACTGTTCGAAAACTTTGGTCTTCTGGCTCTGAGGGATGTTGGAGGAAAAGTTCTTGCGTAGCTTTCCGAACGCTGCCCAAACGAGTTGTATCCGTCGGTTAACCGCTTTCTCGAAATTGGACCTACCTAGCTGGACTATATGTCCCAGGTATTTATACTCGTCAACAATTTCGAGTGCAAAGATCCCAATGATCACTGAGTAGAGTGGAACAAGGATATTGGACATAAATTTCGTCTTATACATTTTCATTTTAGAAGTTCTATTGAGGTCATTGAGCATAGTATTAAGATCTTCCAGAGTTTCTGCACTAATGACCTAGTCGTCGGCATAACGTAGATAAGTGATGTACTCGCCGCTGTTGGTGCCCAGTCTGTTCCACTCCATTAGCATAAAAAGGTCTTCCAACACTGCAGTGAAGAGCTTCGGGGAGATAACGTCTCCCTGTCGCACTTCACGCTGCAGCTTTAGTCCTGTATACAGACGTTGATTTGGCATCTCTGCAAAGATCTCAACACAGCCCATGTTTCCACCAAATCCAAGGCTTTCTCATAGTCCACAAACGCTAAGCAAAGTGGCTGATTATCGTAAAAGTAGCGGAAAAATGTGAGCCTTTAGTAAAACATGGAAAATCGAATTTACAGATACAAACTGCTTAACATATTAAAGCTGTTTTATACACAGAACAAAGTATAATAAATCACTTAACTTATTAGGTTGACAAACATAATTGCCATATATAAAAAGGCACCTTTTTACCAATTAAATTTCATATCTAAAAAAAATTTGCTTAACATAAAACAGTAAAATATATTTTTTTCCATATACTTACTTTGTAAACATAAATGGTATCATATGCCCAATGTGCATACTATCAGATGAAGGTCCTCTACCAGTGTACAAGTAAAACTTTTTACCAGCCTCTACTAGGTTTAAAATACTGTGGATATCTCTGTGAGAGAAAAATATACCCCTTCTTATAAAGTGATGTGCTATAAAAATACAAGAAACACTTTTAACTTTAAAGTATAAAATGATTTTTATATAGTGAGATTCATTCATTCATTTAGATCATAGTTAAACATAAAGATAGTATATGGAATGCAAAAAAATTCTTTGCACTTACAAGGAAGTTTGAGCAGCTACAATTACTATTCAATGTTACAGTACACTCATATATCAAAAATTTTTGACTTAAAAATCTTTTTGCCTAATAAAGGTTTTTTTGCATGCACAAAGTATACTCAAGCAGAAAAATCAAGAATGAAGCTTATGACAAATAATAAAAAAAATTGGTTGAGTATTATATAACCCAAAATTTTTAGACAGTTATGGACACAACAGGATTCAAAAGAGACCGCTTTCTTGTGTTAAAAACTCATATTCACACAGAAAAAAAAACTGTGGTATATCTATCATCACTGATTGTATTATATTGTATGATTTTCAAACAGCTTTTCTGCTAAAATTAGCTTTATTGAATTTTGTCACTATCCTTCTAAAGGTATGTATGGACAGCAAATTCAACTGTATATCAGCAATTTTTTATTATCAGAAATCCGTTAGTGACTGTTCATTGAAGTGATATGAAAAGAAAAAAATATATATGAATAACACAATAAAATAAGATGAAATATCAACCATGGATTGAACTATTTAATGCGAGAAACAGTTTTATCTCAAGTGAGTGCAAAAAATGCATAATGTAATTATTGCAATGTCATCCTTATTATTTCTCTTACATTTAAAAAATATAAAAAAATTCAACCAACATTCCTATTTCAACAATTTGTCTCAACATATTAAATCAATAATATTCTTTTACATATATATACATATATATATAATATATTATTTATTATAAGATTAGATGTAAATATATACCTTTCTTTCCTGTTACTTTTTCAAACTTTGCAATGACCTCTTCGTCAATTTTTTGACTACCAAATCTTTCTGAAAATAAAATAACACTCTAAGTTCAACATTTCAATAAGTTGAAGCACAATTAATTTACTAATAGAGACTTCAAAAATCTAAACAATTATTATAGCATATGGAAACAAAAAATTTATATGTATCCTCAAAAATACAAGTCAGCTCCATTTGGTTCAATATTGAATGAGAGTTTTGTGAAAGCAGGTTGTACAAGTAATATAAGAAAAATAAATACTGTATGTACCTACTTAAAACTGTATGTATGTCATTCACCACAAGTATGAAAAAAAAACTGTTGAATTAAAAATTAAGTATGTTACAATTGAAAATTTCAATAAAATAATTATAGAGAAAATGTGCACCAAGAGTAAGAAATTATGAAATCACATTTTGAGAAAAAAATTATGATATTTATCTTTAGAAGCTTAATTATAAATATTACAGTAATATTTTACAACATAATTACTCACTAATTAATTACACACATTAAAACATAATTACTCACTAATTAATTTATCATAGTCTATGCCAGTTTGTGACTTCCCAGCTACATTCCATGGGTCCACCACATCATCATCCTCATTAATAGACAAATTATTTAACTGATCTTCGGCCATGATTTAACTTAAACAATTAATTCATTACGATAAATTATAATTATAAACATATTCCAATATATATTAAACATAAAATGAAAGAAAAAATTGGCATTAAAATACATTTCAGGTTAGTTTGCAAATTAATTTTACCTTATATGATAAAATGCAATGATAAATGAAATAGTACTTCATTAATTTGATAAATCACTGTTCCAACAATTCCTCATAGAAATATATATAAATTGAATAAATTCAATAGCAGATGCTAAGATTCAAATAGTAGCACCACTGTCATTGCCAGTACTAATTTATTGCAACAACTGCCAAATCGCGACATGTTGTCAATACTCAATTTGTCATATGACAACTTGACAGTAAACGTACTGTATTACTGTACGTACAGACTACAGACAAACTAGTTTTTTTTATGTTATTTAAATCTAATTTTTGTAAGCCACTTAAATCCTAATTGATAATAACAAAATAATACAATTTTTCACTATAACGTTTATTAGATTTAGAAAGTGAACTTTCCTATATTATTTACATTATATATTTTCTCTGACACCACAATATTTAATGTAAATAATATAGGAAAGATCATTATAAAGTCTTTATTTCTTAAACATCCTTTATTTATACCACTATAGACAATAATATAGTTCACCTCACTATATAGCACACCGTAAAGACTTACAAGAAAAGATAAATCTTACGTAAAAGTTCCAAAATACAAATCGCTAAATGTTATTATACTATAATGTACCTAAAAATATTTCATTTATATTTGAAGAATTTTAAATTCTTAAATCATAAATTAATTATTTTCATATTATACTGCATTCATAAAATGTGTCATAATTTTTCTTCTTTTGTCTATAATCACATGAGGGAATTGTCAAAATTTGTCAATAAGTCTTCAGTCATCACCATGTACTCTTGCAGGTTTTAGGATAAATAGTTAGATTAATAAGCGTGTGTGTCTTTGTTTAGTGTATGGCTATTTGGTGTTAAACCAGTCGGGACTTTAGTGTTCTTGATGGTTTCCGGTGACGATTTCAATGGTGGTCGTTTACCGCGTAAAACTGCTAGGTCGCCGAACCGAAAATCCAAGAAGTCTGATGCAGACATAGCGAAGGGTTCTACGTTGCGAAATGAGTCGCAACCTTCTGTTCATAAAAGAAACCTTTATGTGGTTTCGTTCCCTATCATTATTCTTTTTAATTTATTAAGATCAATTTTGTACCAGTTATTTATTGTTTTTAAATATTTGTACTCGGCGTCGCATCGTTTTATTCATAAGCCTCGTAAGAACGGTGAATGTAACTTAGAAGTGGTTGTTAAAGACGGTGTTGTGTCTACGGAGATCGCGCACAGTGAAGATATGTCCTATGTAAACAATGTGGGTCCTGGTGACCCTCTGCTGGCAAAACAGAAACATCATCATCGAAAAGCTTTTGAATATATATCGAAAGCACTTAAGATAGATGAAGAGAATGAAGGTAAGAGTTTACATTATTTGCTTAGTCGTTATTTAGAACAATGAGTACATGTAAAAATTGAATATTTCTTGGAATTTTTTTCGATAGTTTTAGATAAGTATTTAGAATGTAAAGTTTAGATAGCATTACTTTATTTATACAGGACAAAAAGAACTAGCTATAGAGTTATACAAGAAAGGTATTTATGAGCTGGAGCGAGGCATAGCTGTCGACTGCTGGGGGGGTCGTGGAGATGCCTGGCAGCGAGCACAGAGGCTCCATGATAAGATGAAAACCAACCTAGGCATGGCTAAGGATCGTTTACATTTCCTTGGTAAAAACCTTCATAGTATTCTGTTAAAATTAGTAAGTGTTAATTGTTTTACACGCTATCTTTATTTTAAACCATTCTCTGTGTACCAATAGATTTAATAATTTATATCAATTTGGCTGTTTATTGCATGCTTAGCTTTTTAAATTTAGTTTGTGATGTTATATACTCATATAGTGACACAATACTCTTAAAAGTTTATTAAAAGTAAATGTTGTCCCCCCATGTAGCAAACCTAGTCGCTCTCAGTAAATTGGGTGTTGAGAGTGAGCCTGAAAGAAGTGACAAAAAACCTACGGAGTCTCCTCTTAAAGCGCGCAGGCCATTAGAGAAGTCCAAGACAACGCTACTAGCACACACAGAAAGTAACAGTGGTCAAACTAAGCCACCACATGAAGGTAGAATACCACATAGCCTTGCTTCGTTTGACATAACTTAATGCAAAGTTTTAAAATCACACAGTTTTATCTTTAACCCATGACATATCATTAACACAAGATTTAAAATAATGGACCATTTAAATCCGTGTTTGCATGTGGGTTCACTGTGCTTAAATGTTTTTTTATGCTTTGTGTGTGACACTATTTTGCCTTATGAGGTCAGTTTTTTTTAACTCAATGGCTTATATTAAAAAATTGTGATTAGTCAATTGAGAGATACAATAAATTTTACCCTTAATACACACAACAAATAGGTATTAATAATAATATAATTGTAATTGTATTGGTTTTATAAGTTTTAGAGATACACTTCTACTATTTGTATCATATGAATAATATTTCTCTTGGTATATCTAGAAAAATACTAATTTGTATTACCTTTTGGTGGTGGTTATTTTTTGCTATTATATATAAATGATAAAATTAATTATTGAGGTTTTGGTCCATATATTAGAACAAATAATGGGTAATCATCATATTTCAAATGTTTTATATCATATATAAGACCCAGTAGAATATTATGAGTCAATGCAATTGATAATGTCCGTCTCATAAAATGCTTCATTAGATTGAATGAATTTAAAAATTGACATTCAATAAATAAGCAAGTGTGTATTACGTTTGCAGAAGCATAAATAAAAAATTATACTAATTACCATATATTAATCTAAAATTTCTAACATAATAATTGTCAGTGGTTCTTAGTTCTTACAATATGCTTATTAACAATCATTCAGTTTTTTAGCAGATTATTTAAAATAATGCTATCCACTTTTAGTTGAAGATTATTTAAATTACAAATAATCTGTGCCCATATATTAGTGTAGTTTAAAGGAAAAAGATGTATGTAATATAAACAAACTGCATTTAAACAATAATAAATGTATGCTGTAGTAAGATTGAATACTATTTTTTCTCTCGTAAACAAAGCTTATTACGTTGTTAACCAAAAGATGGTAACTTAAAAAGTAATGGAACATTTTGTAAACATACTAGCTATATAATTCTTAGAAGAGTTCACCCGATCTAGTTCAGGATGAACACTGCTAAGGTGTCTTTATAAAAAAAGTTAAGTGCCTAATCATTATTTAAAATTCGTTATTGTATTTTTCAATCAAGGAAAAGGTCGTAATTAAACCCGAGAGAAATTGTGCGGCGTTTCTAACCAGCATCTAACCCTATGAATGAATTGCCCAAGGCCTAACAAAAGGATATAAAAAAAAGCTCTTACTACTTTTGTACTTTTAGTATTTAAGCATCAAGCAATAAAAACTATTATTAGTCTCATTTTTTACAAACAAATTACGGTGCATCATCGCGATATAACTGAAGGGAATTATAAAATACTTATAAGGCATAGCTTACAATGGGGTTTGTTATAATGAAGTTAGATGGGACTACGATTATTCTTAACAATTCAAAGATAAAGTTATTTGAAGTCAAACAACAATTACTGTCTTATTAAAACTATAACATCTCTGAACCTCTCGAAATATGAATTTCTATTTAGGAAATACGTAATTAAAGTTGATAATCCTATCAATATAATGTATCCACATCATGCACAGGTTATAAAATAGGGTTAAATGCAGGTCATTAATAGATTGTGTATATTCTGCAGTAATTAAAATTTGTTATGTGCAGATTTTCGATAAATGTATTCGTAACATAAAGATTATATTAAGTCTTACTGATAATTATTAAGGATTTGGCAAACAAAAATTCGATATATTGTGGCTCGTTATTTTTTACAATGTATACAGAATACCTTTACATATTGAAAGGTGTATCATTTTTATCCGATCCCGTTAGCATTCTTAAAATAGAAATGTTGTACGTTTCGCAGTCAGTAAAAACTTAACAAAGACATCTGCTTGTATATCTAAACAAAAGATGTCGTTCATTGAAAATACATATGCGTCATTTTGTTGCAAGTTGGTTTAGCATGCATGGATTGTTTAGTGTTTACAACCTTGATTTATAAAAAGTACATAGGTGGTTTGCAACGATATTTGCATGTGCAACTGTTCTAAGACTTAGATTCTTAATTGATTTCATTTGTATCTACATAGAAATACATAATAGGTTCAATTACACAACTCGACTCACAATTTACAAGAAACAACATTTGTTGCAATTTTTATAAAACTATTATTCAATTATTACTTCAGGCTCTCCCTATATATTTTTTTCGAATCAGAAATCGTTAATAAAATCGATTTTATCAAACCTCTCAAATTCAAACTCATTTTTTTAACGTGCAATCGATGAAACTTGGTATTAATACAAAAATTCGTTCATTATATTAAAGTAATAATCGATTCGATCTTCGAAAAATTATACAGGGCTTTCTATTGAAAGTGTTCGTAAAATGTTTATCACTATCTATGTAACGAGTTAAGTGCGTGCGAAACAGCGGTAGTAATTTTAAACACACTTTTTATTAAATTAATGTGAGTTGGTGATGATTTTGTTTTTTTTTTAACGATCACACGTAAAAAAATATTTTTCTGATATCGGCCTAACTTTGGATACGTTGGGGTAAACTTGAACTAAAGAAATACAAAAGCCTGTAAGTTTTCCTATGATTATCGTATTAATATATTTTTCGAACTTACTATTTAATGTCAGTGTTAGTTAAAAAATCTTATTAACCGAATCGAGAAATTCGTAATGTCCTAAAATCCAAAAGAACAGGAGTCGAAATAAAATAATTATTTATTCGTTACGGGCCAAAAAACCAGCCATTGTAACGATGTAGCTTATTTAATTTTCAAGTATTCGTTACATTGTACGGTACGAAGACGTAGTAGACTGACGGCGCATTTTGTTTTCAAAGTGAAAAAAATCCGCTCTCTATTGAAAATATTTTGTTGTAAAACTTTAATCAAGACTCGTTTCACGTACGTTAACCGTTTTGAATAGACGTTTTGCAATTTCAATGCAATACTTTTAAACATGTCACTGCAGCATGAAAGTATATTCTCCCACCTATTGGTCTTTTAACTTTATCCATTTTTATTTGCAAATGAAATGCAATTGAACAATATGATTTGATCTTGATAAGGGCGTATTATACATAAACACTCCAATATAGAGCGTTCATTTTGAAATCAAATTTCAAAATTAAATTATACATTTATTTATTCAGTGGATTAACAAATTTTAGTAACAGCTTTCGTATACAAATAATAAACTCTCATTTCTCATTTGAGAGCATAAGTTATTAATATTAATATTTTTAAGACTCGTTAAACAACTGACAAAAAGTATTTTAAAATTCACCAAACCTGACATAGTTTTTATTTTGGGTTGATCGTTTATGTCGAAGTCGTTGTCATCAATTCGCGGTCGCTTAAAATAGCTACCTTTGTAATGCTCTAGCTTACTCAAGTTTCAAACATTTGTATCAATTTACGACTCATATTCTAAGTTTAGCGGCAGACTATTTCTCCTGCACTAAAAAGAAAAAGACCTTAGAAAGCCATATTATTAGTATATGATTCAACGAAGGATTTCGGATTAATTCCGCGTCATCTACTCCTCATTTAGAATACAATGCTTTTAATGGTGGAGAAAATTATATTAGTAAATTCCAGGTCGCTAGTAATAATTTTCTTTAGATACATCGCAATAAAGTCCTATATGGAGCTAATACAGCAAAGCATTGCATTCTCTGAAATACATGGTAATTCAGTCGAAATCAGTTACTAAACTTGACAGCTTTAAATCCACTTAGGTTTCAGTAAATTTGAAAATTAGTCGACTGCTATACCTTGCCTTGTATATGCCTTGTTTTTAACTAAAAAGGTCCTATTTTGCAATCGTGAGGATGACTTCTTTTAACTATACTCTTATGTCTTTTTATTATTAACACAAACGCAACGTGTCTTTATAACTCTGCTTATCGAAATGTAGGAAATAAGTTAAAAGCATATTCTTTGGAATTATGGGTACCGAGACTCTCCATAGTTTGTTGTATAATTTTGAAAATGTACATTACATTCTACATCGGTGGTCTTAATTGTAGCTATTATAATCCACATCGATTCGCGCAGTACCTAAAAACGCTGATATCCAATATTTAAATTCGACAATTTCTCTCTCTATTCTTTCTATAGTATAATTGTTTCATTAGAGACTGTGTTGATATATGATAGTCTGTATAGAATGTCCTATACTCGGCATAGGGAGAAAGCGGTGGAGCACGAACAGTGGGCCGGTCATTTCCGTCTGACTTGTATTCCCACAATGGGATCATGTTACGGATGGTCAGGCGCCACCCGCCTCATTAGTTCACTTGACGAAAACGGTTCCACACATAAACTCGAATACATCTGTACATATTTACAGTCGTGACATTATTTTATAATTTTTTAACAGGTTTACCTGTAAAATGGCTCAAAAACTAATAATAAATACGGAAAACTTTGGTTTTTTAATGCTGCCAGTTTAGCGCTTGACTCTCACATGATGATACAGTCTAAGATGGAAGGGCGCTAATCTATTATGGGGCGATATATCTCTTATGATTATTACACAGTATTGTACCGGAACAAAAATTTCGTGCTGGCGGTACATCTTTACTGGTTGGGTGGTAACTAGCCACGGCCGAAGCCTCCTACAATAATATCGCACAAACTGGACGAAACGAAATCTCAATAAGATACTTATAAACTACTGCAATAGCTAGATAACAATACTATCTATATTTTATATACATATATGTAATCTATTGACTCATCGCGATATCTCTGGAACCGTAAGGCGTAGAGACTTGAAATTTGGTAGGAATATTCCTTTTGCTGAGTATAGGTCAGGTAAGAACGGATTTTGCTAAATTCCACCCGCATGGGGGGTTGCGGGGTGTTAACTATTGACTCAGCACGATATCTCTGGAACCATAAGGCGTAGATACTTGAAAAACCATTTGCTGAATAACGCTCAGCTAAGAACGGATTTTACGAAATTCCACTAGCGAGAGGGGTTGCGGAGGTTATGTTTCTTATTGGTAAAACAATACGCCTACTGAAAATGCTACCCAAAAATCATTTCACGCAGACGAAGTCGCGGGTTCAGCTAGTTGAACATATAGCACATGAAATTCTGCGACACTTAACAACTTTTGTGGTTTTTGTAGTGTGGTATTTGATTGATGTGGATTTGTATTTGAATGAAAAATTAAAAATAGAACTGAAAATTTTTGATTTGATAAAAATTTAAAAAATCCTATTATGACTTCACACTCCATATATCCATATACTTTCAATCGTTAATAAAATATTTTTTCGTTACATTTATCAATCCATTCTATTTCTTTAAAGTTCTAGTTAATGTACACTATATGTTCATATAATTTTATCAGATATATTTCTTAATTGAAATTTAATTAATCAAAAATCGTATTGCTTAAAAAATACCGCCTTATCTATTAAAATCTCACGCAAAAGTTTTAAAGTTTTATTTTATGATAGGTTTAAGAAATTCATAACAGCTCTCGCTAGTTATTTAAAACGCACCTATCGCCGTGGTTCCTAAGTAAACATTAATAAGAATAGACTTAAAATTTCGTTTTTATATTAATTGCTTTTGTATATTTTTTAAGACTCCGAATTAAAAATTAATTATGCTGGTTTCTCATACTTTGGGCAAGGACAGTAGGAGTAAACTTGAAATGAAGAAATTAAACGGCATCACTTTTGACACTTGCTTTTTAACGACTTACAAATGTAGCACTTAAACAATCTGATTACTCCGATCGCAATAAAAAAATATTCATTATGTCAAAATTAAGTGAAATGAACTCCAAGTTGATTAGTATTCATAAAGAGTTCGAGTTCTTTGTGACTCGTTGTATTTTTCTATCTTTAGCGCCCTTTATTCCTGAGTTTATGAATCAGCTACTTAGTGGTGATTGGAAATAAACATTCAAATGCATGGCTGAGCATAATTATGTTATTGAACCAATTTACAGCCATCTTATATATGTGCCTAAGGCACCACCACCAGTATAGAAGCTAGTGTACAATAATTTAACCTTTTTTCACAATCAAATGTGCAAATCAACGTTGGCGCCAAAACCTTACATTAAAGATATATTTTTGGTGACAGCAGGTCAAGGTATCTGCCTACAGATGACAAATGAATATTGTTGGTGAACGTATTTACAAACAGCATTATAGATTTGCACGTTTCTTGTTTATTCGCTGGCTATTTATATTTAAAAAGTGACTTAACATATCACGTCAGTTATTTTACTATGTTACTTTAAAAAGGTTATTTGAAAATTAGAATCAAAATTTATATGAGTAGACTAAGGTGATCAAAGCAATAAATAAAATTAAAAAAATATATATCCTCAAAAGTTTTAAAGTAATGGAATAGCATTCAAAATGAATGGTTTAATTGCTTCTTAGGTATTGGTAAGGTTTTGTTATAGTCACACTTGTAATGTTCTAAAAACAACTTGTTTATAATTATGTATGGATAATGTATTCAAAAAGCCTGTCAAAATTTTCTTTTACTCAAATTAAGGCTGTTTATTTGATTTAGATTTAAATAAATTACGATTATTAGTATAATTTTAAGATAAATTAGAAAATATATGAATAAATTGACTTTATTTTGGTATTACTATTATAATCATAAATTAAATTTGAAATTATTTTATTCCATCTTTCGTTTAATAGTGTATCGCTTTTAGATGTAGAATTTATTACCAAAAAAAGACATCTTATTTTATCGTATATCTAGTCATACACGACTGTAATACCACCCAATGATAGTGATGAAATACTCCAATTGGTACCCGCTACATTACAAAGAATAAGTTATCATTATTCTTAGAAATATTTATATACTGAAATGCAAATTAGTCTGAGAGTTTTGGTGGTAATAAGTATATAAATAAATATTTTTTCCAATCAAGAGCCTGAGACTATTGCTGTCAAGAAGATAATGTCAATAATGCGCCAAAAAGGTACTGCTTTATTTTGCGTAATATATATTTTTTTCTTGGCTCAATGTAACCAGGCCTTAAACTTCGCCCCCGCAGCCGTTTAATTTATTGAAAGCGGTTACTTCAATTTGCTATGATACTAAAAGCGTGAATTCTGCGACTTGTGATGTAGCGTACACTGTTTAAATATTGAACGGTGCCATTGCCCGCAAGTTCTTCGTTCTTTCTTGTCTACCACGTCCGTGATTTGTCTTCTCATTTATTTCATTTCATTGGCGGTAATATGATTATAATTTTCCTAATTGAGTTTCGATGACCGATTAGCTTTTTGGCTAAGAGATATTTTTACACAAAATCTTTTTTCCTTCTCTCATAATAGTCCACATGACCGGAAACATATCAGGCGCTGGAACTACGGCTTTATGGCCTAAAAGACACGGGGTTGTATCACACATACACACTTCTCTTCATTTCATTTCAGACAACACTTCAACTTCAGACAAATACTGATAAATGTTTTTCAGAAAATCCCAAAATCATTTCAATTGGCCCGACTTAAAAGGTGGTGTATCATTAACGTATTGATGATCTTGGGTATATTTTATTGGCATATTTTATAAATTTGACAATCCTCTTTGCCTTACCGTGAAGCTAGAAGTAAATAAGAGAGTCTGTTTTTGTTTTATGTATTTGTAGAGAAATATAGAAGAGAATCGTTGACTGATTCAAGCCCACCCTATTTAAAAATGAGCATTAAAAGGCTTTCTGGGAAAGTATGTTTGTAATAATCATAGACATTTAATAAGCTCTAAGTAGATTTTTAAACCACAAATAATACGTTGCCAAATAATTTACGGTTATGACCAATTGTAGACGAAACTCAAAGAGAAATCAATTGAAAGCGATGATAATCCAAAAATACAAGATGCCTTCAAGCCTAATTCAAATACAATTTGGATCATTTGGTCCACATATTAGTGAAAAGTACTTAGTTACATTTTTATTAAAGTTTAGTTATTTACAACATCATACTCTATTAGGATCCAGTAGTGAAGATAATAGAGAGTGAGTTTAAAATTCAAAAGTGAAAAATAGCGACATATAATTAATTCAAAATAAAAATGAAAGTGGTTAATCATAATTTATTCCGATCGAGAGTTGATAGACCACTTGTCACCAATTATATTTTATTACCTTCATTACTCAATGTCGAACATTATTATGTGTGTTATGTGTTATATTCATGGTTATATTTCACTTTACTAATATGACACTGTAAATAGATGATGTAAACAATCTAAAAAAATACATTTTTATTTCATTCATATTATGAACGATCTATGTACAATAAGTCATGTAATATCTTTTATCGACGCATATTCTTCAGTTATTTAAAAATTTTGCCACATACAAAAATTACTTTATGATACATGGTAAAATGGTGTTACGCTATGAATGGAATATGTAACATAAATGTATAAATGATTTATGAGAATGTATTAAAAAGTATGTATTCATGCAATTTATTACACGTCGTTACATGTTGTATTTACAAATTCTAAAAATATCTTGCACTTTCTTAAATTATATCTACGGGTTCCAATTATTTACCGTCGTAAATCATCATCTTCATCTAACAAAGCCTCTTTAATTAACATCACTAATTGATTTACATACTTAGAACATTAGAAACATCCAGCCCATGAATTTATTTTGGTTACATAACTCTTCTCAATTTTATTTAAATATTTTGTTGCACTCAGCTTCGTAATTATTATAATAATTTCTAAAGTATTTATTATAGGTCATGGTTGTGTCCTTTCATGTGACATTAATCATCGCGTGTGAAGTTTGTTATCGAAGCAATTCAGGTTTCATGCGATGTTATTTAATCTCAAAAAATTGCAACAACACGTGTCGCCAAAATTGCGTCCCAATTTCGCAATTTTTCACGCAATTTAGGGTTTTCAACTCAACGAGTTACATTAACAAAAAAGCATTTTCAAATTCTACGAATTTAATAAAAATAAATATCTTTCAATTTTCTATGTATATCTTTAAGTTAATATTTTGATAAATTAACAGAATTTGTAACTACTGGTTGCTTTATAAAAAAAGACTGGTATGAGATACCACCCAGGGTCGTTAAAATGTTTATAATTTAACAAATGAAAATTTGATTATTTACATAATATCACTTTATTTTAAAAAATATTTATCAAACAAACATTTTTGCATCTTTTTCCTACGTATGATTAATGATGCAATCTATAGCTACTACTTCTGTAAAGTTTAGTTGATTGTATATTTATTGAATAAAAGTTAACAATACATCAATTATAAGTATGCTACATAGTTTTGACTGCAATGGTTTCACTTATTGCGTATAGAAATAATACAATAATTGCAGTAACGGTAGATAAGTTTCGTTAATATTTTATATATAATCATATCTATGATGGTTTGGATCCATTTATTTGGTTAGCTGTAGCTTGCTGTAGATGTATAAATAAAACCTTGTTTTAAAGTTCGCCGCACCTAGAGGTCGCTGACACGGGCTAAGACGTCAGCTATTTTAATTTTGCGTTTCATTGCTGGTTGTTATATAAAGCTAATAAAACTTTCATATAAATAATGCTTATAAAACATTTAAAAAATATGATTTTCTTTAATCAGTACATATTTTTGCCGTTGCTTCATCAAAGGTTTCATTAGTATTATCATCTGTCTTCGATTCCGGGTGTCCTTAAAATCACAAGATATTTAAAATGTGCTTATTAGTAAAAATTTTTATGAGACCCAATTTCAGATTAATTTTTCTTTTTTGTCTCACAAAAATATATTTTGGTTATTTTATGTTTCAAAAATGAATTGTACAACCCTTTGCATGACCAATACGTTTCATTACTTGATCGTATTATAGATAATGCGCTCAACATACTTTAAAATTATGGCGAAAACTATACTTCTTTGGGCATGTATTTCTCGTAAATTTTTGCTATAGCTAAATATAGATGCTATTGTAGGTAAAATAACATATTTGCTAAAGTACTACTGTACCTAGATCTTACTCTCAGAAATTGATTTATGTAACAATCAGTTAATTTATTCATAACTTTAGTTTGTAACAAAGATGCTACTTTTAAAATTCATCGAAGAAGCATTGTTCATTGCATTTCCTACTAACATTTCCGCGTGTGTTCATATCTAAGGTGTTATTTTAAAAATTTTAATTTGAAAAGGACAATACTAAGTTTAATTTTCTTGCAAGTTGAATCCAAGCTATTAAGTATAAAAGATTAAAATGCGAAATGGAAAGAACTGAATCAGATAATCTGAATATTTCTATTTGTTTGTGAATGTCACCCCATTAAGCACTCTAGTTTAAAGAAAGTTCATCGAAAGAAATCTCTATTGCAGTGTTACATATATAGACTACTAGCTATGACTAAGACTATACTAGCTTCGACGGCCTCGCTGGCGCAGTGGTGCGAGTATTCGCTTTGCTAGTTGAGGTCCCGGGTTAGATCCCCGGTAGGACAAATTTAGGAAATTGTATTTTCTAATTTGTCTGAGTCTGGACTGGTGGATAAAATCCTTCCACTGATATTTTTGCGCTTATTTATTTCTCTTGCGATTTTTTTCAGCTATTTGGTTTCATTTTAAACTGATATATCCTATTGTGGTGTTATAAGTTTCCAGTATAGTTTACGCATTGGCTTTAGTAGCTTCTGTTTATTAAAGCATATACAAAGTATTAGGAGACCGATTCCGAAAACGAAAACAGACGATAGTACTAATGACACCTTTCATAATGGGACGGAAAACATCTATTCTCATTTAAAAATAAACATAAAAAACTAAATGTAATGATAATTTCTTAAAAAATACATTACATAAAATAAAACAACAATGCAATACAAAATTAAAAATAAGCTGACGCGTGAGTCAACGAATACACGGGGCAGGCGCCAATGTTCGTGTAAAAGGAACGACTAAATTGAGCGAAAGTTCGTTGACCCGAGCGTCAGCTGATGTTTTGATTTTGTTTCGTTAAGCTGTACTAACATGAGGGAGCGTAAAAGTCCTAATAAAAAGTTTTGAAAACATTATTTATTTAATCAGGATCTATTTTTTTCACTCCTATCATCAAAGGAGTCATTAGTACTACTGCCTGTTTTCTTTTCGGAATAAGTCTCCTAACATCCTGTATTTATATAAATTATAGGCCTACTATTGTACTGTTAACTAGACTGTGAACACAAGCATAAACTGTTTAAATGAATTGGTCATAGATTTCAATGAAACGGAGGACTTTGTAATACACCCTGTACAATATGTAGAAATAATATCAGGAGTTCTCTGAATATCTCTGGATGCAACGGGCAAAAGATCGAATTGTAAGTCGTTAAGGAACACTGATGGACTCAGAACATGATCATCTTTTGACTAGGAGTATTACAATTTGTATTGGTTTATCGCTTTAAATCTACCATGCGAAACTAACGCTGACATAATTGATGGGTTGTTTAAGTTGGGTAAATTTAATGAAAGTAACTGTAACGCGGGTTCAAGTCACCTTTTCGTCGAGCGAAATCGATTCGTTAAAAGCTGTGGGCAGGGAGGCAAACATCAAGGTCTTTTCACACTTCAATATGCAGAAATATTCCAATATAGACGCCGACCAAAAAAGTTTTTAGTTTTACAATAATATAAATGATGAGTGGGCGATATCGTGTTCCGCTGTTATCCGCTTTCCGTTATGTAATACAACAGCTAGTGAGTGGGTACATTATTATAGATAACTTATTACTGTCATTAAAATGATTGAATGTTGCATAAAAATAATGACCAATAATAATAGCTTAAAGCAGCTTTAATCGATTATTGGGAGAATAGAAGTATGCTGAAATGGTGTTTACATTTAGAAAATATTTTCAATTTATCTAGTTGTTCCAGAAATGCTTTTCTTATATAATATAGCATGTTGAAAAAGTTGACCGAAAAACATGCTTAAATATAGGGAGTCACTAAGAAGAAGTTATTCTTCCAAGAGAATTTAAAAACGGTCGCCTCTTATCTTCAATTTCTCGCAGTTTCGGAATATACTGTTACGTGTAAAACGTGGCTCTCTTTCAATTTTAATATATCAGTGAATCCTCTCACCAAAAAATAGAACATTATTATTAATTTTTTTATTATATAAAGGTCAATTTACTTGCCTAGCATTCTGTTTACGAAATGTCAAAAATATTATTACATAAGCCAACGGTGAACACAACTTAATTTTAACTAATTCCTATGATTTTTGGTGTGCTAATTCTGAAAAAAAAAATCACGTTACTGACCAATTTCTCACAGTATATACAGAAAAATATAAATTATTTAACACACACACTTAATGCACTTCATTACGTCGAATGAAAAGCTTATCTTAGAAGATTGAGTGAAAATACAAAGAAATCTCAATATTCGCATTCAATTATGTAATATTATAATAAATAGTTTATTTTTTTAAATTTAATTAAAAGTTATTATTTGTTATCCTTATGCTCTACACGATGATTTTTAAGTGAAGTCATCCTGTATAGAATAAGAAGTGAGAAGATGACTTATTTTGGTTATAAAAAACAACAAATCTACGCTCGCGCCGTAGTTAACAAGAATCGATACCAAAATTAGCAGGTATATAACCTTATATGGGGATTCCTTGTGTGGATTTGATTGACGTCATAATGCAAATGTTATAGTTCGGTTACACGCACAGATTTACCATTCGTGATCTTTTACGTTACCACAATGATTTAAATCATGTATTTTGTCTTTATTTAAGTTGTGCTTGCAAAAGAACATTTCGATTTATATACGAGTAAACAATATTTCAGTTATATATAACGAAATGGTTTTTACGTAGTAGTAAGCGAAAAAAGCCTACGCACAACCTCGTTTAAATTCACACATATGCCAGACATAGAAATGCTAGACGATTACACAATAAAAATAATGAAATGGACAAATAAAGACAAAAAACAATTACGAGAAATAACACTGAAGATTCTACTAACATATTTTAGCTAAATGTACATTAATTCATTTTAATATCTGTGTTTTTTAATAGTAATATTTGGTCTAATTATTTAATTAATTACAAATCAAATATATACCTTATTTACTAATAATTCTAACAAAAATTTGTATTAAATATTCCACACATACAAACGATAATGCCTGCGTACATGAATATATATACGTAGAAAATGATTTGTTGTTTATATTATTTTTATTTTTAAAGTCGCAGGGCGAAAACTGACAACTGCCGGTCGAAGAGTGCCCAGTGGCGGTGGACCACTAATGAAATCTCAAACGTTGCCAAGGTCGATGGGCAGATCTTCCTCCCAGCCGAACAGTTCCAATGGGGGATACAGTAGATACCCTGTGAAACCAGCATCAACCCCACCGGCTGTAAAAAGACAGCTATCAGTGAGTATTTATAATCATGAAACAATTATATATTATTGCATTTCCGTTGCATGATTAAATCAATATAAAAAGTGGTGTGTCAATAATTTCTTGATCGTTTTGCTCTCACCAAAGCTGTTTTAGTCATCATTATCACGCTGTTTTAAGCAGATCTCATAGGTTTCGACGTATATTCTTCCACACGCACCTTCCCTTATTAGGATCAGCCTATCACTATTCAAGTGAGTGATCTTACCAGATTTAATTCAGTATGTCCATCAAATGGGTTCTTGTACATTTCATCCGTCCTTCAATTCCAAAGTTCTTAATAGAATTGTAATGTCTCCTGGAGATAAGTTTGATATAGAACTTGTATAACTCAATACCCGATATATTTACCATACCCCCCACCGTTCAAAATACGTTTTGTTTTTGTACGAGTCGGTTCTTTTTTAATATTTCTTCTATTGTTGCATTTTATCAAAATTTTAAATGAATATGCTAGTAATTAAATATAAATTATCCGAGATGACGCACGGAAAGGGCATTTTGTGTAATAATTGTTTCTGCAAAATCATCGAGTTTAATATAAAAAGATAATATTTTATTATGGTTGGTTTCATAATATTCCCAAAATCCTTGCAAGATTCGTTTGTAACTTAATGTCTGACCATAAAAGGGAGCTGAATACTAATAAGTTAAAAGGTTTTTTTATATAGTCACCCTTTGTTAAAGTTAACTAATAAATATTTTTACAATTGCCTTATTAAAATATTGTTGTGCTGTATTTGTTCTGGTGTAAATTTTAACTTGTGTCATTACTTTGTTTTCTCTGTTAGATAATAAATTTTGTAATCGATTTAATACGTTTTGTTATTACTGAATAGAAATTTAAATGAAAGCCTAGTTTTAAACATTATATCCTATGTACATTTAAAGTGCTCCCAAATAGTCGTAATAATATTGTAACTGTACATAGCGGTAAATAGTGATGGTAGTCGGTCCAATGACACTATCGCCATTAAATAAAAAAATATAGTTAGATTAATAAATATAATTTTTAATGCAATGACAGTTTACTTGAATAAGTATGAAGCTTTAATTTGGAACAAGTATTCGTTCTATTTCCCACCATATAATAAAAAAATGTTGTCTTTATTTACGACAGCAGCACAACCGTACCGCTACGGTATTGAAATTTGTAATGACAACCTTCAATAAATGTTCTACAAAATATCTACAAACATGTTTTCTGTTAGAAATTGAAAGCTTAGGTACGATACGACTATTCGTAATATCTTCGTGAGAAAGTTTTTTTTTGTCGAAACTGCTTTTACGAACAGATCGTGTTTGTTCGATGTTTTTGCCATTTTATGCTAAAACGAGTTTTGTAAAAATAAACCATACAAAATTATTCTTGTAATAGATATTGTGAAGATTTTGAGATACTTATTGGCATGTCATTCATCTCATTTCCATTCAAAAGCCATTAACAAAGTTCAAATCGAAATTTTAAATTGTATAGAAATAAAATTGAAAGTATAACTTTAGGAAGTCTGTATAAGTTTAGAAAGGTGCTAGCTGATTAGTAAACAGACTTCACTCTAGTAGTAGGCTCAGGTCACTAAAATTGAAATTATATTTAGCGTACTTTTGAATTTAAAAAAATTACAGAAATTATATATATATGATAAAAGTTTGAGTAATATGTGTTTATGATATAGTTTTCAAAACTAAAATCAATCTATTTTTGTAGTTCTCATTTTTATAGAAAATGTTATTTGGTATAAAATCAAAGGATCCGTTTCCTACCTTCTTAGTATGTTAGCAATCACTAGACAGCAACAAGAGTTCCTTTTTGCATTAATAAATTCCTGTATTTCTGTTGCTGTCGGTTGTGTTCAATAAATTGTATTTAATTAATATATCTACCTAAGTAAAGGAAACAAATTACTTGTGGAACGACCTGCCGCGAACAATAAGAGAAGCTAAATCCTTGACAATTTTTTAAGAGACAGGTAAAGATATATTCCCTGTCCCTATTATGTTATTTTTATGGTTTACAATAAAAGTGTCTCACTCTCACTCTCTCTCTCTCTCTCTCTCAAAGAAATACAATATAATTTTAAACTTCATATCATTAACCATTTCATCAAAACCATTAACAAAATATATCCGCTCATGGCTAGAGCGCTTATCAGGTACCAGTGAACGGGTCGCCGGTTCGGCGAGTCGTAGGCGGAGGTTCACAACGAGGGACACCCACTCGAAGTAGGACTCCCCAGCCAACACTTACTGTCCGCGGTGTAGACCCTAAGCTGGTTCAACTTATATTGGACGAAATTGTAGAAGGTGGTCCAAAAGTTCATTGGGATGATATTGCTGGTCAAGAGGTAAGCACAGTTGGACTTTATTGTAATGTTTAATATTATGCCTTAAAATATTCCGCAAATTACAAAATTTAGGTTGTTCACTATCAACGTAAACTTATTTGAAAAAAACATAAAAATTACTGGGTCCTCGTATATAGAATGTTTCATTGATCTAGTGGTTAGCATGTTCGTCTAAAGACATGAGGTCCTGGGATCGAGTCCCAGGTCGGGCCAATTCAAAACCGATATTGAGTTTTCTATTAAGATTTTGTTAATATTTGCGCGAAATTGGCGGTGTATTCCACCACCGTTCCTCGGAGAGCCGTTGGTCCTGGCCTAATCTCTCTCCGGTCGTGCGGGATTCCCGTCACATCTGACTATGAGAGTGATGGAATAGAGAGTGTTTTTGTGGTATACTTTGCCTGCAAACCCGCAGCGTGCTGGGTCTATGCTCTAAAAACCCTGTGCCCAGCAGGGGAACGTTAATGGGCTGCCACTTACTTTTTTTCTCGTATATGCTTTAAGCTATTACGTACTCTGTTTCTTCTATATAGTTACGATAGTATTTGATATTAGTATGCCATGAATTCTTCAAAACGTGCTTGACAGTCACCAAAATTATAAGTCTTTTACTATATAAACTAAAATAAAAAACGAATGGATAACCACTGTAGTGTGAGATTTGTTGTGATTAATTTATTTACTTAAAATTAAAAGCCGTTTTACGATGTTTCTGTGTTGTTAAATATTAATAAATTAGGCCAGTTATATTACACAAACGTAATTTTTTAGGCAGCCAAACAGGCCTTACAAGAGATGGTGGTGCTACCATCCTTAAGACCTGAACTTTTTACGGGCTTGAGGTCACCAGCTAAAGGATTACTGCTTTTTGGTCCTCCAGGCAATGGTAATAAAAATATACTTTTATTTCAGGATATAAAATCTAACAGTAAATACTAATGCATGCCAAGAACTTCTTAAACTTAGTTAATCCCACTCTACTAACAAAGACTTTCCGCCAAACTATATTTCGATTTTCATCTTAATTTTTTATTAATATAGGTTTATTCCTACGTATCTAAACTAATATGATAATATGAAAAACATTTGTGTTTTTGTCTCTAAGTATGTATGTATGTAGGTTTGTCTGTATGTAAAGTTTTCACACAAAAACTACTGGACCGATTTCAAAACGTTTTCCTCAAAAAAAAAAAAAAATAGGTATCCCTAATAAAAATGCATCAATACTACCCCAGGTGTGTTTTTACAATCTAATCGTCGTCAATCATGAGTGGGGAGCCAGAGGCTCGTTGAGGCATTCCTCTCTGACCCCTCGGTTGTAGCCGGCTGACAGATATTCTACAGGGGGAGGAGTTGCATGAACCTCCGCCTCCTGTTTCTTACTCCCCTTGGTTTGGGCTGGAGTGTCTCAGCGGCATTCCTCCCCCACTGTCGTGCTTCCTTAGCGAGATGACAGTCTCGCAAAAGGAGGCAACCGCTCTCCAGGCCTGCTCACCGATGAGCTAATATATATGATGCCGTCTATAATATTAGCCAGTGAGAGGTCTGTACCGATCAGCGACGTCATAATGAGTCGCTGAGAACCCCAGGCGGGATATTCTGCCACCGTGGCAAACTGTATCCAACGAGGCACCACACACGTAACAGCTGGCCGACAGCTCACAGCCAACAGNGACCCTCATTACTTCATCAGCGTATGGTGATTCCCCTCTGATTCTCGCGGCTACTCTGCACTGGTAAACAGTCGTGAGAACTTCCGCCCTGAGCTCCCATGGGGGATCACCTGCCAGGACTGTGGCTGCCGTCCAACACACTTTACGGTAGTCCCGTATAGCTCTAATCGCTATTACCCTCTGTGCCCGCCGTAACAGGGTTTTATTTGAGGCGGTTAGGGCGTTGATCCACACGGATGCGCCATACAGTGGCATACTGGCGATACAACCCAAGGTGTAAAAAAATTGGTCACATAAAATCTGGCATCGAGAGCGCTGCGAAAACTATTGATGATGTTCTACAATACAATAGAAGGTATTAATATTTATAAAATAAAGTCCACAATACCATATGTCCAACTACTGTAGTGATTCCACTATAACTACTTTTTTACATTTTAAAAGTGCCGACAATAATCAAAGCATATTATTCACTACTCCGTAAATTATATTTTAATAATGGCCGTTTCAATTCCTGTAAAAAACTTTTTTAAATTATTAAAATAAGACATTCCATTCAAAAGATTAACGAATTTTAAAATGTCAATACAAGAAAATAAGTCCGACAGTATATTTCCATTGCCACGAGATCAGTATCTACGTGGGTGAAGCCGCGGCGCATTGCTAGTATAGAATAAAAACGTTAACTTTTTAAGCTTGCAACTTAATATTGAACACTTATGTCTTTACGTCATTTGTCTGTATGTGCAAACGTAACGGCTATCTTAAGTTTATATATCTGAATTTTTTTATTATTTTTCTTGTGTAAATAACATATATTTTACATGAAACGGAAGATTTCAAGTTAACACTTTCGTTAAGGGAATTCAAAATGTTTATACGACGACAGGAAAAACACTGTTGGCGAGATGCGTAGCAGCGGAATGTTCAGCGACGTTCTTCTCAATATCTGCTGCAACTTTAACAAGCAAATACGTGGGTGATGGCGAAAAAATGGTACGAGCTTTGTTCCAAGTGGCCAGGGAACTACAGGTAGGTTTATGTATAACTTTACATTTAAATTTCTCGTTAATAATTAACTTCTTAACTAGCTGTGTGCTGTGTTAAATAAAATTTGACGATGTTACGCATCAAATTTTATAAATTAGAAATAGTTTAGTGAGCTATTTGCAGTGTTTCACTTGAAAGAGCTTATTGTACTTTCTCAAACTTTCAACTACCAAATTGTACCAAATGTTATTTAAAATTAGTTTTGGCGTGAAAACGCAATTATAATATTAGTAAGAATTTTGATTTTACACCCTTGGTTGAACTTTTACAAACTTTGAACGTCATATTTATTTATATGGATGAATAGCCTATAAAATAAGTCTCAAGCTTCTAACTCTAAAAATAACGTTGCCATCCCTTACAACGGTTCTTGCGTTAAAAAATAGCTAATGTTCTTTCTGAGGCTCTAGACTACCTGTGTGCCAAATTTCATTTAAATCGTTTCAGTAGTTTTAGCGTGAAAGCGCGACAGGCAAACAAAAGTTACTTTTGCATTTATAATATTAGTAAGAATTATTTGTCTGCGGATGCTATTACTTGAAGGCGTGGCAATGCTTTTCACTACGGTAATCTTCTATCTCCATAGCATATAAAGCATATTTGCTCACATCACACATGTTATATTTTCTTCAAAACTGTAGCATTTTCTGTCTTAGATTACATTACAAAAAAATTATAAGCGTGGGCGTACAAAGTAGACATATCAGAAGGGAAACTTCTTTGGCAAACTAATTTTGAAGCCTTATTTATATCTATATCAATGTAAAACTTTAGACTTCCGAGACTTAGAGAGAATGAAAAGGGAGAATATGTTAGGAATTTAATGAATCTAATTGTCATTAAAATATTAAAAGTGTCGAAAATTAATAGAAATAATTTATTGAAATCTCAAATGACGAATTGTAAATAAAAATGCCGCGTTTTTGTCAATATTAGATATTGTTAATTATATTTTATTAAAAATAGTATATTAAATAATTAAATGACGAATGGCAAATTAAAATGCAACATGTTAATTGTAAATATTAAACTAGCATAAAAAACGCTGCTCATCATCGTGACGCTAGCCACGCGTTTCATTACTAAAACATTTACCCTCATACGCCTAAAGATGTATTGTAATATAGATGAAAATACCGCCATTTCTATTCAACTGCATATCACTTTAGATACAATGTTCAGAGCTTTCTGTTTGAGCCACATACATTTGCTAGAGTCTGCATTTAGATCTTTTGAAACTTTGGCGCATATCCAACTGAGTATTGTTTATGAAGTTTCCATACCAGTGTTGTCATAAACAGGCTCTCTAAGCCGCCTGTAACATTTGTTGATTTAATATTTTAGTACGCACCACCTATAATAAATATCCATAATAGAGCAATCTTAACTTATTTAACGCCATCTATTTCTCAAATTATATAAATATTTGAGAAGCATGAGTTTGTGTGTATTAGTTAAAGTTAATTGGGAATGTCATACATATATCACTTAAGGTCACAACAAAATCCATAATAGCCTATATATTATTGTGTTAAAAACCAACTTGTAATCCATTAATTATAGCGTCACAAAATGTCATTACATAAGGGTTTGATAAACGTTTTCTTTTTAATTTTCAAACGGCTCTCCTGTAAAGTTTGTTTTTTGTTTGTGTCTATTTATTCAAAGCAGCGATGTGTAAAGTAATTTAATAAACTTTTCTTGGATGTATATGAGTTTTTTTTATAATGGTTTAGACACAATCTAGTTCTTTGTTGATATATTAAATGAACATATCTTAAAGGCAGTCAAGATAAACAGGTTTATTTGTAGTATTTTCCGTGCAAAATTATGAATTATAAAAATGTCTCTTTATGAAGAATTTTACATATTGTTTTAAATCATCCTTATCGTATAATAATATACGAAATATTCTTTATATATTTCATTGTCGATGTGTTTCTCAAACCCCTTCAGTTGCGAGGCTGAGGACACTTGTTGTTGTTATTGACTCTTTAAAGTTATACGTTGGTAAGGCAAATGTGAAAGACACCGCGAAGTATACCGCACACTTGTTAAATGCGAATAAGTAAATTTATACTTTATAGTTTTCTTTAAATCCACCAATTTATCAAGGTGTTTAAAGTACCATAATCATAATCTTTATTTGCTTAACATGCTAGCTAAAAGGTGTGGCAAAGTATGTTTCAAAATAAATATTTTACCTGATAACAGATAGTCAACATTTTTAACTCTTGATAAACATACTAAATGAGGTAATATGTAATTATATTTTAAGAAGTTTCGTTAAAAACCGTTCACTTTGTTTTTCTTTGGAATGCCTTCTTTAAATTTATATGAATCATCAGCATTAAAAGATTTGAATATACATTAAAGATTATTCTGTTAACACCGCGCTTGCGGTTTAACAGACTCGCTGGCGAAGCTATCGATGGGAATACTCATTTCCCAGCAGGACAAATGTGAGCAATTATGCAAACTTTATAATTTGTTTAATACTGGACTAACAGGAGCTTTGGCCGTCGCTATTAACCAAACTATCAGCAAAGTCGTAGCGCCAAGCAAAAATGCGTTTCGATACGATACTTTTGGAACATGTTAAGAAGAAAGTTAGAGCTCACCAGGTTAGCGTGGTATCACCTAGATATATTACCAGTTACTAACAGGTGAGATCAAAGTCTAATGCTAAACTGTGTTCAATAAAAATCTCTAATAAGAAAAATAATAAAGTCAATTCATACGCATTCTAGCACGTACTTCTTGATCATAATAGAAAAATTTTAACTTTTTATGAGCATGTACAATAGATCATTTGAAAATTAAGTTTAATTAACTTTTGGAAAACTATATACATCAAAGTCCTCCACCAGTTTAATAAAATGTGTTTTGACTAGTGTGGATGAGTAGAAAAAGTATTTTTCTTACTGTAGGACAAAAAGTGTGCTTTTCGGTCCTTGTATGCAGGACAAAAAATGATTCGTTCTCTCCCCGTTACAGTCCCGCCTAATTAACCTTTTTCGTGAGTTAGCGACAACTGGTTAAAGTCAACTTAATACAAAGACAATAGTTCAATTATTAATTGAAAAGTCACCTCGACGGGGTCGAAGTTCTCATCCTAGTTAAAGAAAAAAATCTTATACGCACCACCGGAAAAAAATAGGGCATCTTCACCCGCGATTGTATTTTACTCCCTAGGTGCGTACTATAATTGACGATTATAAATTGGAACTTTATATATAAAGGGACAGCGTGAAAAGTAATCTAAATATTTTTTTTCTCCTAGCCGTCTATAATATTCGTCGACGAAGTTGACTCACTTTTATGCGAGAGGTCTTCAGGGGAACATGAAGCGTCACGGCGTCTGAAAACCGAATTTCTTGTAGAATTTGATGGTCTACCCGCAGCTGGCGCCGATAGACTCATTGTAATGGCAGCGACAAACCGACCGCAGGAACTAGATGAAGCTGCACTGAGGTAATCTATAAAATCTATTTGAAAGTTCCTTTTGTATTTCAGAATTTACTGTTAATTTAAAATTATTAATAGCATTATTTTTACAACTATCCTAGTTCGCACTACAAGACACATTTTTCATAAAAAAGGACACCTTGGGTGCACCTCATAGTCTGATGAAATCAGTAATTTTTTTTAAGTGTAACTTCTTTATATATCTATTTCGCGTGAATAGCGTCACGAAGATATGCAGCGTTTTAATGGTAATTCGTTTGAAGGTTATGTAGTGTTAATATTTACAATTAACATGTGACATTTTAATTTGCCACTCATAATTTAATATACTATTTTTCATAAAATATACAATAAAAATATTTCTTACCCGAATTTTACTAATATTTTGATATTAAAATAGCATGACATAAATGCGGTCTTATTGGTAATCAGCCATACCCTAGGGTGTTCCCTATAACTTCGGGTTTGGTTTATGCAAAAGTTGGTGGGTGGTGGTTAAGGAAATCAAATATACTGACAATAAATGTAGTATACGAGGTGTTGTCAAAAAGTATCGCGAATTTTGAATTTTCGCGGGTTACGTATATTCGAATTTCGAATTTTTTGTGGCGTTATGTTGGTACTCATGTCTCTCACTTATGCCGACAAGCTCGGCCATTTTGAATGTTCATTTAATTGTTGACAGCTGCTTTGCTTGCACGTGTTTTGGATCGTCTTCGATTTTTACCTATTCAAAAAAATGGATCAAAGAACCTGTATCAAATTTTGTGTGAAAAACGAAATTAAGTGCGCGGATGCATTCCGAATGTTGACTGTGGCATACGGAGAAGCTACCTTGGACCGAAGCAACGTTTATCGGTGGTACAAAATGTTCTCAGAAGGCCGAGAAGATGTGAACGACGAAGAGCGTGCCGGACGCCCGAGCACTTCAACAACAGACGAAAAAATTAATGAAGTGGAGAAAATGGTATTGGCCAATCGTCGAATCACCGTTAGAGAAGTTGCTGAGGACCTAAACATATCGATTGGCTCGTGCCATTCGATTTTTATCAATGATTTGGGCATGAGACGGGTCGCCGCGAAATTCGTACCAAAATTGCTCAATTGTGACCAAAAACAGCATCGCATGAACATTGCTAATGAGATGTTAAACTCTGTCCGCGACGACCCAAATTTGCTCCAGAGGGTCATAACTGGTGACGAATCGTGGGTTTATGGTTATGACGTGGAAACCAAAGCTCAATCATCTCAATGGAAGCTGCCGCACGAACCAAGACCGAAAAAAGCGCGCCAAGTTCGATCGAATGTGAAAGTTTTGCTGACAGTTTTCTTTGATTGCAGGGGCGTGGTGCATCATGAGTTCTTGCCACAGGGAAGAACGGTCAATAAGGAATATTACCTGCAAGTTATGCGCAATTTGCGCGAAGCAATCCGCCAGAAACGCCCGGATTTGTGGAAGAACAAAAATTGGCTTTTGCACCACGATAACGCCCCTGCTCACACATCGTTGCTTGTGCGCGACTTTTTGGCCAAAAACAACACACTAATGATGCCGCAGCCACCGTATTCCCCAGATCTGGCCCCCTGTGACTTTTTCTTGTTCCCTAAACTGAAGAGGCCCATGAAAGGACGACGTTACTCTTCTCTTGACGAGATAAAGACGGCATCGAAGGAGGAGCTGAACAAGATAAAAAAAAATGATTTTTTGAAGTGCTTCGAAGATTGGAAAAACCGTTGGCACAAGTGTATAATATCTCATGGGGATTACTTTGAAGGGGACAAAATAGATATTCATGAATAAATAAATAATTTTTGAAAAAACACAAAATTCGCGATACTTTTTGAACACACAGCGTATATCAACGCAATAAAGCGACAACGTCGTAACTCAAACATTTGCATTTATTTTATTGTCTACCAGAAATCGCAAAAGAAAACTACATCTAATCTGGAGCGCACTTTTCCAAGACATATATTTTTTTTATAATGATGGATTTTTGCATTTGCACTATATTCACGAAGACTGTAAATACCGAATAAAATGGCTTTTCATAGATAATTTTAACAGAAATGTACACTAGGTGTCATATCAAAAAAAAATATGAATTGTTTTCTAAAATCTTGAATTTGACGGCCTTGCTGGCGCAATAGTACAAGTATTCGCTTCGCTAGCAGTATTTCTGGCTTCGATTCCCGGCAGCCCAAGTTTAACTGGTCGTCGCTAGCTATCACCCTATCAGCAAAGACGCCGTCAAGAAAAAGTTGTGTTCCGTTACGATGCTGTGTAGAAACTATAGTTATACGAGTATATTGTCAGGTCAGCGCGCTTTTATCTGTATCATCACTTAACATCAGGTGAGATCAGTTAAATTATTGAGTCGATCCGGATAAAATATACATATAATAATTATATCCTAAAAGGCTTGTTGAATTTCCTAGGCGTTTTCCAAAACGAGTGTACGTGACCTTGCCAGACGCAAGAACACGTGGGGCACTTCTTCGACGGGTATTAGCGCGAGGATCCGCGGCATCATCTTTGACTGATGATGAATTAGCGCGATTGGGCTCTTTGACCGACGGCTATTCGGGTAGTGATCTAACAGCGCTGTGCCGTGACGCCGCACTCGGCCCCATCAGAGGTAGGCATTAATTACGTGGGATTTTAAGGGTGTTGAGGAGTAATTTCCATGTATCATATAATTTGTACAACTTTAATATAATATACTATAACTGTACTTTTTAAAGGCGTCGCTGGCGTATGGTGCGAGTGCTCGCCTTGCTAGCAAAAGTCCCGAGTTCGATCCCCGGTAGGACGAATTTAGGAAATTGTATTTAATAATTTATCTGAGTCTGGTCTGGTGGGAGGCTTTGGCCGTGGCTAGTTACCATCTACTAGCAAAGACGTACTGCCAAAACAAAGAGATTTGTGTTCCTGTACGATGCTGTGTAGAAACCGTAAGGGGTATATCGCCTCTTACCAGATTAACGCGCAACCATCTTAGACTGTATCATCACTTACCATCAGGTGAGAGCAAAGCCAAGCGCTACACTGTCAGCCATTAAAAAAAACTTTTTGTGTATACCGCCGGATTTCATCAACATTCCCGAAAGCATCGGATAGTTAGGGGACCCCTTAGGTAAAGAAACAATTCAATCAACTGGCCCCTATATGTACTTAAGAGACACATAAAACTCAGGGGAGGTTGGTCAACACGAGTTTAAACCGCACTTTTACATAGAATAAAAAGACTAAATTTTGATTGCATCAATGAACTATACATTGATCATTTCTACGTTTGGGGTACGTGTTTATTCCTAAAAATACACCTCTAGATAAACGTTGGCAATACGAGTTATTACAATAATTAAAAATAATTATACTATTGTCATATTGTTATATACTAGCTCTTCCCGATTACGTGGAAATATAGGGTGGAAACCCGTTAGCGGTTTGAATTGGCAATATAAACAATTCTTGAATCCACCTAAACATAAATAAAAAAATATCAATAACGGTCCAGTCGTTTGGGAAGAACTCGATCAAATACACACACAGCAGAATTATATCGATTTTGGAAAGCAATCACGTAACAACCAGTAAAGCCAACATTGTTCATCAGAAATAAAAACCTTCACAAAAACAAAAGGACTTATAATTTCTTCGATTCAGCGCCGTTTTTTCTGTCTACTACTTGTTAGTTTTCCAGCGTCGATATATAATATATTAAGATTTTTATATAAATCATATTGTAAATTTAAAACAAGTCCTGAATATACGGTGGATAAAATATTATTTTTATTAATATTATATTTCTTGTAGAATTAGATCCAGAAGAGGTGAAGTGTTTAGATCTCTCCCTTGTTCGAAGTATCACCTTTCAAGACTTTATGGACGCGCTCAAGAGGATTCGACCTTCCGTATCGCCGCACAGCCTTGTCGCATATGAAAAATGGTCCGTACAATACGGAGAACTAGGAGTTTAAATATCATATACAGGTAACATCATAATTCTATAGCGGTAATAATGGTTCAAGTTTGAATTCATTACTTTTTGCCAAAATTATAAAAGATATTACAGATTTTTATATATTTTGACATTTTTTTATACGGTATAAAAGAAGAAACATTTTCTTTTAACAGGGTCACAATATTATAAGTATATTGGTGTGTACCACAAATCCTATGAGGATATTGGTGCGGGCCACAATTGTTATGATGATATTGGTGCATGCCACAAAGCTATAATAATAGTGGTGCGGACCACAAATGTTACATTTGGTGCGTGCTGCAAATGCTCTGAGGATATTGGGCGCGTGCCACAAAAACTATAAGTTAAGTGATGCGTGCCACAAGTGTTACGAGTATAATGGTGCGTACCACAAACGTTATGAGGGTATTTGTGCGGGCCACAATTGTTGTAATGATTGTCAGTAAACCGGACTAATCTGGGCTATTTCGCTGCTGTTAATACGATGGTTAGGCAGTTCAATGCACTATACGCACACAGCGGCTATTTAGGCGATAAACATCTTTTACAATGATTTAATGTGTTTTAGAACGGCTCTAAAAAAATGTGTAGATATAATATATCTTTAGTTTATAGCTACATTATTTTGTTATAATAATTTTCCAATACATTTATTTTAAATTTAATTTTTAATATTATTCTAATTTTTTACTTTTTTTTTGTCTGCGCACTGTTTTATTATTTAATTTTGTAAGCGCATACTTGTTGGTGCTCCAGTAATAAATAAATGATATTGCCGCAGGCCACAAATGTTATGAGGATACTGGTGCGGGTCACATGTTTCTAATAAACACTATTTTGTTAGATAAAACGATTTTGCGTTTAAATATATGCCACGGGGCACTGATTACCAACCCCTCGTGTAAAGAATCATACTGAAGTGTATGAAATACTTGTATACTAAAATATATAAGTTGATAAGAATTCTGTTTCTTTTTCAGGTACTGGCTAATAATCAAATTGTGGTAAGTTATTAATGTTAAAGAGTTGTGGTCGGTGTTGCCAGTGAAACGTTTTGAATTTTATTAGTAATTATTTTATTCCAGAATTGTGTAAATCGCTCAAATTTTAGGAATCTCCCAAAACTATTCCCTGATGAAATTCCATTGCATGATTTTGATTTAATAATAGTATTATTTGTTTTGTTGTAAATGTATCGTAGTTGGATATATTTCAAAATCGTCTAGTCAAACAACCCGGTTTTGACTGTAGTTGCCAAGCACTTCGCCACAGTACATGGTCATAATACGTTTTAGAATTACGAACATAAAGAGAAAAATAGGATATTCTCGGCCGCGACATTTTGTAAATCGCAGGTGAGGATTCCTTATTTTCCTCCCGTTATAGGATTTTTTTTCACTCCGAGATGAAAAGTTTGTCTCTACGATTATATTTTTTAATCAATTATTAAAAATGAAACTGTCGTCTCGTGTTTTAAGCAGACTTTCAAACTTCAATAAACAAGTGGTTGCTAGGTTAGCGAGAGGAAAAGTTAGTGAAAAGCGATCTTTTCATCCCGTAGTGAGTAAATAGATAAAATATGATCTCGAATAAACCTGTCCAATTAGAGACTAAAATATAACTCGAATCAATAAAGAAGTAGCTTTCGATGTCTTTAGATCTAAGGAAAACGCTTTTATGCAACACACTTCTTGATTGAGACTTGTTACGTTATCCCAAAACCCGTCCAATCAAAAAGATCCCAGTGACCATTGAACGGAATATAGGACTTAAAAATTGCATTTTTCTCTCCTTTTATGCAAAGTTTCACTGTTGTATTGAATGTCTTTAACTTAAGTCGGTTTATGTTTTTTCAAAGGTATTACTTTTGTTATTTAGATCATTTTTTTGCCATGACAAGTGGTACTATCAATATTTATTTTCACTTTCGGTAGAATGACTAATCCCGTTAATATCACTAGCGTATCAGACTTTTCGGACTAATACCGTAACTTAAATTTAAGACAACAATTGGGGATTCTTTGGAAAAACATTACCATACTTTCAGACCATAAGACACCAAAATTGGTGTTCGTTTCTGTATATGAAAAGTATGTATTATATATATAAAAAAGTAGGTATGGAAATAATTAATACTAAGAGTCAACCCACTTATTGGAGCATATTTTATGATAGTTTAATTTGTATACCATTACAGTTTTTACGGTTATGAATTTGAACTAAATAATTGTAATGTGTTTAACCGATGGTTCCATACAAATGTGGATTAACCAGTTTTGGATGTAACGAATGAACAATTAATGGAAACATTGTACAAATATGTGTTAACCGTTCTAAATATAGTACCTCATCTTTTTGTATATTTGGATGTATTAAAATGAATGAATATGTTCTTTTGATTGTAGCTTAATGAATTTTACAATTATAATAAGTTTGCATGGATATGTGTCGGCAATCCGTTAATATAAATGAACTGTTTTATTAAAACTCATTATTCCTTTGCTGATAGTTTGATGGAAATCTTTACTATCCGCATCTTTTATAAACTTACTGACATCAATTTTTCCTTCCTTTATACTATTAGTATATTTGTATTTGCTTTACGGATCATGTTTGCGTAATACGACATTTCTAGCGCCACGTATATCTTGTTCTAATTTCTATTTATTTCCTTCGGCTCAATACAGTAAAACTATTTACCAAAGAATTTAAACTTCAAAAAGACCAAAGTAACATTAGGTCTACTTACTCATTATGTTTTTGTCACAAGGAATGGATTGCCGACTATTAGTTTGTTGGATGTGGTTTATTAGTTGCTGCCTTTTGTAGATAGATCAAGACTTTTTAATATGTTTAGCCGCACGAAGATCTTTATTGTTCAATTTTGTCAGCGCTTAATGAAAATAAAGTCATAAAATTTACCGTGTAGAAAATATTTTGTCATCAAAATATAATTGAATTAAATAAAGTAACGTATTCACAACAATCGGGTTGAAGTATTTAAAAATATACAAATAGTTAGCTTTAAAAGGGTTTAATAAAAACTACAAGAAATAGCTGGTTTTACAGAACTATAACGAGCAAGTTGCCAAATATTTATTCAAAGCCCTTTGTGTCGACTACAGATTAAGTAAAGGAATATCGCGCGGCTATTTGAGATACGTAATTTCAATTTTAAATCCATTTTAAATATGTTATTGTTGATGAAATTGTTCTAATTATGTTGATTATTAATATATGATTTTATTTAATTAGAATTCTTGCCCTAATTCTGTTATAATGTTATTGCCAATAAGTTCATACAATATAAATACGCTGCGATTCTTATGAATAGACGAAGAACATATGAAAGACAGTAATAACGGGTATCTAGCTTCCGAAATCGAAGTTAATTTGCTCAAAATTGTGCGATATCGCCACGGCAATGAAGAAATTATATATTTTCATAGTTTGTTATATAAGTAACTATATCTTCAATCTAAATATATGTAATTGTCGAATATGTGGTAACAATATCGATTACAGGACCATACTATTTTTTCGTAGGTTTGTTATAGTGTGCCATGAATCACGCGGGGCTAAAACGTTTGTTTCTTAGCATAGACTAAAGAGGATACGAATTGTGACTCGCTTTAATGCATCTCTCATTGCTTACTTTCCGGCCCTAATTATCAAAAAATTACGCATGATACGGAGGGGGGGTACGAAAAGACCCCAGTTCATTTACATGAAGCTACTGAGCGACATACGCGGTCGTTCAAATCAGCGAAAACGGAAACATTTGTCTCGCTCTTTCCTTATAGTGGTTTGCGTTTATTTAATTGAGAGAAATAACATGTAAATAGCAGAATAAAAAACTTGGTAATAATGGGAATGTATGTATGTTGCGTATTGACTATTTTGGTATTTTGTTATCAAAAACAATACTATTACACGATTAACGCTTTCGACAATTAAAAATGAGTGCAAAGTTTCTTGAGGTCTTTTATTATTCAACTTATTAAATTAAAACTTATGTATGGGGGATTTCGAATCCCCCGCTTCGGGTCGGCTAGGTTTTCATCATGAGATTAATAAATTAAACCTGTTTTCTTTTTACTTGTTTTAATGGAAAATTTTTATCGAATATGAATTATTACACCTGAATATTTCCTTTTTGGTCTATGCTGATATTTATGGAGCCAAAGAGAAGTTCTCTACATTTCAACCGACATTTCTCAATTTAATTTAAATGATTTATTTATGTATTAATTATTAATGAAATATAATCCTTTAAATGTATTATCCAATTGTATTAATATACAATGTCTAATTATTGGTCTTCTCTATGGCTCTTTATTGTAGGACTAAATAGTAACTTCCCGCATGCTAAGTGCCCTTTTTTGAAAATGTTGACATTTAATATTTAACATTTTTACATTATTATATGGAATTTTACCTAAAATCTGTATCGATAATATAATCTTAATCTTAAAATAAACTTTTTAAATGACATTAATGTGTTAAGCTAATATTATAGCGGTGTTTTATTTTAGCCTTTAGAGTGATTTAGATGCTAGATACTATTTAGTCTTACATAAACAGTTCCGTATGTTAGTCAGTAGTATCTTCAATTACTGTAATTTACTACCCGTATAGGAGTTTGAAAAGACAGCGATGTAGATTCCCGTAGAATTGTGTGTAGATATTATATTTTTACAAGTAGTTTCTTATTGTAATATTAGCTGTATTTGACGTCTTTATCAATTAGCTAATCTGATTAAAACTTTACCTCCTTAACGTTATGAATTGTTTTGCTCTAGTTCGGGATGTTTGTGTGTAGAATCAAGTCGATAGTCAATGGTTAGAAGAGATAACAAGATTATTAATTTGTTGGAAACAATTGTAAATAAATGGGTTTTTATAATAACAAGGGCATCAAAATAAGAATGACAGTTATCCAATCTTGTTGGTTTAAAAAGTACTTTGAATCAAAGCTTGTAATAATTAAATTGCAGTGATTTGCAACAAATTATGAATCTTACCCTAAATTTATTTCTTAGTTGCACAGTTAGATTTTTTCCTTCTCCTTTAATCTTTTGTTTGAACATTTCTTTTTGGTAGGTGGTTTTATTGTCATCGATTCTTCCAGGAAAAAAAACATTGTCAGGTAGTCGTAATTGCAATGATTTAGAAAATTTTCACGTCGTTATTTATATTGTACAATGCGCTTAATGAATTTATACAAGGGCTCAAGGGAAATCGTGCAACACTTTATTTGAAGTTGTGATCTTTATCATGAAATTTGTTCGGTTGTGCTTTTATCTTTACGCGTGTATTTAAAAAAATGTATGTTTGTTACCGTGTTTTTATTAAATTTTGATGTATTTTTTTTAATTGTAATTTTAAATCTGCATTATAATGGTATAGACAATGTAAATAAATTAAATTATCGCATTCAAATTGACATGTGTATTCTGGTTGATGTCACGATAAATATTTCAATTACTGTCAAATATGTTTTCTTTTAACTGAATAAAATGAATTTTCATTTAATGCAGCCTTTTTTAACAAAACCCTGTTTTATCTTTATATATCCGATGTTAAACATTTTAAAATAAACTCAAGCTTATGTTTTAATGTTTAATCAAGATTAAAACCAATATATTCATTATAATACCAACCAAACGTTTAAATATTCCATCAGAAATTTAAAATGCTTTATTTTCAATTTTAATGTGATTGTTTAAGTTTAATCACTATATCTATTGTGTTAGATTCCCATAACACACAGAGCTTTATAAAACTGCGACTGATAAACTATTAAAAATAATATAAATCGCGAACAAATCTTTTTTATTTTTATGTTTCCATTATTTGACTGTATGTCTGAGGGTAATATGTAAGTATGTCATTATTTAGAATACCCTAATAATTTGATTCATTGAATTATTAGGACTACTCAGACTTTTAGTCTGCTTTAATTAGTCAGCAGATATTGCCTCTTTTGCGATTTACTTTTTCGACATGTAATGAAAACAAATGCATTTCAGCATTAAACTTGTATAGGGGCTATTACGATATTGTTAAATTAAAATGGTTGTTATTATTTGTCACACGCTCGCCTTGAATTTACTTTAAGCGCACGAATTTACAAACTCTACTGAATTATTATATTTAAGCGTCGTTGAATGTTGAAGAAAATTGTATTTTTTCATAATTTTTCATAAACTAAGCACACTTTTTGCCTAAAATGTCGTGAATGTACACAACGCATATGTGATACACGGTTTACCTATGAATAAAACAATTAATTTGTGATGGTATATTATTTTATTTTGCCTTTCTATATCCAACTTCCTTATAGCCGTCTATGACCTTATCTGATGGTAAGTGACGATATGGTTGAAACGGAAGTAGTCGAAGTCTCTCACTAGTCCAAATCTTAAAATTAAGAGTGCGTGCGTACAAAGTACACTTGTCAGAAGTGAAGCTTCTTTGGCAAAATAATTTATAAGTCTTATTTATATTTATACATATCTAAAGCTAGATTTCCGAGCCTTAGTGGGAGGGAAAAAGGAAGATATGTGAGGAGTTTTAGTAGGAGAATACATATAATTTATTGAAATCTCAAATGGCGAATTGTATATGAATATGCCACGTGATTTTTGTCAATATTAGAAGTTATTAATTAAATTTTGTTTTTGAATTTAAAATTTAGAAAAAAGAATTTATGAAAAATAGTATATGTAATTAATGAATGACGAGTGGCAAATTAAAATGCCACATGCCACAAAAATATTTCGAGAAAGATCCATGCAGAGAGAAAATATATTTGGACTTCTATGTCAAGAAGTACTTTTGTACCAAGCCAAAAATTGTATATATAAAATTTTACGGAGTATGCTATAGGAAAACTCGAATAATAATTTGTTACAGGCGCCTGTTACTATATTATAGCAACGGAATATTTTTTAAATAGTCATGAATTTCGATTATTACAGAACATTAATAATATATTAATCAAATACCCGCTGTTTTGAAAGGGCTGTCATGGACAACTTAATGGCCTCTTCAACTTGAGTGACTAGCTTGATTGTTTTGATACAATTCACAATAGTTTATCAAATCGTTTTGTAATCTGTATTTAGAAAACTTTTATCGGAATAATTCAGTAGGGATAATAAACAGCAATAAAAAACCATTAAATTGTATTACTTTAATGAATATAAGCTGACGTACGTATACAAAAGTCGAGTAACAAGAAAGCCTCTATTTATCAACTTTCTTTCTCTCTCTTTATTTAAGGAGCTTAGTCACTATGTCACTCCGTTGGTTAAACACAATAAGCAATTAAATATAATTTCGACTTATCATCTAGCCTTAAAATAAATGTTAACTAATTTGTATACAATTTTTGTCTTCTTTCAGTAAGGGCATGCTAATAGGGTAATGAAGTCGACTATATCTAATTTATATCCTAGTTGTAGAGTACAATTACTTCTAAATGCTTCGTTCCGCACACACTCCATCAAGACTTGATATATATCTTCAATTACCCCACAAGTGGAGCAATTGGGAGTATCAGATTTCCTGATTAAATTCGCAAATTTATTTGAGCGAATGTGTCCAGAACAAGGCCTTAACGCTATTATAAGATCTATTCAATTTATTTTCCATTTCTCGCACCAACAAAATTTCCACGGCTGCAATGTTTTGTACCAAATGCCCTTCTCCTCTAATCGCTTATCAAAATACTCGCCCAAAGAGAAAAGCAATCGGGTATTGATCAACTTCTTTGGCTGTCTTGACTTTTAATTTGCATGAATACATTGGTCGTAATAAGGGAAGTACATTTTTATTGCCAAATAGTTAGCACTTCACTGTTATCCTGATGAAACAGTCCAAGATAGAAACGCGAACATGGTAAGAGTTGATTTACCTCTACTGGCTTGCCCAACCGGGAACGGAATTCAGGGCGTTCTACTGGCAAAGCGAGTACACGCACCATTGCGCATAATTTGATTTTTTTTCTAATGCATTTTTATTGAAGTAAAACTTCTTTAGGCACATGAGGTTAAAATTTTTACGGATGAAATTCGTGATTTAGCGTCACGAAGACGTGCAACGTTTTTATGCTAATTCGTTTGAAGGTTAGGTAGCTTTAATATTTACAAATAACATGTGGCCTATTAATTTCCCACTCGTCATTTAATATACTATTTTTCATAAAATATGAAATAAAAACATTTCATAAATTCTCTTTACTAAATTTTAAATGAAAAAACAAATATTAATTAATAACTTGTAATATCGACAAAAACACGTGGCATTTTAATTTATAAATCGTCATTTGAGATATCAATAAATTATTTGTATTAATTTACGACTTAATATTTGAATGACAATTAAATTCCTAACATATCTTCCTTCTTCCCTCCCTTTAAGTCTCGGAAATCTGAAGTTTTAGATTTGTATAAATATAAACAACTCTTAAAATTAGTTTGCCAAAGAACTTTCACTTCTGACACGTGTACTTTGTACGCACGCACTTTTAATTTTTTTCCAACTGAAATCTTGAATGCACAAAACCTAATATATATCTATATTTTATAGTGAAAAATGATTTCGCACCTCTTTAGAACAAGTTAAGCTATTTTTTATAAACTGGTGCAGCAATCGTGCAATTTAAAATAGTTTCAAAGTCACTAACAACTATTTATTATTTGTTTGATTGAGTACAGCAAAAAATGAATACGAAGAGCGTAAAATCTGAAAATAAATCTTAGATTATGTAACAATATAAATGCATGAAACAATTGTAAGACAAGACAACGTAACTTTCGTAGTTAAATTCAATAGCAAAGTTTATTATGTGTTGTTATAATAGGTATAATTCGAATTACCTAAAAGAAAAATGGTTAAGCTAAACGCCATTGCGCTAAAACGAAATATGACTCTAATCTTTGTCTTTTGTAAATATTTTATTAAAACATTTACATTAAAGCGAATGAACCTCTTAGATCGTTTCGGATATTATTATTTAATACACAAACACTTGGGAAATTCATAGTAACCTACAAATAAGCCTATCCACTTTTTTATTTATGTTATATTCATGACTATATTAACAAGGGTGTTTTTTTAATTGATTACAGTTTAGCTCTTGACTATGATCTTACCTTATGGTAAATAATAATACAGTTTAAGATCGTAGCTGACCTGAAAAAAGGTAATTTACTTCTTATTAACTGCCTCATTGGTTTAGTGGTTGGCATGTTAGAGTACAGACACGAGGTTCTGGGTTCAAGTCCCGGGTCGGGCCAACTCAAAAATGGATATTGAGTGTTCTATTAAGATTTTTTCAATACCTGCCCGAAGTTAGGAAGTTGGCGGTGTGCTCCACTCCCGTGCCTTGAAGAGCACGTTGCCGAAGCCGTCCGGTCCTGCGCCCGATCTCTCTCCAGTCGTATCGGATTACCGTCACATTGGACTATGAGAGTGAAGGAATAGAGAGTGCATTTGGGTACTATGCCTGCCAAACCGCAGTAGAACAACGTGGAGGCTCTATGCTCTAAAAACCCACCTCTCATATAAGTGAGGAAGCCTGCGCTCAGCAGACGTAAATGGGCTGCTACCTATCTTTACCTTTTACCTTTTATTAGTTTCTACAAGGCCTCGTAGCATAGCGCAATTTTTTTTTTGTTTAGTTCTACTATTCTGTAGGTGCTTATCTTAAAAAATATTAAGTAAGACATATTCTAATATTATCATATGCTATTTGTACTTTTAACTATAACATTTGCACGTCGTATATGCCTAAACGTTATCATGTTTTTCGCAATTAAATAAATTAATTTAAAGAGAAAAAACTTAATCTGTGTACTTACCGACACAAATGTTGGCCGTGATAACGGAATATAATGGCCAGCTTTTATGATTATGGGCCTTTTCATCCTCTCCATAGCTATAAGCAAAGACCTTTTGAATATTTGGTCTTGTTCGTGCCACGGGCATTGGTATAACCAATCACGTAAGTCTTCACTCTGTTAATTAGCGGATTTTTTTGTATTTACTGTGGATTCTTTTCTAAGTAAAGCGCAAAAGGACCCTCGTGATTTAATGTTAGGGTCGTCCTTTAACACTATTATCAGTAAAAGATAATAAATCTGATGTTTAAAAGAATGCCAAATGAAAAGGGCAAATTGGAAAACTTTTACTTTTTAATTTGCCCACGTATAAATCAAATATCAAAATAATCTTGATTCAAGACGCTCGAAAAGCATTTTTGAATCGTCACAAGGATGTCCGTTGGTTAAAAATCCACCACCGGTTCCAAAAATTGAATCCCCTGAGAAGAAACCCCCAAGCCATTACTCTTTAAAAGATAGTTGTGTATGTTACAATGCGTAATGGTTTGCTTCTGTATGCAACTGGAATCATTCATTATGAATCAATCATTTTTATCGCTTAAATAATCTACAACAATATATGTCTTTTGTAAAAGTATCTTTTTCCACATATTTCTTAAAATTAAGCGGCAAATGTAAAATTGATTGCGATATCTTATTAAACATGCGTATGCTCAACCCGACAAATGATTACTGAACTTTCTACATTCTAATACATAGGATTATAAGTTTGATTTTATTTCTTGTATTAATATTGTGTATAGGATATTATTCAATATATATTGCGACGGTATTGTGAGAATTGATGTTTCTTTGAATTTATCTTTTAGAGAGGCACGAGATCCTAATTTATATACGGCACATATTGCACTTTTTTGTAATATAAACATAGTTTCAATGTCCACCGCCTTACCCCATTACAGTATGCCGTAAGACAATGCTATGAAAATAAGCGAAATACACCAGTTTTACATACAGCGATATTTGACGGTTCCAACATTTAGACTAAAACAGTAACTGTTCGTAAACATCAACAAATGACAACGAATAATATTATATACAGGATATAATATAGAAATATCTGTTGTATTGGTTTAAGTTTTGCTGGATCTTTGCTGAGATTCCCGCGTATTGCATATACTTTTTTCATAAATAAAAGTTATACTTTATAATATCAGAGAAGGTTAAAACTGATTCAGCCGTTTCAAAGATTAGTAGGAACAAAACAAGTAGACAGACAAACAGACCAAAGACTTTAAAAATAATGTTTTTAAAAGCGGTTTAATTTAGATTATTAATTAGTATAATACTGAGTTTGTTTTTATTAGCATTTCATAGGGATTCAATTTACGGTATTTTACTATGTGTATGTTAAGGACAGCTAAAGCACCTTACTGAAACCTAATACTTCCGAGTAATGACTTCACACCCAGTGAACAAGGGATTTACAACAGTGGAAACTTAACACGTTTACAGGATTACCGTTAATAACAAGTATAACTATTGATCACTATGTCAGAAAATACGGTGACTATACCTGCTTTATAATTTTTATATATCTGTAATTCATTTATTGTTGACAGGTTACCGCTTGACTATGATCTCACCTGATGGTAAGTGACGATACAATTTAAGATACATGGTTTCTATACAGCATTCATTTATACTTTATTGCACACAGATACAATACAAGTTATATTTAGAAATAAACAATGTTTCGGATAGCGAAGTGCGCAAAGGCGGTCATATCGCTATAGCGATCTCTAAATCAATTCGTTTATTGGGTTAAGTATCGTGTCCCTTTACGTAAATGTTATTAGGAAATTAAAAATAGACATTTTTACCTTCATTTTACGATAAGTATAGAAAAGAACTGTTAATGATGCAGCAATGTATAAAAAGTATTGCTACGGTATCCTAACACTCTCGAATTTTAATTGCCACATGTATTAAAAGTAATTAAATTTCCCAAATAAACAAGCACATATCAACATGCTACATGTTAATTTCGTTTATGTTAATCGGAATTAAAGAAACGCCATTAAATCCATATAGATATAGAACAATAATTCTTCCTATTAATCAACGACAGCACAAAACCCCGGTGTTGTTGGTTGATTTAAAAGATTGTTTAATTTTCCAAACGGCTCTAATATAACATTCTTGTTCTAAAGCGATATGTAAGCAGTGTTGAAAAACGTACACAAAAAATTAAACACAAAAGTGAACAAGCCCTGTGGAAAAAAGCAACCAGACAGTTCAACGACCTTTGTAATACAGCCACATTTTTCCTTCACAATAAAAGCTGCAAGAAAAATGGGCACTAATCCACGACCGAAAGCACAAAGCCTTTTGTTTGCTACTGATTGCTTTTTGCTGATTAGATTCTTGTAACTGAGTCGTTCAACTAACATCATATTTGTTCTTATAGTATTTCTATGATATGGGTTTTATGTAAACAATTAGTTAGCGAGATTAAAAAAGTTTCCATAACTTAATTCCAAATGAATATAGGCCTGATGCCAGTTTTGATAACTGTGTGGGTTTTATCGTAATTTTTGATGTAAAACTTCTTAACGCATGTATGATTGGGAAGCATATTGGTGAATGCGTGTGAGTGCGTGCGTACGCTTGTTGTGTGTGTGCGTGTGAAAATTCCTTATAAAAACAAACTTCAAATATTTTTGAAAATGTTTGACAGTAGAATTTATTGATTTTCATTGTTAATAAAAGCGTAAAAATAAGATATAAGTGCGAATTTTTTTGTTTCGAAAATTAAAATGTCATGTTAAATTACATTACTTTTATGGTAAGCTCACTCCCACACCAACAGAAGAGAAACAGCTGCGACAGCATTGTAATCATGTACACCAGCATCGAATAGAACTGAACACTAGTGGACTCCGTCTGTTTTAATCACATATATTTAACATAAGTCCTATAAACATAAGCTTAATGAAAGATAGAAACATGTTGTATACTTTTATTTATATACGAAGAAGATAGATAGTAAATTTGAATATCTAAAATTTTATTAATAAATTATTTCACCAGGTCAATAAAAGGACCAACGTTTTTTAATGAGTTAAGAGTTCAGCGAGCCTAATCAAATAGATTTATAATGACAATAAATAACGAAGAAGTTGACACTCTATACCATAACTGGACATTACATGAATCTTCGGTTATGGCTACCTTTTACACTGCTGGCAAAGTAAATTACCTCAAACAGTTTAATGCTTTACATTCATAAACTGTATCATCATTCACCTACAAGTTAGAATAAAGCATTAACCTGTCAGTAATAATAATAAGTAATATAACGAAAGCCAATTCCTATCTATTAATATCAAGTGTCATCAGCTATAGGTATAAAAATTTGTAGTTGAATTTAAATTTATGAATAATATAAGGGCTGAAAGTATGACATTGCCGACCGCGTAATAATTGTTACCCGAGCCGAATGGGACGTCGATAAAAACGCGGGTGGCAATTACATATTTTCATACCGTCGTGCGTATATAAAAATGTTTAAAATAATATGAAGTTAGTTAGATATTGAATTAAAAGAATCGCGCATGCGTCTACAATTTGGAGCATGCGCAACAAATTACGCATTTATTTAATCGGGAGACAATGTGGCACTTCATTACTGAAAATAGAGCCAAAAGTATGAGCCTTCGATACAGGTGTGATGAAAAAGTATTTTCTAAAGGATTGAAAATTTGAATAACATTTCTATATGGAGAAAATGTCAGCTATTAGTACGAATTTTACAATAATACCATAGTTATTCGCAGTCCAGTGATGCATATAATTAAAACGGTGCCACTGAGCTGGAAGAAGATATTTGCGTGATACGTGTCCTCCACTAATTCTATAAACCTGGAAAATTTTCTTTAAATTTAGTCACGATTACAGCAAAATGGCATTACTTTTATATTACAATAAAAAAAATGTAATTGTGAAACCTTATAACGGTCTGATGTTGGTAAATACATTCAATTAATAACATATTATTTTCTTTTACTTTTTTGTTGTGATTTTGCTTACATTTTGCTGGTAAGGCTATTTTCTGTATCTGCAAAAACAAGACAGTAGTGACATAAGTTTAAGTAATTAATGTGATATTGGCTGTATATGTTCATTATATTTAATATTTCACTGACTGTTTTTCGTTTAACTGTCTGTCAGGTTTACGTGTTTGTCATGGAGCATTTATAACAAAGACTAGCTCCGTAAAATATTATATGTAACTACATGTACGATCAGAAATTGATAGTTGTCAATGTCAAATGTCAAAACAAATTAAAAAAGCTACTGTTATAAATTTAATTTGATTTCTAAACGACGAGACGGACATGAAATATTTGCGCGTTAGGGAAAAATGACGAGAGTAAAAAAGATGTATAACTTCTAACGCGTGTACAAAAGTACACACACACTTTTTTATTGCTGACAGTTTAGCACTTGACTGTGATCTCACCTGATGGTAAGTGATACAGTCTAAGATGAAGGCGCGCTAATCTGGTAAGAGGCGATATACCTCTTATGGTTTCTACCCTGCATCGCGTCGGAACACAAATGTCTTTGTTTGGCAGTACATCTTCGCTGGTAGGATGGTAACTAGCCACGGCCGAAACTTTCTACCAGTCCAGACTCAGACGAATTAGTAAAATACGACTTTCTAAGTTCGTCCTGCCGGGGATCCAAACCGGGCCTCTGTCAGTAAAGCGAGTATCGCACCACTGCGCCAGCGATGCCGTCAATGGTTTGTAAGGAAAAGTGAAATTGTTGTTTTTACTATATTCTGAGCACATTCTTTATGCTATTCACCATTTAAACCTTCCTTGGACGTCAACAAATATTTCAAAACAAATATATAAATTGTTTTTACATAAATTGGTACGATACGTGGACTAATCAAGTAATTATACAACAAAATACATTTGTATTTTTTTAAAATATACATGTGAAACCTACATAATTGTTACGCGGTAGGACTATAGTTCATTTGCAATATGTTCCCAAGGAAATTGAAAATATCAGCCATTTATATTATTTTTACCTTTCGTATTTTATCAATAACAATTTCTATTTGGGCACAACCAAACATTACCATAGAAAGAATGGTACTGTCGATTGCGAAAAAAAGCATGGCACTAGAATAAATGCTTGTTATTTGATAAACATATCCCAGCTGATAATGCGGTGACTTTTCAGCTGCAACAGGCATCCTAAAATTTTAGAAATTAATTAGTGGCCGTCATTTATATATATTGGAGTTCTTACAATAGCGTTTTGTTTATAATTATTACAAAAAAATATATACTATATAATAAATTATCTGCTTTGACTCGAACCCCACACTTCTGTGAAGTAATTCATTAAAACTTTCAAGGTGTTAGTACTTTTCGCATAAGAACCAAAAATATTTCAAAGATATATTGTTTGGGGGCATGACCGTAGTTAGTATATTAATACTTTAACGTTCAATTACATTTTTCACAAGTCAATTTAATATAACAGATGCAATAAGAAAAATTAATAACTAAGAATAAATTACATAATAAAGTGTGTCATGAATAATCCCTATCGTCAGTTTTATTGCATTTATTACAGCGACTTACCAAATCTTGAATGGAAAGTATCTCGTCTCAGCATCATCAAGAAGAGGCACAATAGCCCATAGTGATACAGTCATTATTGCAGTAAAAAGAAAAACTGCACATAAATTTTTAACTTTACGTGCATTTTTCATTAAAACACTACAAACAATAGGTTACTTTTATATCTTTATCTATGGTGCATTTATCCTACGTCATGTTATTCTAAATAACATCAGCTTTTTGTTAATAAAAGTCTTGTGAAAATCGGTTCAACCGTATCGAAAATTATCGAGTAAAACGTCTGATGGCTGGCTATGAAAATAAAACTCACTTATCATGATACGGAGTCTGAGGAGCAAATACATCCAACTGCATAAAATCTAACATATGTCTCAAATTGCTCATATTCAGAATAAAAACGCTAGTTTTATAACAGACCGAAGCTTGAGTAAATAAAAGATATGAAGCGTCCGATACTTCATCCAAATCTCCCCATACAACAATTACGTAAATAAACTCGAATAGTATGAAAGAAAACTGCATTAACATAATAATAATTTTTTTAAGATAATGTAAATAAATATATTTTTTGGGTGGAAACCAAATCCCAAATAACATCAACACTTTTCTGGGCCTACTTAAGAATATATCGATTGCTTTTACCACCATCGCTTTATATTTCTTTACTGTTATATGTAATTTTGTAAAATGCTTTGTAAATCTAAATGAATACAAGCGTCAGTCTCAGTAAACTAAAATTATGTCCCGGAAAACCATTGGACCACTAATATAAACCATATCAAACATGTTTAATATATACACTGCAAATCATAGAATCCACTAAAACATTAAAATGTTGAACGTATATGTAAATCGAATTGAAATTCTTATATATAAGGTGTTATATATTACGACAAAATCCTCATAAAAATTACCATGTTTATATTAAGTTGTTTTTAATCATGGGTTTATTAGGGGTCAGCACCCGGCAACCCATAAATTACTGCAATGCAGAGCAATTTCATTTAAAAAATAGTGTTTATTAGATGAAATGTGGCCCGCACCAATATCCTTATAACATTTCTGGTCCGCAAAAATATCCTATTAACTTTTGTGGCCCGACTATGAGATAAGCTTGCCGACTCCCTGGTTTATACATACATACATAACATTACGCCTCATTTCCATAAGGGTAGGCAGAGACAACATCCTTCCACTTGCCATGATCCTTACATATCTCCTTCGCTTCTTTCATTCTCATTAAACCTTTCATACAAGTTCGTCGGTTTAAAAAACTCTTGACTTGGCCCTTATTTAAAATGTCCTGGATTTGATACAAGAACGTTCCCCTTCCAACTTTCGCATTCACTCTTGACTCATAAATCCTTTTTGTCAGTCTCCTTTCATTAATTCTCTTTACATGCCGAAAACCATCTAAGCATACCTTTCTCAATTTTAGTCACTACATCTTCTTTTATACCACAACGTTCTCTTATCATACTATTTCTTACTCTGTCACTCAGTTTTAATCCACTCATACTTCTCAACGCTCTCATCTCTACCGCATTTATTTTACTTATGTGATTCTTCTGCCATACCCAACTTTAACATAAAACGCATATTTATGTGAATATTTGATTTTGAATAAACACACTATCCAGTCATTTTTAAGTTTAATTTCAGGGCGACGCACAAACCAGAAGTTTTATATTTCCTTGTGTTGAACACTTATTAGAATCGACAGAAATGACCTTGAGGCAGCAAGAAATGTTATTATTTTATTGGAAACATTATTATTTTCAAATGCCTTTCTTGTATAATAAACGTTTTGTATTTATGTCACTATTCTTCAAAGCCAGCGAAATGTTAAAAATTAATTTATTATAAAGTAAAACTCGACATTAATGAACGTTTTCCATTGAAATATGGTAAGAAGCGTGTACTTTTGATGAGGACAAAGTAAATTGTTGTAACTTGAGTAGTGCCGGTGAGTCACAAATAGGTTTTAAATGATTGATAAGGCATGACACAGTAAGATGCTACTACTTCCGTCTCTTTATTTAAGCGGGATAAAGCTATGAATAGATATAATAAATTAAATTATATAATAAAAATCGAGAAGAAAATACGTTTTTTATTTTAATTTTCATTTAAAATGAATGAATCATGTCTAGAAACACACTGTATAAGCTTTATGAATACAAACTTTAATTGTATCGCTAAACAAACTTTAATTGCTTTTGTTTAGAAGCTAAAGGCGCTACTTAATAGAAAATAATGATAAAATAACATTCACATATAATTAGTTTGAATTGTAACCTAGATTTTATTTTACTGTTATAATTGCTTAATAAACAATAGCTTATGACTAAATAATCTTTACTTTATCTAAGATATTTCTATTTGTTACACGCTTTTGCTGATACAATACTCAATAAAATAAGTACATTATAAGTAATAATTTGTAGCCATAAATAAGTATCATCATTTGTTCTATTATCTTACTTCAATTAGTATATAGTGCAAAACATAGGATAAATCTGCAATTATTTTCTCTGATTTAACACCGCGAAGTATGAATAGGACATTCGTAGAATCTGGAACAAATTAAGATTTTATAAACTTGTATTCGTAGATAATAATATCTACTATACTATATACTATATATACTTAGACTATTACATAAGTGGATTACTTCTGTGTGTAGTTATTCTATTATACGTTTTACATTGTATCGGAATTTCCTAAATATTGCAATATATCAGTCAATGAATAAAATCATATATATAATATTTATCGTTGTATATTGTTATATTTATAAAATGTATAAATATATCGATGGTCTCTACTTTCAAACAATCAAATAGCATTTTAGAAACTTCAGACCATTTTGTAATATTGATAGATAATTATATCACTCCATTCATCAACCTAAGTGATTGCCTTTTTAAATTGTATGGCTTTAAGAACATTATGCTTAAAAACAAATCATTAGTACTCAAGGTTAGTAAATTGGATTTTATATTTGACTCTTTATACGTATATGTTTATTAATTATTCAAAATATTTAATAGCCTCGTTATCTAGTGTCTAGTTTGTTAGGCTTCAAATGGGTTCGAGTCACAGTCCGGACATTTTAGAATGAAATTGTGTTTTTCTGTTGAGATAATCTCAGTAAGTTTTCAGAAAAAACGCGAAGGAACCCTTATTTTTGAGTTTTCAAGTCATTTTATAATACAATCATCAATAATATGATGACAAAACTTCCAAGATTTTGCGAACACAACTACAACTGTTAATTAATTACAAGTTCACATTTTTTTTTATTGCGAATACAAACAATTGTTTTCTAATACTACGTAATCTAAGCTAGCTTTAAACCTTTCCAAGCTATATGATGCAATCAAAACAAAAGCCGATAAGGCTTTATTTTTTTTATTATTTATTGGACATCAACATAAAACACACTCAACAAAACTCAAATAAAGCTTTTAACTACCTTTTAGCTTTTAGATACTACTCTTACTTGTGTCAACTACATGGATATACTTAAGCAGTAGTGTAGTAAAAAAAAATAAGACAAAAAAAATAAAACTGCGTGCGTACAAAGTACATATGTCAGAAGCGCAACTTCTTTGGCAAACTATTTTTTAAGTCTCGTTTATATTTATACAAATCTAAAACTTTAGATTTTCGAGACATAGAAGGAAAGGAAGATAGTTAGGAATTCAATGAATTTAATTGTCATTAAAATATTAAAAGTATTGAAAATTAATTACAAATATTTTTTTGAAATGTTCAATGACGGATTGTAAATAAAAATGCCACGTGTTTTTTTTATAATAGAGATTTTATTTTAATTTTGTTTTTGAATTTAAAATTTAGTAATTTTATATTATAGGAAAAATAGTACATTAAATTATTAAATGACGTTAGCAAATTGAAATGCCGTGACGATAATCACGCGTTTCGTCTGTACAAATTTTACCCACATGTGCCTAAAGCAGTTTCATTTCAAAAATTAAAATTAAGCAAGGATTATTGCTTATAGAATATTTTTCACACTTGAGAAGAACGAAGGTAAGGATATTAAATAATATAAAACATACATACAAACGTCACTTACTGATACAAACGTCTGTCTCGATAAACTAATGTAATGACCTGCGCGCAAAGCCATTGGACGACTCATACACATCATTGCAAAGTAAAGTGTACGCTTAAACTTTACGTCTTGTTCATACCATAAACACGAATACAGCTCCGTGTGAAGATTTTCACTCTAAAATAAAAAAATCTATGAGCATCCTCTATAGTAAAATAACTAGCAGCCCATTGACGTCCCACTGCTGGACACAGGCTTCGTCACTCCGAGGAGCGAGGGTTTTTTTAGAGCATAGACCCACTACGCTACTCCACTGCGGATTGGTAGGCATAGCACACATGTGCACCCTCTATTCCTTTACTCTCATAGTCCGATGTGACGGGAATCCGACACGACCTGAGAAAGATCAGGCGCAGGACTGACGGCTTAACGTGCTCTCCGAGGCACGGGGGTAGATCGCACCGCCAACTTCCCAACTTCGGGCAAATATTGAGAAAATCTTAATAGAAACCTCAATATTAATTTTGAGATGGCCCGACCCGGTACTCGAACCCAGGACCTCATGTCTCTAGTCGAACATGCTAAGCACTAGACCAATGAGGCAGTTATTCTATATAGTGTATAATAAGACGTATATATTAGACCACACTTTTTTGTGATATTGTACATGAAAATATATCCGTTATTAATCGAATGGTCAAGCCATTCTTTTAACACACGCAAAAATACCTAACCTAGCCTTTCGTAGGAGTTCACAGAATTACTGGTATATATATAAAAATATCATATCGCTTGAGTACCTTTCCCTAACATAATAAGATGTACAGAATAATTTAACTTACACAGTATCGAATCAAAGCCCTCTATTAGTGTAACCCTGGTGCGTTGGCGTTACCAGGGGTCTGTTACCAGCGGCTTGTCCACTACTGCGGCAAGTAATAGCCATTCAAATCAGAGTTAGAATAAATATGGTTAAAAATTCAAAAAGCATTGAAATGTGGCCAGCACCAATATTCTCGTGACATTTGTGGGGGTTATTATAAATAAAGGTTGCCGACCCCTGGCGAATAGAAAATAATTTTCGAACGTATTCGTTCCCCCAGTCAGATTTATTACAATTAAAACTAATTCTCACACATTTTTTTCAATAATTCGTTTTGAAAAGATAAATAGATTAAAAGCTACATTTGTTTCTAATAGCTACATTTGTTTCTATTAGAAACAAATGTAAATGTTTCAATCAATGTTTTCATCTTTGCGACCGCTCATTGTATTAGTTAATTTTTTTCTATTACTTTATAGTCTCCCTACATAAATATATCTCGATAAAATTTTAGACGGTAATAAAAATTTTTTTTTACGTTTACTGAAGTTTCAGTAGTTCCTTTAAACTTGTAGAGTTCATTCGTTAATTAAATGTACTTTAAAACTCATGTAAAAGTTTTAAAGGTTTCTATGTTGTTGAAGTTGAATGAGTTTATGAAGTTCATATGACGTGGCGTTGTTTATATTTAATTTACTTGTTTATATTATTTAATGTTATGGATACTTACTGTGGCAGTTAATTCATGACCGCACCAACAGCTGAGGAATAATTGGCTAATCATCACTGATAAATAAGTTAATATTGAGAAGAACTGCATACTACGCCAATGCACCTGGTTCATAGAACATAAATCACTATAAGATGATATATTCTCTACTTTCTCAAGGTACTCGACCCTGTATCAGTCATCAAGTATTGAACAAAAAAATAACAATATTTTTTACATATTTCAAAGCTTAGTAATAAATAATATTGATAGTTGATGCGAAAAGCGTTAAAAACATTAGTCCATTGAAATGTTACGTGAGCTTTGCATTTTTTAGAGGAACTTTATTTTTGGGACATGGGTCAATAGAAGCTTAACACCAAGTTTGTGGGTTTCCCGTCTTAGTCCTCTGGCCGCCATCTTGGATTAAGGGGTGCAAACACCTTTTTCGCGATGTCTCGAAAACAATGTGTACTACAAATACATAATTTATAGCAAATCGCTTTTCCTACAAATATGTTCATATAACTTATTGCCATAAATTTAAAATTAAAGAAGTTATAAGCAAATAAGTGAGAACATTTCTATAAAAAATTTCTGCCTTGCTATGTAATTTCTTTTAAAAATTTTATAAAAAATTACTTCAGACTAATCTTGTAGATGATCTTTTGAGGAAAATTTTTGACTACAACCTTTTTTTTTCATTCATTTAAAATGCCGTTACAAACGCTCCAAAGTTGACCAGGTCCGTCAAGGCTCATGAGAATACGGTCTAGGCGAAATGTTTAATTTAGGTTAACATCAAAATAGACCTTACCAGCAAGATTCTCAATGCAGACATACAAATCAAACCCACGCTTCCAACGAGTTGAAAAAACAAAAAAGAATGATACGCGTTCTCCAACAGTTTTGTAAATCTGAAAGATGTGAATTTATCTAAAATGCCAAGACGAAATATAAACAATTATAAAGTATTTAGGAGAATCATTTTATAAATTAAGAATAAAAAATCAATGCCTTAATGAAAATAGGATATGAAGCTTTTACGTCTTAAAAGTTGGAATGGAAGTCTTCCGATAATGCTCCGGTATCGAAACAAAACGAATGAATAAAATTTGTTGAGTTTTTTATTGGCGCTTTTGTTAATAACATTTATATAGGAGCAAAGATTACAATCCACGACTTTGCCAAAGTAAATACTTCTACTTTTCTCGTAGAACTAATATCAAAAGTTTTATCATAATAAGGTATTTTTTCAATTGTATTAAAGATGGACTGCGTTAAAAATTAGTTTTGTATTAAGCTAATTTTTAATTTATCTCAATACCATACACATTACTTATATTAAGAATGCGTGATTTAGTATATCGGTTTGAGTAAAAGTGAAAGCGTATTCACTTTTAATTATATATATATATATATTATATAAGATAAAACACAACAGTGTATAGAATCTGAAGTGAATATACCTATAAGTTAACATAATAGAAAGACCTCTTTAAATCCCTAGCACTTGTATTGAACGATACACATAAACAGGTTAAAACATTTAACAGCATGAATATACATACGAAACTACGGCCTGGTGTTGTTTAATACATTCTAATAGTTTGTTGTAATTCTCAGAAAGGATTAATTTTTCTTCGATATGATTTACTCTGCGACTTTTTTCAATGGACTTAATCTGGAAAATTAACTACTCATTACTAACTGCGTAATATTTCAACAAAAATAATATATACAATCATTTTACACATTAAATAAAATTATTTTTATCAATATATTGTATTTTATTATCTGGAAAAATCCGCTAACTAGCATATTATACAGTTTGCATATAATAATTTTCTGGGTATTTTTAGAATGCTAAATAATATAATTGTGAGAAGATTGTTATTACAAACGTTAGAACCTCCTTAGAACTAGATAGCTAGTTGACTGGACTATTGCAGTGCTTGTATAGTCTTATTAAAAACTGAAATTCTTTAATGTTTTAATATCAAGTAAAAATGTATGCTTTTTGTGAGGCACTTGTCCAAAACTAAAATAAATTTAAATTATTTCATACAAAATTTAGAATTTTAGGCGATATAGTCAACTTCGTTGTGCATTTTTTAACTATGATTGTTCTTTATGGTAAGTGTTAACATAATGATTATACGCTTAATTATATGAATTTTACCAACAACATTATTATCTATTTCTAGGCGACGTTATTCCAGAGCATATTTACTTCGCAGAATGTCTTCGTCGGCAAACTAGTTAATGTTAACTAGACCGGCAAAAGATTATTGAAGCATTTAGTGACATAAATAAAATATAGTAATTACACTTAAAATCTTATGCTTTATGATATCCATCTGGGCGCAGGCAAAGATAACCATCGATAATACAACGCTGTCCACACCAAAATACATGTAAGCACTCATACAAATGGTCACCAGTTGGAAAGCGTAACCCAACTCGTATTGCACCGAATATTCAGGCTTTACAGGCATCCTATGCAAATATATAAAGTTATTATTAAAAACTAAAGAGCTATTTCTTTGGATAAATACATAAAAAAGAATATTTCAACATTTATGAACTCACAGATAAAAAAAAATTACGTAGATATTTCACACTGATCATCAACGTACCACTAATGTGACTGAGAGGGTTTACTAAACCACAACGCCACTCCATTGTAAGCGGACAGGCACCATATCTGAGTCGCTCCCGGGATATGCAAACGTTCTTACAATGTTTTCTTCCACCGAAAAGTACAAGGACGAATTTTAAAAACCATTTACGACAACTTATTTGTAGTTCATTAGACAAGATTCACTTAGCTGGTGTGATGAACTGTACGCTCGTTTGTCATTAGATTTCTATGATAAACAAAAATTTTAAATAAACAGATTTCTATAGAAAACGAGAGAAAAAATCATTTCTTGACTCCCGTCGCCGATCTTTGTACCAGCAAGGACATCGAATATTTATTTTTTAACCCTCACTTGCAACCTGTCGTATGTAGAAGTCTACGTAAGGCAAAGATACTATAGTACGATAGTATTTTCTGTACGAACTTATAAATTTACCACATATCGAATGGAAAGCTCCGATTACCCGCATCGTCAAATAGTGGTTTCAATGCCCACAGACCACACGTTGTTTGTGAGCTAATCATGAACGCTAAAAGTAGGCGTTTGATCCTGTTTGCTTGTGTCTTCAGTATTCTAAGGGCAGACACATTTTATATTAACAGGTATACACTTACAAGTTCAGGGATGTCATCAACTTAGGTTTTATTAAAATTCAAATAACCATACATGCTTTGGAAAATACGTCGTTGTCGGTATCACATACTACCATATTTATATTGGGTTTACTAGAAGATAAATGGAGTAGAAATAGCAATATTAGACTGAATTCCATCTTACCTCTCCTGCGTAACACATTGTGGCAAAAAAAAAATTGTATTCATTTGCTTTAATAAATTTTGCAGCGAATTCATATTGGACTGTAAAACGGAGATTTTTAAACACAGACATGCTTGAGTGAACAACAAGTATGACGCCTGTGAAACCGCCTCCAGATCTCCCCATACCTGAATTATATAAATCAACTGAAAGATCAAAAATAAATATTGCAATGACATCATGAAAACTCTGTAAAATTTGTTAGCAAGGGGTTCATTTTTAGGACGGACCCAAACCCCTAAACGCTTCATTACAAATTTTGCTCTGTTTAGATAAAGATTTTCATTTTTTATTATAGCCATCACTAAAGCGGTAGCGTATTGTCATTGGTTGAAGGTAATGATAAAATGGGTTGTAAAAATAAATATCTTGTCGTAGTAGTCTAATAGTTACGCTATTAGCTTCATTAAATAAAATGACACCATAATTGGTCATTTACGGTATTGAAAGACAATTTACTTAAAACATGCCCCGTTAAAAGGATTTTCTAGACCACCTCCTGTAATTACGTTGCCCAAGAAGGAAATATAAGCAAATCAAATCAAAATATCTTTATTCAAATAGGCATATTACACCACTTTTGAATCGTCAAATAATATTTTTTTTTCCACACTTTCATTCTAATGTACGTCTGATGATGGTACTTAAGGTAATCAGAAATTAAATTAACAACTAAGCAGAAATTACAGTTACGTTTGCATATTTGTAAAAAATTTTTACAGTTGTGGGTTTAATATATGTAGGATAGAACATTACAATTATTATTTTCTCTAAGTTTGAGAAACATTGCGTTTTAAATACCAGAACTTATTAAAAATGTAAATAATCATTTCTTTCATTACATGGTGTAGGTATCCGATATATGCCTGACGTGTAATGTGTCAAGATGAGGTCAGTAAACGTCAAAATGAATTCCGAGTATAAGGGCGATTTTAATAGATAAATAGTTGATAAAAACGTTCCTTGCAATTATGGTGCCTTAAAATATTTATTATATTAACATGGGTAACGAAAGCAAAGAGTTTACATTGCCACCGGCCCCACGGGGCTTGTGTTTTGATCGTAATGATTTCCTCAAGGTATTATAATCTTTAATACTATTTTGTAGAATTATATTTGTTTATATCTTGTTCTTAAGCTTTGTATACCTTTTTTAATGTGTTGCAGACAAGTTTTTCTGTCGATAATTTTCTCGCCGATCACCACAATGTCGGCTCTTTAGAAACTATGCGAGATGACCTCGGCGTATACTTAAAAGTTCTTAGACTAGCAATGATTGAACTCATTAACAAGGATTATGCAAATTTTGTTAACTTATGTGCTACTTTAATTGGTTTTGATAAGGCAATAATAAAGGTTCAACTACCATTAACCCAGTTAAATGCAGAAGTTTTAGTAAGTTGATATTTCCCTAATTTATCAAAGTACTTGTGTTTTAGTCATGATTTGTGATTTTATGTTTATAATTTTAAATACTATGTATTATTTGAATATCTGTGTCATAACAATATTTTAAAACATGACTTATTTTAGGGTGTAAAACAGTGCCTGGAAGATGCTATGAAGGAATTGATGCTTTGGCTAAATCAAAGACATGCTTTATTAAGGAAAAAACAGCTTCTAAAATATTACAGTCAGAGTGTTAATTGCTTGAGTACACTAGAAAACATTCTTATGGATATAATAGATAAGAGCAATCATGAGCAAATTGTTATTGCAGATAGAGCTGCTATGCAATATAATCAGCTTAAATTTTCAATAGCAAAATGTGACAACCTTATTAGGGCAGATCAAAAGAAACAATACAATGAAGTTGGAGGAAAATTAGTTCAGTTGCTAAATGAACTCCTCTTTCAGTTTTGGAATGATAATAATGAAGAGTATCTTCTGAAGACATTACTCATATTAACAACTATTGATAGAGTTAGTGAAACTGAGATGCTTATTAGAAAACAAGCAGTAGCTCCTTTACTTCAGGATATTATCAATGAACCTGCCTTACAAAGAAATAAAGAAGGGCTTCATGGAGTATATTACAGTATATTAGCCTTATTAGATACTAAACTAAAGTTACTTCATGCAGTAACACAACATTCGAAATTACTATTTCTTAATAATAAATATAAGTTTTTAGTTAATTGTTTTTGGTGCGAAGTGGAGAATCGTTTAGAAATTAATTTGGCTTCCATTTTTGCTCCAGGCAATCCACAACTATTTTATAGGAGATATAAAGAGAGTATGTATTTTATTAAAAAGATAGAGGAATTCTGTTCTTCAGAGGAAACAGTTAAATATTTACATAGCACAGCAGAGTATAAGAGTTTTCTAAAAAGATGGAACTTGCCTGTCTACTTTCAAATAAGGTTTCAAGAAATTGCAGGTAAATTTTAAACATATATGATAATAAAATTAAAACATGGAGTAGGAAGTGACTGTTTAAATTTAGTACATTTTCTTGTCTTTGCTATCTAATCTTTATTTCTATACTTATTTAACATGTTAAAGCAATTTAATGTTGGTAAATCCCAAAGGCACATTATGCTGTACTGTTTCATTACCACAATGGATCTGAGAATGCTATTTTTAAATTCATTAATTAAGAGCTATTTTTATTAGCGAAGAAATTATATATCACCAAAAAATAATTTTGATATGAAAAAATTGTTTAAATTTTCAATTTTGGAGATTGTGACAACTACCCTGGCATAATGGTATCAGTGCTTTCTTTGCTAGCAGAGATCCTGGGTTTGATTTCCTAGTAGGGAAATACACTGCATTTTCCAATTTTATGAACCATGAGGTGAAACTTATATTCTGGTTTGAAAATGTGTAAAAACCCTAAGATGTAAATTACCTTCTACCATGTTAGCTCAATTCCATCTTATGACTGTTGTCACTGACCATTAGATCTGATCACAGTCAACTCCTAACTTATCAACATTAATAAAAATGTAATAAAAAGGGAATATAACATACAGAACTTTGTTAATGTAAATATTATTTTTACAGGTGGTTTTGAAGGGACACTTAAATCCAACCCTACTTTGCACAATACTGATGGCTTTATTTTACTAGAATCATATAAATGTTGGAAAGCACTCCAAGATTGTTGGTCTGATGGTATATACATTGAAGCACTTGTTCATAAATTTTGGAAATTGACACTTCAATTAATCTCTAGATATGCTACATGGATTACAAGTATATGCTCAAAGGTATACATTAAAATTAAATAATATTTATGTTATTACAGTGAAACCTGGATAAATCTGTTCTATTTATGTAAGGAAGTGATAATGTTATAAATCCACAGATCAAGTTTAAATTTAACTTTAAGTTTAAAGTATAAAATTTTGACAATAAGTAAAAAAAAAAAAACATTTGAACAGACATAACTAATTTGTCTTTATTTCTGCATACATCTTTCTTGCTTATCTACATATATCACAAAATACAAACTCCCTGACAATTGGATAGAAATTAGGTAGGGTAAAATTAAAAACCTCATTAGTGATAAAAAAAAAAATATAGATCCATTCAGATCCCACTTTTAGGTTTGACTATAAACTTGACATGTGCTTGACTTTGGGAGTAAGATCTTACTCCTCATCAGTGTTACGAAAAGTGTGATCGGATGAAGCGAAGGGACTGTTAACATAATAAATTTAAATATAAAGATATAAATATGTTTTACTTCAGTCATATCATCTAAAGCACAATCGTTTTTTTTCTAGGATCCTTCTCCAAAAATAGAAGTTACTAGTATTAATCATAAATTAATCAACAACTGTATAAACGTTTATATTGATAGTCATATAATGCTGAAGAAGTTTCCAAATTTAATAGAACTCATTGTACACAAGGTGCAGAACTCTGAAAGTAAAGAGATTATGGAAAGAAGCCTACAGCCTACTGAAGAAATTCTACTGGGAACAAAGTCTAAAATTGTTGACTGCATTGTAAATGAATTGTTTGACTATTTCAATGTACAGCTGAAACAAGTTAGCGATATACCAAGATTATATAGAAAAACAAACAGGAGTGTACCTTCAAAGCCCTGCACATATATTGATGTTATTGCTAAAGCTTTGAACGAGTTTAACGTTGATGTATCTAAAAGATTAGACTATACTTTTTTAGTGGATCTATACATCTCATTGTTTATTAATATGACTGCCATGTGAGTATTATTTATATACCATGCCCCTAGAAGAATATCAGACATTTTATTAATTTTTTTTTCTGCAGGTATTATAAATATGTTGAAGATGTTTTGGTATCTGTGCATAGAACTGAAGAATCCTTAAGGAGATTGAAACAAATACGGGATATGGGCGTTCCACAAAACAATGAAAGCACTGGAATCACAGATGGAGACAAAATTAGGCTACAACTCAATGTTGATGTGGTCTCATATACCCAACTGGCTCAGAATCTTCATGTTAATGTAAATAGTGTTCATAAATTAACAGAGTTACTATCCATGGTTACAGATGCTGTAAAAAATATAGAAATAAAATGATATGCCCTGTTATATAATCAAGCTTTTAACTTACAATCCTCAATAGGTATATAATAATAAAAAACAGCTTATATAACATAAACATGTATTTGATCAGCTGAATAAAAATTGTTTGATTTGAAAAAATAGAAACCATTCACTTATCACTTAATATAATTAACAAGATAAAATTACTAATACTATTTGTGTGGAACAAAATATTTCAAAATTGAATTAGGTTTCGCTTTGTTCAGTGTTCTGGGACTAATTCTAGGTACTACATCTGAGCTGGAGGGATTTTTCCACATAGCCTTAAGTTCTTGTTGCATCTCCTCTGGTAGAGCATTAAAGACTTCCTTATCTACATAACTAGGGCAGTCATCACAATTTCCACCCTCTGCAATATCTCTCATAGTGTCTGAAGTGTCTGAGAGATTATCTTTAGCTGGACTTGCTCGAGGTGTCAGAGACCTATCTCTCGAACTCAATCTAAGCTCTGAAACTTTTTCTAATTCTTTAGAATTAAGTCTGAGTTCACCTACTTTCAGTTTACTGGGCGATGCAACTTCTTCTTTAGACAAACAGCGCCTCTTTGCAATCCATGTAACTTTTTTAGGCTTTTTAGGAGAGGGCTCTACTTCAGCATCTGAAAGATCGGTGGTTGTGCTGCTGCTTGGGGAAGCAGCAGAGTAATCCATTGAAGAAGCTGATGTGTCACAATCATTTTGAATGTTAAGAACAGACTGCACAGATATATCATTCATTAAATAATTTACAATTGAACCTCTCCCTGTCATACGTTCCTGAAACTTTGTGAAGGCTAGGCCAACTAAAGTTAAATGGAATGGTTTTGATAGGTCAATAAGCTTGTTAAATAACCTCATTACTATACTCATCAATTTTTGCTGACCAACTTCTGTTACTGTGAGTGTGCCATTATTAATAGTAAATATTGAAGGAGAGACTTGACACTGTCTAGATTCTCGATGACTGCTCAGCCGTTTTACATCCTTCTTTCTTAAAGTTACTCTGAGTGAAACTGGAATGCGTCCATCTTCTCGAACTAAAATAAGCAATCTTTGTAACAAAGCAGCAAACTTTTCTTCAACCTCACTTTTTACACTGACAGTTTTAAAACTATCTTCTAAACCAATACTCTGTGGTTTGCCACTTTGTTTTACTGGAGTATTATCATCACCTAAACTTAAATTTTTCAGTCTCACAGCCATATCACCACTAAAATAGTTTTTCAAGACCTCTAAAGGGACATTTTGCAAATCACCTACAGTTATAATTTTGTGTAATATTAGTGTTTCTGTTGTCTTTGAACCAATAGAGGGTATGCAACGTACACTTTCCAATGTAGACATAAAGCTTACTGCTTTTTCAGGGAAAATTGTTGTTTGGTCATTAGGCTTCTTGAATGGGCAGATAAGCTTTGCCAATAGTTTATTATGTGCTATACCTGCACAGGTAGTATAACCTAACTCATCATAGATTTTGTTCCTCATTTCACTAGCTATTTGTGATGCTATTTTTAACCTTGTGTGACAACCACAAATACATTCTACACCTTGTTCATTATACTCATTACCAGAAAGTGTGATGGTGTTTAGATTTAAAGTTTTTAATTTCTCTTGTACTAAATTTGTGACATCAATAAAGTTTTCATCCATACCTAACTTTTCAACTGGAGATTTCCAACTTTGTAGAACAGTGAATATTTTGTTTGAGGCCGCTCTGTAGTCGTGCAGATCTTCACCATTAACTAATTTTAAATTTGGACATACTTTCAATGCGTCAGTTACGAGCATGCACTTGCGTATTCCGTACTTTCTAGCTTCATAGTTGCTGGTCACAACGATGTTTTTCTGTTGGATTCCAAGTGGAAGGGATCGCAGTTCGGGTTTCCGCACCATCTCTACTTGAGCGTAAAAACAATCAACATCTATGTGAATAATACTTCTAGAATGGTCGCTTGAATGGTCAGGTAAAGTAGAGCTGCTTGAATCCATGTTCCTGTGGATTATTCATATAGTTTCATCACAATTTACTTTGTTCTGAATTAGTTTTACCTGTTGCGATACGTTATTGTATTATAAATCAAATCCTTACCTATCGTCCATAATTGTATCATATAGTTGTAGAATAATTTAAACAATAAATAAGTACGAAATATATCTTGTTAATTAGTGTTTTTATTTCATGAATTCCAAAATATTGATATTTCAGGTCGGACAATCACGACACATCAACAGAAGCAATGTTGCAACTTTATGTATAAAGGCTGATAGATTATAACATAAATTTAAATGCATCTAAGTACTTTTGCGACTTTGCATACTTCTGCAATAAAAAACCGCGTAAAAAAATTTACACAACTTTAAAAGATTTTAAAACTTTAAGACCATTTATAACTTGACTTCCCCATGAGTTTAAAAGTTCAGTACGGTGTTTTTAACATTAATTAGAAGAGAGACTTATATCCAGCAGTGGACTTTCATCGGTTGAGATGACGAAATTGATTCACCTAAATATTTGTAATTTCTGTTCCTATTTCTATAACCTTATCTCGATTGTATACATTTTATTTTAACGACATGATCTAGCTCCAGTGGATCTATTATCATGGAAGTAAGATACTTAGTAAAAAGATTGTAAATTTATAAATTCATTTCAGAAAACGATTTGATGTAGATCTCTATGATAATATCGTTCTAGTTTGATGTGAAAGTTGTTTAAAAGAAATTGTCAAATACAAAGTTTTAATAGTCATCATAAATATGAAATACCAATCATATAACACTTGAGCAAATATTATTTAATTACAATGGATGGGGCATATCAAACGGATTTCTGCCAGCCCATGTAAATAGGCGGCGTAGAATTATGTTCTGTGATCCAATTCTTGGGAGATATTTAAATCTAAAAGAGTGGACGTACATTGATCGAGACGGGCATGGCAATGAAATACCAATGGTTTTAAAAGACAAGCAATCAAGGCTGTAAATTAAGTTATTAAAGAAATTAGAAAACGTCAATGTTATTTGTCAAATTTATATGTCATTGCCATAGCGAAAGTGGGTGTTCGGTGAAGTTATAAATACAGTAAATAAATATTAGTGAAATTAAGTTATGATTGCTTGAAGTTGAAATCTAGATATGGAGGGTTTGCCTTCTGGTGATGTCCAGGCAAAGTACCAAAAATTAGCTTCTGAATATTCAAAAGTAAATTGTTCATGCTTATTTGATGTATCACATAAGAATTGTCGGCAATTGTTATAATTTTGGTGTTTCCGTTTCACAGTTGAGGGTTCACATTAAAGTTTTAAAAAAAGGAGTTTTAGATGAACAGGCTAAATCCAATGAACTGCGGGAAACTTTAAAAGATAAAGAGAAAGCATTACGGAAGGGTGAACTTGAAATTGATTCTTTAACATTTAGGAATCAGCAACTGACACGCCGCGTCTCCGTCCTTCAAGATGAACTTGATGTTTTACAGGTACGTATTGTTATATTAATGAAATGAATGTATATATAAATATATACATTCATTTCCATATATCCAGCTTCACATAAACCATGAATGTCATTATTATATTAGTTTTTGTTCTTTGTGTATCTTAAGATAGATATAGTATATAATTAACAATTAATGGTATATAGACATAATTGTAGCATGTTCATAATTTGTTGTTCTCTTGCTGAAAACTTTTTGAACTCTTTTTATAAAATTTAAATTAGTTTTTTTATTTAATTTTTGGTACTAAAACAACAGGTAAAAAAAATGTGAAACTTAACATATTTAAAATGTTAAGTTTTCACATTTTTTTTTATTAATTTTGGTTAATGACAAATGATATATATTTCATATGTTTATCATTTGTCAAATTAATATTTGTTTGCATTATATTCTTTGCATTAACATACTGTATATGCAATTCATCCATATATGTATTATACTGTGAGGTATTACAATTTTGACTGCATATCTGGACATAAGTCTCTCTTAATGATACCAACAGAGTCAGATCTTAGTCATTCAAATCTAGTAGCTATGTGATCTATTTGATGTTGTCTGTCTATAAAGTGGGGCTTTACCTACTCTGCTCCTTCTGGTGTGTATGATTTCATACAGATCTAGTGCAGTATACTAATTTATAATAAGATTGACTTTAATTTCAGAACAAATTGACAAAGAAATCTAAAAATAAAGGAGATGAAAAAGCTGCTACTACTAGTAACTCACACACATTAGATGCAGGACTGTTGCAAGAAGAGTTGCAAAAAAAAATCATTGAAAATGCTCAATATGCATCGCAGGTATGCTCAATATGCAATTATTTGTATATTTATGTGATCACCCTAGTTTTATCAATAACTAGCTGATCTGTGCAATTTTATCTGCATATGCTTAAATGTAAAAGAAAATGATATTGAATAAAGTTGAACTTTTCTGTCCTAAGACAGAACAAATGCAACAAAATGAAAAGATTGGTTGAGTAGTTTCAAAGTACATTGATAACAAATGGGAGACAATAATTTTGATTAGGTATACCTGGATTATATATACGGAATGACTACAAATGATCCAGACCAATCTCTTTGACCCACTGAGCTTTCAACTAGAGCTGCAAAACCTTGAGGAATGCAAATCTGTGGATGAGGTTAACAATAGGCTAGTAGAAACTGTCCATATGGCTGGGAGCAAGTAATGCCTGTAAAAAGAAAACCAAGAGAGCCTCTGACTATACTCTCAATCTCATGGAGCTTAGACATTCAATGAGCTTGCAGTCTGCAGCGGACACATCTTATTACCCGCATATTAACAGATAGATCTCCAAGTCACAAAAACGTGATCTGCGAACCTTCAATGCGGAGCGTATCAAAGATGCTATTGAACGCAATGAGGGCTCCAAAGTGTTTGCAAGAGACCTGTCTGTTGGTCAGCGCCAGCTTACGTGGCTGAAAACTAGTAATTGTAAGCTCATTGCGTCAAAACCAGAGATTTTGAGCGACGTCGAGAGTTTCAATGGACAGCTATACTCATCGACACTCCAGCCTATTGACTGTTTGGCTGCCGATCGGAGAGCCAAACTAACCCGACACTACACTGAAGACATCCCGGACGTCAGTCTGTACGAGATTAGTATGGCTCTCAAACAGATGAAGAACAGCAAGGCACCAGGTCATGATGGAATCACAGCAGAACTCCTGAAGGCAGGTGGAAAACCGGTACTCAAAGTCCTTCAGCGGATGTTCAATTCCGTCATCCTCGATGGCACAGTGCTGGAAGCATGGCATAGGAGCGTGGTGGTGTTGTTCTTCAAGAAAGGCGACAACACCTTATTGAAGAACTACAGACCTATCGCGATGCTAAACCATGTCTACAAACTGTTCTCGAGAGTTATTACGAATCGTCTCACCCGCAGATTTAACGACTTCCAGCCTTTAGGCTTTAGTACCATAGACCACATCTTTACACTGCGGCAGATTATACAGAAGGCCGAAGAGTATAATCGGCCACTTTGCTTAGCGTTCGTGGGCTATAAGAAAGCCTTCGATTTGGTGGAAAAATGGGCGGTTTTGAGATCTTTACAGAGATGCCGAATTGACTACCGTTACATATACGTGTTGAAGTGCTTGTACGAAAACGCCACCATGTCAGCCCGTACACAGGACCAAAGCACAGTGTCTATCCAACTGCAGCGTGGAGTGCGACAGGGAGATGTTATTTCCCCGAAGCTCTTCACGGCGGCGTTGGAAGACCTCTTTAAGCTTATGGAGTGGAACAGACTGGACATCAAAATCAATGGCGAGTACATCACTCATCTACGGTTCGCCGGTGGTCATTATAGCAGAGACTGGAAGATCTCAATGAAATGCTCGATGACCTCAGCAGAGCTTCTCAACGGGTGGGCCTAAAAATGAACATGGATAAGACGAAAGTTATGTCCAATATCCATGTTCCGCTCCACCCAGTCATCGTTGAGAACTCAGCTCTCGAAATTGTTGACGTATACACATACCTGGGACACAGTCCAGCTAGGTAGGTCCAATTTCGACAAAGAGGTTAGGCGCCGAATCCAACTCGGTTAGGTAGCGTTCGGGAAATTACGGCATCTCTTTTCGTCCAATATCCCTCAGTGCCTGAAGACTAAAGTCTTCGAACAGTGCGTGTTGCCAGTGATGACCTACGGCTTCGAAACGTGGTCGCTGACTATGGGCCTTATACGAAAGTTCAGAGTCACTCAGCGTGCGATGGAAGGGGCTATGCTTGGAGTTTTTCTACGTGATCAAATCAGAAATGAGGGGATCCGTAGCAGAACTAAAGTCACCGACATAGCCTAGCGAATCGCGAACCTGAAGTGGCAATGGGCGGGGCACATAGTCCGAAGGAACGATGGACGTTGGGGGCTAAAGGTGCTGGAGTGGCGGCCCCGCACCGGACGGCGCAGTGTGGCAGAACCCCCACAAGGTGGACCGATGATATAAAGAGGCTCGCTGGTAGCCGCTGGAACCAGGCGGCGCAAGATCGGGTCTTGTGGACATCATTACGTGAGACCTATATCCAGCAGTGGACGTCCATCGGTTAAAGCGACCACGCCGACGACGATGACGAATCTCTTTGAAGGTTGTTGTAATATGGTTATTTCATATTTTTGTTTATATTATGATTCAAGTATTTTGATGCTTTTCTAGGATTTCTTCCTTTGTATGACCCTGATATTTGAATCCGGCATGACCGGAGAGATATCAGGTGCAGGACCTATGACTTAAATTCCTCTTTTAGGCATGTGGATTCATCACGCAGTCAACTTCCCAACTTCCGGAATATTGAGAAAATACAATTTTTGAATTCTCTCTATCCAGGATTTGAACCCAGGACCTCATGTTTAGCCAAATACGAGTATACTAAAACTGCAACTACAAATCCAGTATCTAAACGTAAAAAGAACATTTTTAACTAACATGTATTTATATAATGAATATTTGTTTAATATTAGCTTTTTTTGCCAGCTTTCAGACAAAACTTTTGAAATATCACAACTTCAGGCTACAATTGAAGATTACCAAAGGCATATAAGTGAAAGTGACAGTAAATACAAATGTGACGTTGCAAAGTTAAAAAATAAAAACCAAGAGCTTCAGTTTGCATTAGAAGAGCTACAAAAAGAAAGACTAGGAGCAACTCCAAAAGCTCAAACAAGTAGTCAGGCAGCAAGTTGTAATGGGGATTTTCTCTCTGAAGCTGGCAGCTTGGTAAGAGAATTGGTATAGTCTAATGTACTGCACTGATTATTTAAAACACAAATAAAGACAAAACAAGATTATTGAGTTTAAGTTTGAGGTTCTATGTAATGTGTTTAAACTTTATTAATCATTTTTTTATTATAACTTTAGATGTTTCAGGGTTCAGAATTAATAAATATGTGTAATATAGAAAATTATATTAAGTAAATACTTGCTGATCTGTGTCCTATTTCATATTGCTATAAAAATGGCCAGTTGGGGGACAAAAAATGATGAACTATTCCCAGACCTACTATATATGCTGACAAACACTGTGATTAGACTTAGATATATTTCTCTTTTTATGTATTGTTTATAGTTTTATAAAATTTCAGGTTGGAAGTGAAGATGCGCTTAGTTCTGTAGACGACTTAAATATAAATGAGCAGCTCAATACAAGAGCACACACCCTGGAACAGGTATAATTAATTTCGATTATGTTCCATTACATAAAGGAAAATAGCCCAGTGGTAAAACATATGTTTTACCACTGGGCTATTTTCCTTTGTTAATTATTTTCTTAAGTGTTAAATAATGTTAAGTTTATATTCACTTAATAATTAAGGGTTTTGTGAGACATGATAACAAAGTCTCTTCTCGAAAATTTCCATACACGGAACTAGAGTATTTGGTTACCCCCATTCGGATCACGCTTAATTTTTGATACTAAAGAATAGAATGGGTAATATAACAGTGAAAAGAACTTGAAGAGTTTTAGTTAGCAAGTATAGTAATAACATATTTTACAAATTTACCACAGATTGTTTCACTAATTATATTATATGGTAATTTATTTAACAAAAATGCATATACATGAGAAAATTTTTACATCTTCAAGGAAAATCAGAAGTTGAGGATGGAGTATGAATTAGTACAAATGGAGAATGAAAGTCTAAAACTAGAAATAGCTAAATATGTGTCAGCATCGCAAAAGAGAAGAGGTGAAACTCACGACTCAGGAGACTTCAATTGCTTCAGTGAAACTTCAGTTGGTAAGTTCAAAGTGAAGACTCCCTAATTTAGTTTTATGTTAAATAACTATATATATAAATATTCTTCTGTATCCATGTATGTGACTGAGCTCATCCTAAATGGCTGGGCTGATTTTTATTATTTATTCTGAATATTTAGTTAAATTCATGATTAGTTTAGATTGACCATATGACCGTTAGAAAGACAAAAAACACATTTTCTGATTTTCTATGACACCTTCGGCCACAAATAGTATATAATTATGTAAGTAGACAATTTACACGAAAGTACCCACATACATATACATATATATAATCTGTTCCCTGAGATGACAACATATAGATAAAGTGTTAATTGTAGATTAAGTTCATGTATTTACCACATGCCCCACTCAAAGAAACCCTTTACACAGTCAAGAACCTATCTGTATTAAATTGAACATGTGAAAGTGATATTGAAGGGAGAGTGAATGCAAGGAATATCGTAAATGGTGCTCTGCACGCCTTTATGAGTAGCCAGATAGAGTTTCAAAAAGCAGACTGGCTGTGCATGCAGGAGTTTTGGTGTTAGTATTTATGTATGGTAGTGAAAGTTGGGTATGGCAGAAGAAGCATAAAAGTAAAATGAATGTGGTAGAGATGAGATCATTGAGAAGTATGAGTGTATTAAAACTGTGTGACAAAATGAGGAATAGTGTGACAAGAGAATGTTGTGGTATAGAAGAAGATGTAGTGACTAAAATTGAGAAAAGTATGCTTAGATGGTTTGCGCACCAAAAGAGAATGACAAAAAGGATTTATGAGACAAGAATTGAGTGGGAAAGTTGGAAGGGAAAGACCAAGGCGAACGTTCTTGGACTAAATCCAGGACATATTAAATAAGGGCCAGGTCAAGAGTACTCTAAACCGACAAACTTGTTTGAAAGGTTTAATGGGAATGAAAGAGGCGAAGGAGATATGTAAGGATCGTGGCAAGTGGAAAGACGTGGTCTCTGCCTATACCTATTAGAATAAGTGACGCTATGTATGTATTAAATTGGTCTCTATCACAGACGCGGAGGGCAGGGTGACTGGTCTCCTGGGCAGTCTAGAAGTACCATTTTTAATAAGTCACGAGTTGCTACAGAGGGAAGAACGCATGCAATCATACTACCGCGGCAAGATCACTGAACTGAGCGCGCAGCGGGAACATCTTGAGAGCAAGACTGAACATTATGTTAAGGAGGTAATTGCATGATACCCAAAATATAAATTTCACTTCAACAAAGAGATTAAATACGAATTGTGTGATCAATTCGTATTTAATCCAGTAGAATCGACTGGTTCTTACACGTCATCAGCGTAATGTATTCGTGAATATGTATCACTTAAAACTGTACCCTCATAAGTGCAGTAATTTTGAAGTGAAACTTCTTTAGGCGCATGAGGATTTTACGCATGAAACGCGTGATTAGTGTCACGCAGATGTATAGCTTTTTTATGTTTGATGGTTAGGTAGTTTTAATATTTACAAATAACATGTGGCATTTTAATTTGCGTACTCTTTTCTAAATTTTAAATTTAAAAAAAACAAAATTTAATTAATCATTTCTAATATTGACAAGAAACGCGTGGCAATTTTAATTACTATTTGTCATTTGTGATTTCGATAAATTATTTGTATTAATTTTTGACACTAGAGGGAGTGACCCTCTAAGTCTCGGAAATCTAAAGTTTTAGATTTGTATAAGTATAAACAAGACTAAAAAATCAGTTTGCCAAAGAACTTACACTTCTGAAATGTGAATTTTGTACGCACGCATTTTTATTTATTGTCTTAAGTTTCCGTTTAAGTGAATATAATATTCTTTATGGAAAGTAAGTGTCTTAACCTACAATATGTTGTTCCCGAATCGTGTAAAAAAGCGTTCATATTTTACTAAACCCAAATAAGTTTATATATAAAATAATAATTATATCACATATTTAAAATTACTTAGTTGCATCTCTTTTTTATAATTAAAAAAAATGAAATAGGCTTATCTAAATAATATTAATTCTGAGTAAATTTTATTTATGTAACTGAGTAGTAGTAGTTTGTACTAAAATAATTTGTCATAGGACTCGCCCGGGTACTATATCAAAATTTTTATGAAAAAAAGTAGATCGGTCGAAAATGTCTGCGTGTGTGTAATGTGTTTAAATATATATCTTTACCAGCCTTTTTCCTTTCTAATTCAACGGTTTTCTCTGTTCTCTTTAGAATAAATGGTAATCTGGTTGAAACAACGATCATACTCCTCTTGCTGTTGGACACTGAGCGACTGACACTGTTTTGTATTACAGTCATGTTCTTGTTGAACCTTAAAATTAGAAATAAAACGTATTTCAATTTAGAATAAGTGAAAATATAATAAAATTTCATTAGTAAAGTTGATGTATTAAATTTCAATTTTCAACTAGTGTGAGATGCTTCAGCAACGATTCGAGGAGATGGAACTTGAAAAGGAGACAGACGCTCACACGATACAGGAAAAGCATAACACCATCAGCAGACTGGTAATATATATTAAACTATCAATGCCCCGCGGTTTCACCCGCCTATATACCGACCTTGTGGCAGTGGAAAGTCTACTAAGTCGGCCTATAGATTTATTTTTGTTAATATAAAACTTTTATTTCACTTAGTTTTGAATTACTTCCTTTCAGATTATTATATATACACTTAAATTCATAATCTAATCAATATACAGATTTTACTTTACAACGAATATATATCTAACTAATACATTTTTAAATTCGTAACATCCTTTATGTAGAATATCCGACATTAGCGAATGTAAAAATACACTACTGGTATTGAAAAATTTTCGCTCCAGTAATTTTTATTTCGATAACAATATACAGTATACGTATACAGTATACGTACAACAGTACAGTAATATACAGTATACGTTTATCGGTGGGTAGTATTGATATCCTTGGAATATCAGCTAACTCACCAGTTGCAGGCCCAGTTATAAGGGATTTGTACAATTTCCTTTAGATTGACAATTTTTATACACCTTGGGTTACATTAAAGCATTTTTATTATGGATCTCTATTTTTTTTTAGAAAGTAATATAGCCTATGTCGCTTAGTTGCATGCAGTTTTCTAATGATGAAAAAACTTTTTTAAATCAGTCCAATAGTTTTTGTGTGAAAACGTTACAAACATACACACGCACTTACAAAAACACAAATGTTTCCTTTTTATAATAGTAGTTTAGATATAGAATATAAATAGTTTGTTCTCTTGATGATTTTTAAAAATATTTATTAAATAATTAAAAAGTGAACTGAATAATTTAAATCTGTCGTATAATAATATTGAAAAAAAAAATACAAATTTCTGTCTTTGCACAGAGAGAGTATTACAATTTTTTGTTATAACTGTATGTTGATGTATATGTGGATATATCTCATATATTTTGCATATATTTTTTAGTGTAGTTGTAATTTTAATAACCGTTTTTATTGCATTTGTCCAATACTTTTTACATATATGCTGTGTAATTTTGTGCGTAACACGAACAAATGAATGTAAAGGAGGAGGAGCTACAGTCAACATCACGCAATTACGAAATGCAACTGGGTGTACTAACGGAGCACGTAGCGGCGCTTAACGAACATATCGCCTCACAACACGACCGCCTGGAGCAGCTGCAACACCAACGTGATAGCAGGAGGAAGTAGCACAGCTTGATGAAGGTAATAAACGAAGTGTAAGACTGTTTTGTTCACGGTAATTCTAACTTATGAAAACATAAACGAGCTCCTTGACACACACACACACACACGCACACTCGCATACCCATACACACGCACACATTCTCACGCATACGCACACACTTATATACAAGAACACAACACAACACACATTTCTTGACTTTAAGTTTTAAACATTACATTAGTCATCACTAAGATGCAAATATCATCGTGCAGAAACGTCTGAGACGTGGTCGCTGTCTATGGGCCTCATGCGGAAGCTCAGATGCACTCAGCGTGCGATGGAGAGGGCTATGCTCGGAGTTTTTCTACGTGATCGAATCAGAAACGAAGAGATTCGTAGTAGAACCAAAGTCACCGACATAGTCCTACGAATCGCAAACCTGAAGTGGCAATGGGCGGGACACATAGTCCGAAGGACCGATGGTTGTTGGGGTCCGAGGTTGCTGGAGTGGCAACTCCGCATCTGTTGGCGCAGTGTAGGCAGACCCCCCACTAGGTGAACCGATGACATCAAGAGGGTCGCCGGTAGCCGCTGGAACCAGGCGGCGCAAGATCGGGCCTTGCGGACTTCATTATTTGAGACCTATGTCCAGCAGTGGACGTCCATCGGTTGAAACGATGACGACCATGAAGATGAAAATTATGTCTTATAAGATTAGGACTTTACCACCTTACCCTGCGTCACTTACCATCAGAAAACATCACAGTCAAACACTAACATGTTACGCAAACAAGCCACAGACTATTAATCCAGACCGAGACAAATTAAGAATTTCATTTTTGTAAATTTGCCGTGTCTTGTAGCGAACCTTATCTATCGAATTAAACTAACTAACTAACTCAATTAAACTATATATAACAGATTGCCTTCTGGCTTCTAGTTTTAAATAAATGACTATAGGAACATTTAAATTCAGATTACTGAAATAGTTGTTGGACGAATGTTTTTATTCTGTTGACGATAATCTGAATTACTAAATAAAACTAAAATTTTAAATGATTTATTGTGAAATTCTCTTTTATTATAATATAATCTTTTATTTCGCTTGTTATATTTTTAGATTGAGATATTTTGTCATTATTAGTTATTTTTAAGACTGTAAATCAATCGAACTATGACATTGCATCATCAATTTTACCATCAAATTTATGCACAACATTTTATGGCAAACCTATACGTTACCCTGACCTTTATACTAATTGTGTATTCAGTAAATTAATAATTTGATTTGATATATAAAACCTTATCATTTCAGGCCCCCGCCTGGTATCTAGCAGCGTCACAACGCCTTAACACGTGACCCCAAGTTACTTGACCATATATTAAACTACACTATATATTAAATTCGCCTAAACATAAGATAAAAATAAATTATAACATTAACTTTTATACATACACTTACCATAAGTAGGACTATATAAAAAGTCTAGAACATCGCCTATTATCGCTTATTAATAAGACGATAAAACTACACTTCGAATACGACGATTTCTTATTAAACTAGTCTTTTACAGCACTTTTGAATTGTCAATTTTTTTTCATATTTCTAACATACGACTGATGACATTAGGGAAAGACTGAAATTCTAATGTTACGTGGGTTCCCTAACGCCCTGTTCTGAGAAAAGCCCACAACAAACTCAGTCGGGTCTTTCTTTCTTATCACCCCAAGATTAGAACAGTCCATTCACTTCCACGCTTTTTATCGTCCAAGTAATCCTTCTAATTATAGTATGGGTTTTCCATTAGTTTAGCGTCTTAAAATTATTACACAGAGAAAACCTTTTACTTGAGCTTTCAATAGATGGCGCTGTACAATTTTTCGGAAAATAGAATCAATTATGTTACTTTCGTTGCGGCACCATCTTTTCTATGACACTTGCTCTATGAGGGCGACTATTTTACACAAAACGTTCTGTAATATGACGGGAGTGATATTGTGTCCAACAGAAACGTTAGTTCTCTGCGGTTGGCGCATTGTTATGTCTCAACAAAGATGTTCGTCCCCTGCAGTTGGCGCATTGTTATGTCTCAACAAAGATGTTCGTTCCCCTGATGTTAGCGTATTGTTGTTTCAAGAAATTTGAACGTACCACACTACTTTAAAGAAATGAGTTAAAGTTCTATTTCATTTACAACTATTTTTATTAAATTATTACCATGCCATCTTTACTATCTGTATGTGTGCTTGATAAATAAAGATGAAGATCTTACAGGTAGTCGTAGAGGATTTTGAAGAATTCGTTGAATCGATAGATGCATCATTTAGGACTCGTTATATTAAGGTTACAATGTATTTTGCGATTTAATAATAACAGGGAAAAATGTTCTTTATAAACTAATCTCAAAGCGTCTCAATGTTATTGAAATATATGTTATTATAATATAATGTATGTCATTCTGTGACGTACATTATATTATGCAAACCATTCAAGATAGACTGTGTATCTTAACAGTTAATAAAAAAGCAATAAGTTATTTTATGATTTAATCATATAATAAATCTACGGCCCCTACGTTTTAAGAGTCAAGTATAAAATAGTAATTTTGTAAATAAATGGGGTGATAAAATCATCTAATTTCAAGAAAACGTCAAAATGTCTAAAATACATTTAGATCGTTTATATGGAGAGCTATAAAAATATTATTTTAAATAAATTAAAGATTATGGTTTCAAGTATATTATAATAAATATTTAGACAATCAGTAGAAAATGTTTAATGGATCTTTATACTGGATATTTAGTTTATTTTTCTTTGAACAATGTGGTTTTAAAAAAGAACCATATAATTGTAAATTAAAGTAACATTAACAAACCGGTAGAGAGAATATTGTATACATTAATCTGTTATAATTCTCTTGTTAAATTTATAGTTTTTTTTATTGTAATTTTTGAAGATGAAAGTCAAAATTTGCAATGAAAATAAAAACCGCCTAATTGGAAATTTAATTTGAAACCAGATTTAGCCACAAAACACTTTAAAATGTGTTAATTAAATCCGGCAATGAATCAATAACAAATGTCGAGTCATTATTACATGATGATTGATAGGGGCTGTGAAAAACAGGAGGTGAATTTTAATGTCCAGTACTCTGATAGGTATTGTAAAAATTAAATTTTCTTCTGTATGCACTATAGTTAACTATATATCATAAGATTAACTGATATGACTTCTATATTAGGATATATGTATAGTTAAAAATTAATATGCAATAACATAATTTTATACAAATATTTCCTGATAGATCTCACGTGTATGAAATTTTGGGCGTGGAATATATGGTTAATAATTACTTATATATGGTATTTCAATTTATATAACGATAAATTAATTTTTTATATATATTAATCATAAAGATTCTTAAACACTTAAAATGTAACTTAAATGTTACATGTGGCAGCGCGAGAAGACGAAACAACTTATTAGTAAGAAAAATGTATATTATTAAAATATGCGTATTATCAGTCTGATCGCATCAAGTCTTTCAATAGTATGGTATGCACCTAGGGCCGATAGTATGACATCGCCGCAACGTGATAATTTTCACCCAGAAGAGAGTGATAAAAACGTTTGTCTGGTGGCACGTCTACAATTTTCCATAAGAACAGGATCGAAAGTTCGATAAAAATGTAAAAAATGAAGTTTAAAATAACACGAAATAAAGTTATATATTAAATCAATAGCTTATAATAATACTTCGATTACGTAACTGAAGAGTAATAGACTACAAGTCCATGGAAAATATTAACCTGCGAAATGAACAAACGTGAATAACGCTTAGAAGGCTGTTACTATATCATAAAACATCTTCGAGCGCTATGCCGGTCATTACAGCAATTATCTACATTTAAGATCATAAATTTATGTACGGCAACTTTTTTTTTGATGTAATGTTATTCAATATTATCGCTGCATCTCGTAGCCGTTGATTATAAATGGTAACAAATAAAAATTTTAGTATGAAGATGAAGTTGCGTAGATCAGCTAGTGCAAAATATTTTAAAGATTCTTTATGCATACAGGCAAAAGTTGGTGTTATGTTGATTGTTGCAGTTTATTATAATGCAAAATAAACTATTTATTTTTCTTCATTATCCGAAAGAATATAAATGTTCATCTTTAGTATTATTTGAAATGATACGATATATTTCCCAATTGAAATTGGGAAATCAAAATATTAACATTTATTATAAGTCGAAGAAGCTAGTGTATTACTATTAAAAGAAACATCGTGTGTTGTGTAATCGGTAAAAGAATGTTCACTAAATATTTTAAAAAATGCGCTAAAATATAAGAAGAGATATAATTATTTCAAATTATGTATTTATAGGTATAAAAATCAATTTGGTATACAATGTCTATTTGTAAAATATATTAATAAATAGTTTGAATATCCATTGTATTTTATTCCTCCGTATTAAAAAAACTAAACGTGTTTCGGTCACTTTTGTGAATTCTTGCTTCGATAGCAGTTTCTAAGTTAGACTCGATACGGTAAAAACTTGCACACCAGTGTGAATGTAAAAAGCATTAGTGGGAAACCTTTTATCAGTTTAGCGCGCTTTTGTCTTAGATTATATCATCATTTACCTAACTACGCTACCTTTCTGACATAAAAATGCACATATCTAACGGTCATTAGGATTTTTCGAAATAGTTTCAACAGCATATTTTATTGTTAACAGGGTAGCGCTTGATTGTGATCTCACTGATGTTGAGAATAGTGTTAAAAAGGATAGCGCGATAAAATGGAAACTCATTTACTTAATCAGCTTGTAAATAACTAAACTTGCACATGTAACATGTCTGTTTTTAGCTTACTTACTAACTGCTGTAACCTTAAAAACAAAAATGCGTGCTTACAAAGTACACATGTCAGAAGTGAAACTTCTTTGGCAAATTAATTTTTAAGTCCTGTGTATGTTTAGACAAATCTAAAACTTTAGATTTCCGAGACTTAGGAGGGAAGGAAAAGGGTTTGTTAGGAATTTAATTGTCATTAAAATATTTTATCTTCACAAAAATCATGGGACGAGCCCCTCTACAAAAATCTTTTAATTTATTACAAACATCTAACAGAAAGGGCTCCTTGCTGTTTCTGAACGCGATTCAGGTTTCTGGCTACATGCACTTCCAAGAGCATCCGCAGGTACCTTGTTAGACAAAACAAGGTATCTTTATCTATAAGTCTGCGTCTGGGTGTGGAAACAACAGAGCCCCATCGTTGTAAGTGTCACCACGGTCTGTCTTGTCTTTGTAGCGCAGATAGTATCCCGAGACACGCTGTCATCAACAACAACATCAGAAGAACCCTTGTCACCATTAACGTGCGGGCTATTCTCGAGCCAAATGGAATTGCGCGCGATAAGGGTAAGAGACCTGATGGTATGTCGTTGATGCGTTGGAAAAAAGGAAGACCGTTGGTCTGGATTGCTACATGTGTTGATACGCTTGCACACACATTGACGCTACGTCCAAATCAGCGAGTGTTTGCGTTATTAGCTGAAAACGCCAAGAGGCGCAAATATGAGAGCCTTGCCTTGGTATACATATTTGTGCATTTTAGCGTGGAGGCATTGGGACCATGGGGTCCTGAGGCTAAAAGTTTTTTTTTAAAATTCATATCGCTTTGTTGATGTCACCCGTGACCCTAAAGCCGGGTGGTACTTCCTACAGCGTATAAGTATCGCTGTCCAAAGAGGTAACGCTGCCAGCCTTAGGGCACCAACCCATTGACCTCTGATGGTGCGTTTTAATTATTTTTATTTAATATGTTAATGTTAAGTTTATATATAATTACATATAGTGTATTAAGCTTATAATAAAACAAAATTTAATTAAAAATGACATTAAAATTCACGTGTCCAAAATTAATCAAATAGTTTATTGAAATCGCAAATGTCGAATTGAATATAAATATGCCACGTGTTTATTGTTAATATTAAAAATTCGGAAAAGAGAATTTATGAAATATTTTTATTTTATGAAAAACAGTATGATCGAGTGGTGAGGAATGAGCTGTGGTCAACGTTATCTACGTATGGGGTGAGCGGTTGTCTGATCCAAGCATTGAAGTCTCTCTATGAGGGTTCTAGTGCCTGTGTCAGAATAAACGGAGCGTACACGGAGTGGTTTCCTGTCGAAAGAGGTGTTCGACAGGGATGTGTTGCGTCACCATGGCTGTTCAACCTATTCATGGATAAATGTTTGACAGATTTAAAAGAAAGTATGTATGGGTTAAGAATGAATGAATTACTCATCAAATGTTTACTCTACGCTGATGATCAAGTAATACTTGCGTCATCCGCTAACGAGCTTCAGGAGATGCTAAATATTATGAATGAAGCTTTGAAAGGGAAAGGAATGAAAGTGAATGTAAACAAAACGAAAGTTATGCTTTTTGAACGAGATGAATCTATGATGAATGGCAATATTTTGATAGATGGGGAACAAGTGGAAGAGGTGAAAGAATTTGTATACTTGGGATCTAAATTTACAAAAGATGGAACATGTGAAAGTGATATCGAAAGGAGAGTGAATGCAGGGAATATGGTAAATGGTGCTCTGCATGCTTTTATGAATAGCCAGATGGTGTCTCAAAGGGCTAGACTGGCAGTGCATGCTGGAGTGTTGGTGCCAACACTTATGTATGGTAGTGAAAGTTGGGTATGGCAGAAGAATCACAAAAGTAAAATAAATGCGGTAGAGATGAGAGCGTTGAGAAGCATGAGTGGATTAAAACTGAGTGACAGAGTAAGAAATAGTGTGATAAGAGAACGTTGTGGTATAAAAGAAGACGTAGTGACTAAAATTGAGAAAGGTATGCTTAGATGGTTTGGGCATGTAGAGAGAATGAATGAAAGGAGACTGACAAAAAGGATTTATGAGTCAAGAGTGAATGCGAAAGTTGGAAGGGGAAGACCAAGGCGAACGTTCCTGGACCAAATCCAGGACATTTTAAATAACGGCCAGGTCAAGAGTACTCTAAACCGACGAACTTGTATGAAAGGTTTAATGAGAATGAAAGAAGCGAAGGAGATATGCAAGGATCGTGGCAAGTGGAAGGATGTTGTCTCTGCCTACCCCTATGGGAATGAGGCGTGATGCTATGTATGTATGTATGTATATTGAATGACAAGTGGCAAATTAAAATGTAAATATTACAACTACCTAACCTTCAAACGAATTAGCATAAAAAACGAAGCACATCTTAGTGACGCTAATCACGCGTTTCATCCGTAAAAATTTTGAGTTTAATGAAGTCTCACTTCAAAAATTATGTGTGCTTAAGACTACTAATGCTATGAATGTAAGCAAAATACACCATTTTAGCAGTTTCAACATCAGTGTCTTACCTTTCTAACAGCAATTGCAGCTGAACTAAGTGCTAAGCTAAGCTGCTTGCCAAGGTATGGGTACCCAAAGAAGCCCAGAGTCTAACGTTATTGTTAAGAAGACTATACTTAATTTTCTTTAGTGGACTATTTCAATTTGGATATTTTTACAAAATTCCTTTGCATTTGACATAGCGAACTCAACACATTAGTCTTTGTCGCGTTTAATATTAAATTATTAACTGAGAACCAATATTTCAGTATTGTTATATTAAATGACATAAGATACATTAAAATACGTAGTCACGACTCTCGCCTCCTCAGCGGAGGAAAGCAGACATCACTCAAACGAGCCTTACATAGCCGAGCGTTTTTAATCCACAAAACAAGTTTCCACTTTAAAAATAGATAGATTGTGTATTAGAAAAAAAATAAAACGACGCAAATATATGCACAACTTTGTATTATAACGATAATCATAAGCACCTTACAATATGTCATCTGTTACAATATTTGTTTTCAACAATTACATTATCGTTATAAATATTTATACAAAATGTTTCAATTTATTAAACAGCATCGCAAATTATCGCTAACGTGGTCATTGTCCAGTCACTTCCACGTACAGAGATCTACGCCTACTTTAAGGTCCCCATACATTAACAGTCCGCCGGCGGATAACGGATCATCGCAACAGATTATACTTTGAAATTGACACTTACTGCTAATACCGTTAGGTTACATCACTGGCCGTAAGACACAATCAAACCTACACAAGCAATTAGTCAGTTAGTGTCAGCTGCTACAGTTAGGAATCATGACAACTAACTATCCGTTATTTAATACAGATCCAAATGACTCAAACTAATGTATTGTCAATATTCTGTAATGAGAGAACAAGTACTATTATTAACTTCGACTATTAAGGGGCAGTGTTATAAAGATAAGAACGTACTCAAGGAATCAAATGACTGCAATAAAAATAAACAATACTTTGAAAAGTGTCATGAAATTCACTATAATTTACACCAAATAACAACATTTGATAAGCTGTTATAACTGGAATTTTAAGAAAATGTAGGGATATAATCTTATTTTAATAGAAACCACATGGAAGTTCGTATCAGTCATACAATTAGTATATCCCTATATACTGAATTTATGGTAATAATACCTCGTATGTAGCCTATGTTACTATTAACTTATCAGATATAATTTAACAAAATAACGGTTATTGGACATATTATAACTTCTTAAGTAATGGAAAATAATTGCTTCCATGTTTGATTTGTAGTCGCAGAGCGACCATCCGGCCTTTTCAATGATTATTTTATTCAGTGTGCGTCAGATGATGGACTGTAAACAGTCTTTATATGACCAGTGACTGTTAGTGTGTAGGACCCTTAACATTCGTGAAAACCGTGCCCACTGTATCTATCGTTGATTAAAACTAATTACACAATTGCACATTCTCACCAGAAGCAATATTATACCATTTATACATAGCTTACGAATAATTTACCATTTTTTTAAAATATTTAATAGTTACTATTCGATAAATCCAGTGGCACGATTTTTTGTTATTAACAATATATATTATTTTTACCGGTAGGGTGAAATTTTATACTTGCTGTATTCAATATATTAAATTATAAAATTTTAATTACAGTCCAAAATATAACAATTATGAGGAATAAATTAAGAAAGAAAGGCCTGTAGGATATTTTCGCTGGAACTCTATATATAATTATATTAAGCTTAATAATTTAAAGATTTTGAAAGAACCAATTTAAATTTATTGGGTGTTTGGTTTTCTTAATGATATATAGGTACGACAACAAATGAATTGTGATAAAAGTGTGTATCGGTGTATTAAAATCTCATTAAGTAATTTCTTTTTATCTGAGGACAAAATATTTTCATAAAAATTAATTTATCATGATGCTAAATTTTATTGAAGATTCTTTTGCTAGGAGATAGATGACGTTATACGTAAAATGATGGGCTACTTTCTATGTAGAAATTTCTACGAAAATAGGAAATTCGAAAAGTATAAGTTATATCAGATGGATTTTTCGACTTTTTATAAAAATTTTCTTTCAATACTCATTTTGTAGTAAAGAAATGGAGAATATGTATTAAAACGTAGATGATGCTCCTATTATAAAACGTGTATCTAACAAGTTTTTAGAAAAATATACTACGTTAACATTTACCTATATTAAAATAAATACGAATGTTTTCACTCATACACACATTTTCTCGACACACACGCGCAAATTAATTTCGCAATAGAAGAATAAAGGATGGCCTTTGGTGAAAGTGAACATGCGAAAGAGAATTCTAACATTATACACGGTCACTTTTGCCATACACATAACAAAAGTAAAATTAAAAAAACAAATGCATACCACCGACTTATACTTATAGCAACTTATACGTAAACTTTAAAAAGTATGCCGCCTTGATACGTCATGATTAAAACCGATATCTATTTATATTCATTGATAATTAAGAATTATATGTATTAAACATCTCTTTATAGTTGATTCAAACTTCTAAATTTACAATTGTAGGGTATGTTACACAAAAATTCAATATACCGATATCCGGCCGTTGTTTTAATAAAAGAGGACAAAACATTGAAGTTAAAAATTACCCTTAGCGTATATAAAAAAAGCGATTTAAAAGCTCTAGTTCATTAACATACCAATAATTTTAAAAAGGATTCTCCATTTTCTTGGAAAACTTGATATCAATTTATTGAAATGAGTTTCTTTAAAAGAAAAAAAAACGTAAACGGATAAGTTTTACGTCAGTTTAAACAAGTTTACAAAAAATAAATCCCAAAACCCATGTTACTTAATACTGGTGTATATAAACAAATTTAAATCTTTTTATCGATATAAACGCGGCATAAAACTTTCATGAATATATGCAAAAGTTCCTAGTACATATATATATGCCGAGTTTCGAAAAACTTTATATAAAAGTATACGCCCAATCTTAAAACAACGATAATTTTTTAAGCGCCGTACCTATATGCTAGGCTATAAAACTAAACACTAAAACCTGGTGGGCGACACTTGTTGTGTGTGCTCTATTGTTAGATAGTTCCCTATATACATTTTCATTAAATACTGTTACTATGCACGTATTTACTTGACGGTTTGTCGTATGCTAAGCTTTACCAGTGTCTTAACACTGGTAAAGCTAGGTAAAATCACATATAAGCAAGCTAAAACTTAACACATTTTTTAATGAAAAGAAAAATAATAATTTTCGTTTATAATCTTCATAGTCCAATTATATTGGCCATCCGGGACCATAACCCACGGGCCTCTACCAGAGAGGGTGAGAAACTATAAAAAAAATGGAAATATGAACTGTTGAAATTTGTTTCAACTGTTATCTTTATTCAATCAACTAAATCGAGGGTTTCTTGTCATTGCATTTTCAAACAAACAAGCTATTATTAACATTCGGGAATCTTGGGGAGGGAACATAATATTTAAGTTCACAGACATGTGTGCAATGAATTACCTACAATCGATCTTTGTGTGTCCATGTGTAAACAATTGTGCACATTTTAAATGCTTTCTTGGCCTTATGATGATATTTAGAACAAGAATAAAAATAGATAAATATTTGTATAACGTTCAAAAGACTAAAACAATGGTACTTTCATTTCATAAATTATTTGTGGTCCACGGGACCTTCACTTGTCTTTCATACCCCAGGCATTCCAGATATCTAAATACAGCCTTGATTTTAACCGCATTGAAAATTATTATATTATTAAGGCAAATCTAGGCTTTACTTTTACAGTTATGTAGCTAAAGTGGCATAGACAAATCGTCAAGTAAACGTTGCACTCAAGTACGATTATCTATAAATGCAGTGTGCGGACTATATACTTTGTTCATCTAGATGATCGCCCGTTGCATATTAGCGTGAGATCACACGAAAAACTTTATGCCTCCGAGAGTTATGGAACGAACATATTTTTAAGTTGAAAGTTTTGAGACTGATAGTTCTACCGAAAAGAGCCAGGGGAGGGGGGGGGGGGNGGGGGGGGGGGGGGGGGGGGGGGGGGGGGGGGGGGGGGCGATACAGGTTCAATGGTGTCAAGGATTCATACTGAGTTGTTAGAAATCAAAGACCTCAACACGCTTTATGCTACACTAAGGTTGTGTAAGATGTGGTGGAATAAAATCATCAATATTGGAAAGGACTGCCTTGGTGCCAGATAGAGTATGGCTGTTTTAAATAAAACCTTGAAACTTTGAAGTTAATAAATGCGAGTCGTGTGTAGCTTCAGATACTTTGGAAGACCCGTTACAACAATCAATATAGCGTGGTGGGGATATTTGTTAGTAACAGATAGAAATGCGAATGCGAAGAATCATAGAAAAACAGACGAAATATATACATAGCGAAAAAACCTTCAATCTATCCGGGTGTGTCCCCGATACCTCTAATGATTTTAAACAATTGATGATGAATCATAATATGGCTAGAATCTTTAGAGCAGATAACGCACATCTGTCAGGCTTCAAGCATCGTGTGATCCTAGAAGTATTAATATAACTGTCGTTTATGTCTACTAAATAATACAACAAATTGAATTTTGCCCGCGACATTTAAATAGTAAACGCGCGATCCTCTGGGCGTAGCCTTAAATATTAAAATACATTGTAGTGACAAACATTTAAATCGAATTTAGATTTTGGTTTTATATAGCTAATTTAAAATGGGCTCGAATTTGTCGCATTCATTCCCGTACCCTTTGCGTTGAATAAGGGATATTACGAACACTAACTTTCTTACTACATGATGCAATCCAATAGGCCTTACTATAATAACTTAGTGTATAAAGTAGATGTATTATTTTGTAAAACGATAAATTACGTACTGTTGGGATGACAGTATAATTACGTCTAGTACCTAACTAGCGTTCTTCTGATTTAACTTTACGATGTCTAGCTTTAAATACGACACAAGCCTTGAGAAAATGAAGTTAAACCACCCTGTATAATAGACGAAACGTTCCGTTTTGGGTACACTATATTGTAATAAACGTATCAAAATCTATAACAAAGTTATCCCAACAATATGTAAATTCTATATTATGACACACGCGTATGGAGCATTAAACAAGGTGACCTTCACTTGACCTCTGCTCATTTAATAAATATTATCCCTCCGAAAAGCCCAGAAAAACATGGGTATTTCCATCCTCTTCGAGGAGACGCATTTTTGTAATTTTTTTTATTTTCGCAAGTATTCACCATAAAACAAGTTTTAACTTTTATATCGCGTATGTAACTCAAATACAAATATTTTTATCTGCTCATATTTTACCAATTCTAAACCCACTTTTCAAACATTACGAACACTATATCAATATTTAAAAAAATTAAGAATATACGCGATATAAATTTGGTTAGGCTTTGTTTTATCATATTATTCCAAATTATATAAATAAATTTAATACTATATATTATAAAATCTCATATCTATTTGAAGAGTAAACTCACCTTATTTAATAATGAAACAACGCGTCGTGCGAATGATTTAAGGCATTATATAAATCAACATTCAAATCCAGAAGATATTTTTAGTGACATATTTTTTTTTTCGCAAAATCTATTGCTCAACACGTCATATTTTTCACACTAGCAAAAATTTATAGTGACAAGTCCAACACAAAAATGAATATTTTATAGTCTAAACTATAGTATAGTACATAAGATTTTTCAAACTCAGGGTGACTTTTTACGTAAGTACATGTATTACATTTAAAAAAAACCAAAATGGTAAACAGTGTCCAGTATTAACTTCCCACAGATGGGCACTGGCCTCCTTACTCACAAAAGAGAAGCCCGGCAGATCTGTACCCGCCACATTGTTCTAACGCGGGTTGGCAGTCTACACGTATCCTAAAATTGCACCAGAAATATGCAGGTTGGCAGTTTACATTCAGGATATCATTTAAAATAGCTAAATTACACATTGAATATTTTAATAACGAATATGGAGAATGAAGAAAACTATTTGGTTTCTGAAATGGAATTAGATCTTTAATATGAAATTTCGACTCAAAATATTAAATGTGATTGGATACTCCCCACACCCCTTTCCCCAAAATAAAATGCTTTAGCGACGGTCACTATTTAAACATGTTAGTGTGAAAAAGAATTTGATTTAAAATTGAGGTCGCTTGGTATCACTGTTATGCGACGGTAATGTATATTTACCACAGTAAATTAGCACATTTATTGTTGCATTAAGGATGAAACTCGCATGTATACAGCGAGATCACAGTCCCCGCTAGCAGTCGGCATCGGGCGGAGAGGTCAGGTACGGGTCCGCGCGTTTATGCTCAATGAGAGCTTTTACAGTAGACGTGTCTGCTGGAAGTTCGGATTTTTTCCGGAGCAAAGGTTTATTTGCGTTGTAGTTTAGTTTTCGTGACTGTAACAAAAATAGCATTATATTTAACTTACTTAAAAAAGATAAAGGTAATCAATAGCCTATTAACGTTTATAGAGGAATTGAATCGAGATATCACACCACTCGCTACTACGCCATCATGGCTTATTTTATCAAACTTAATATGGAAAAATCCATTCGCAGTGAGTGCCCATATTGCGAAAGGCGCAACTACTAAATTTGAGCATTGATTAGTTTGGAGGTCTCGTCACGAGTTAGTGGTTGACCTAGCTGTGTTCTGCGCCGTAACCCACGCATTTTCCCGAGTCTGTGGGAATATGGGTAAATTCGGAGCAAATTGTCAATACAAAAACACCTACACAATTTTCATCAAATCGATCCATCCGCTTAGAACGCTACCACATATACACCTTTAGAAACCCACAGAAACATATCGTATAGATAATATAGAGAGATTATAAATAAGGGAATTTTCAAATTTTAGTTTACTTCCATGCATACATAATGGGTCAATCAAATTTCTACATCTTAGCTCCGACACGCACACACAAGTGCATCGTGCACACAGTTCGCATGCATGTGTAATATTAGTGTATAATTAATTGTATTTTTTATAAACGTAAAGGATTTTCAACAATTTTTTATATCATAGAAAACGGGAAGTAGAAGGGGGTACTGATTTCTAAGTTACGGGAAACTCAGCGTATTATTGAAATTATGACTTTATATAATGTTTCAGTTCATAAGTACACTAATAAATATAATAGTATAAAACGTATGCTTGAAGATCTTAGCTAGTTTTGATAGACGTTGTGTTAACATACTGTATTATGTGTTATATTTAAGAATATGATTTATTTTAAATTTTAATATTTGACATTCTTTGAACGAATACATTTTTTGGGTATTTGTAAAAGTGCGTCGTGTCAGCCAATTCAAATTGGAATTTAGACAGAAAATGCGACTAACAGACAAGAATATTGAATCGAAGTATATTACACCGACATACAGTTTAAGTTAAATGTGGATGACATGGCACGATGAACGAATTAGTGTCAGCCAAATGTGGATAATAATGGCATCATGAACGAATTACAGTGTCAGCCAAATGTGAATGAGACGGCACCAAGAACAAATTATAGTGTCAGCCCTATGTGCACGATATGGCGTCATGAACGAATTACACCGTCAGCCACATGTGGCTGACATGGTTCAAAGTGTTACAAACAGCCCCCTCCGCTTTTTGTATGTGTGGTTTCTTCGTACTTGTATCGCGTAATTATTTAATGCGTGTAAACCGCTAACCTGGTAAAAGGTATATATAAGTTTACAATTTAATGGCTTTTATAGAGCATCGTACTTGAACGCAAATTAACCGTGCATCTATCAGCACCCGAAATCCAAATTTAGACAATTTAGAAATTAGGTTTTCCCAAACCGGCTCTAATTGAAATCAAACCAGGATTCCAGAAAGCACAATTATACCACAGAGACCTTGGAAGTTTATACATACGTCTAACAACTCCGCGTCCAGCCTCGGTAGAGCTAAGTCGGGTGGTGGTAGATCCGGTAAGCATTCTGAAGATCGAGGGATGCTGCGACTTGCAGGATTTGCTGCCGCTTTTTGCTCTAGTTTCTGCCATAATTCATCTCTTTGTTGTAACCTTTCACGTTCCCTAAAATTATGGTTTAAGTAGATGATATCGTTTATTTGGGTTCTTTCGAATTCCCTTTAAGTAATCTTTTATGGTTCCTAAAATTATGGTTTAAGTTGATCGAAATCATTTACGTAACCTTTCATATCCCTAGAATTATGTTTTGAGTAAACGGATTTACAAATATCGTAAATTTCATTACAAATTTTATGTTAATGTATTTTATATATTTGTAGGGATTTAGCTCCAAAGTTTGGGGGTAAATCAGTACAATAATTTTGTTTCGAATGCTTTTTGTCAAATGTCGAACGCGTATTCTACTTTTATAATATTGTCAAAAGTATGTTACATCGAATAGCTATGCTTTAAAATATCATAGTCCGATTCACATAGAGATGGTGGATGTAATAGAATCTTTAGTGTTATGTCAATTTAATGTCAACGTGTTGTTCATTACATATACTTACTTTTGTTTTTCTTGTTTATATTGTTGCGTGCACTCATCAAACAGCTTCTGGTTCATTTCCATAAAGAGCTTAAGGGCGTTGTACACTAATCCGTGGATAGTTTTGTTCCAATGGCTTTTGGTGTTGCGGTATAGAGATGGAAACATTATGGGCAAGATGTACGTCGCATTATCCGATATCAGCGACATTATGTACTCGTTGTTCCAATAATATAGTGCCCTTTCCGCAACCTAGATAAAAACAACATATAATTTAGCTTGTATAAGTCGTTTAAATGATTGTAACAATAATTCGGAATGGTAACTTTCAGACATAAAATGTAGAAGTTACTCTTTTTTACATGTATATTGATAAAATATAGCCCAGTCGAATTAGCTGAAAATAGGGTCTAACATTACAATAATAGTAGGTAGCAGTTTTTTCTTGACTACAATTTTAGTCCTTATCAATTTTTTTCCTAGGATCAATATTTTTCGAACAATATCTGAAAGGGGGGCAAAATTTTTTATTTAGTCAAAAACTGAAAAAGGGTTTAATACTTTACTTTCTATACATAATAAGTAAACTTTTACAGCACTTTTGAATCGTCAAATATAGTTCATTCCATATATCATTTCCAAGGATTGATTTATGATTTTAAAACAGATGTTTCCTTGTTACAAACCTGAAAATGTGGACTAGAGACACACTTTGCGAGCTGTCTAAAGAGTGGATCCATTATCTTCTGAAACTCAGCTGGTTCTATTACATCCAATATTTCTTCCATTTCATTTAGGAACATTACCTCCTTGGGTGAATGTGTTTTAGGCCAAAACAGTAATAATGCCCTGTAATAACAATACAAAATCAATTTTTTCTAATAAATTTACATGTTATAAATGAAACCTCTTCCATTGTCTGTTCGATTAGATTTTATAAAGTATTCAACGGATTTTAATGCAGTTTTCAGCATCAGATACGATTGATTGAAGAGGAAGGTTTATATGTATATATACATATCATAGTACAGAAAAGACAAATTTCGATGTAATGTGATGTATAAAACATATTTTTGTGCGCTTAAATCACAAACGTTGTCTAAGTTGCTTGCTATTATGCTACATTGCTAGTCCGCGATGATATATATTTATCTCTAAAGCATAACCTATAGTAAGCATTTTTACCTCTTTCATATTACAAAAAATATGATATTTATCAAGCTATTTTAAACAATACAGCATTATTCCTTATCTAAATAAATATACAATACGATACAAAACTCTTTATTGTACACCCAATACATAAAAAAGTAGTAGGTGTACTAAATCTATTTACAACTAATAATAATAATAACACTCATAGTAGATAATGATAACAGTTATTTATTATCAATTAATTAATTTTCTTAGTTAGGAAGTATTCTTTTCCCATCTTTTTAAATAAATTGTGGGACTGAGCATATTTTATATTGATAGGCAGTGAGTTCCAAAGACGAGCAGCTTGAACTGAGAACGATTTTGAAAAAAAAAGAGGTAGAGTCAAGGAATTTTTAAAACTAAGTTTTCTTGCGCACGCAGTTGTCGATTAAGATACTCGTCAAGGAACTTTAAGCGTTCCCTAAAATATACGGGGGCTTTAGGATCGAACAACTTACAGTAGAAAAAGGCGGCAAAGGCGAATTGGGTTTGGGGAGCCACTTGAGTTTTTTTCGGAAGTCGGAAATATGATCATATTTGCTTGATTTAATTGCTCCTCAGCGAGATCACGTATGCAAGTGTCAGCATAATCTAGGACTGGTAGCAGGAGAGTATGTGCTAGAGCAACTTTGGTTGTAATAGGGTGCAGATTACATAAAATATTTTACATATGTTGTAAGATACATTTTATGTAGACCAAATCTGCTCTTAACAACATGTCATTAAAACTGGTATTTTAAAGATATCACAGCGGCTGGCGGGCTGTATGTTTCGCCTAGGTCGGCTGGCATAGTTGTAGCAAGGTTACATAAGCATCAAATAAGATTAAGACGCACATTTAAGTGTATGCAGACGCAACTTTGGGGATCATCTAATACATAATAAAGATACATAATAATACAGAACAAATCAAGAAGATGAAAGAAAAATAGTCGCAAATTTAAATAGCTAGCAGGTTCACCACCAAACTTCTTTCGTTTTCCTAAGTACCTATTGCTCACCTGACCACAGGTTGTGTTAACGACGGATCCTTTTCGAGGAATTGTACCACGCAATAGGCTAACTGCGGATGGTACACCGACAGTGACTTTACTTTGTGCAATGGAAGAAGAACCTGGAAAACAATTTTAAAAATGACGAAAAATTATAATTAATAATAATAATTTCTCTTTTCTAAAAAATAAAAATATTTCATAATTTAATTATCAATTTCTAATATTGACAAAAAATACGTGGCATTTTCATTTACATATCGTCATTTGAGATTTCAATAAATTATTTGTATTAATTTTGGACACTTAATATTTTAACGACAATTAAAATAATTATATTCCTAGCATGTCTTACTTTACTTTTTCCCTTCCAAGTCTCGCAAATCTAAAGTTTTAGATTTCTATAAATATAACAAGACTTCAAAATTAGTTTGCCAAAGAAGTTTTACTTCTGACTTATGTACTTTATGCGCACGCACTATCAATATTTTTTATTATTTGCTATTATTTTCGCTTACTATTAAGACTGTCGCGTTGCTAGCTATTATTATTAATGAGTTTGTGTGAATTGATATCGGGAATATTAAGTGATTGAATATTATAATCTGAGTTAATTAATAAAGTGTTTGATTGCCCACCAACGCCTACACTATGGATGAGATCCACACTAACAATGTTGAGAACCCTATGCCCATGCTTTATGCTTCTTCTCCTTCTCTCTTATTCTCCGACACATACTATCGTATCAACGGCATCTATTGGCATACATATACAATTGAGCCACCTGTTGACGTCGTTCAATACATTAAAACCATTACTTATTATTTTATTATTATTTGTAATAAGGTGTACATTTGTGTGGGGGGTTATGGAGTGAGGGTGAGTGTGAATAAGATATGAAGATAGGAAAATGGAAGAATGCCTTTTGCAATATACATGATTGTATTGGTTCGTTCCTAAAGGGATAATATAAAAATATGGGTATGCGTTGGCGTAATAACATACAAAAACATGTAATTACCTTAAGCAGGAAGAGTTTGTGTTCTTCTTTGAGTGGCAACGCAAAGCCATTGATGATAGAGCCGAGAATCTCCAGCAACTCTGCAATGCCGTTATGGTGCTCTGTTTCGTATATAAACCTACAAAGAGATAGAATTATATGAATGTTTATGTTTACATTTTTAGAAATATCGACGACTCCTACGTATATTTGAGCATATGCTCAAATTGCATTTTAAACCTTTCAACGTTTTTTTAATTTTGGTAATTATCTTTATGGTTTCTACACATTATGTGTATATTCAGGTGGATTCTAAAAAGGCTTTGGCCAAGACTAACCGTTACCTTACCAGACAAGACGTGCTTCACAGTAAATTATAATTTATCTCTAGCAAGCTAAGTACGTTATTATCTTTTTTATCACATCAGATGAGATTATAGTCGTACTTTTTTAGTATTCATCCCTTAATGCTCAGCAAGGATTTCTCATCTATCTCAATGCGTTTCCTATTCCATGATGAAGTCAGTCTGTTGCTTAGATCCGAAAAAAGCTGCCTCTATTTAACATTTAACTTTATGTTTTAAGTGACCGGCAACAACGTCGACGTCATCGTCGTGTGTGAAAATATTTTCTTTTTTTTAGTAGCAGGAGATCTTAATAATACAAATATTGGAAACAAGGACCTTAAGTAATACTAAATAGATATTTCGTATAAACATTTGTCACGAAACTCGGCCATTAGTGCCACGATTGTAGTCATTTGTATGTAAGCAGTAATCATGTAAATGATTTAGAACGGTAAGTGTATGGAAAAATTCAAGGTCTCTACTTGAAGGTTATTGAAGGCGTTTATCCTTATATATGAAATACAACCAATTTGTCTTTTATTAATGTATTTAGTATATATATTTTACGTAGCCAAAATCATATATATTATGTACCACTCATAATTGTGAAAAGGCTTACGATATATAATTTTAAAGTCAAAATATAATTTTTATAGCTTTCTATGTCTCAATATATTGTATTATAATCATTCTATTGTAGATATATATATAAATCGAATTTACAACCTGACATTAGATTTAGAAACTGTAAAGTATTCGAATAGGTTATAATAATTAGTATGTAAGTTGTATATGGTTTTTAAGAAACGAATTATGTTAATGTTTTGTTCTTGTTTCGTAGTACAATTTTATAACAGTAAAATGCGTTTTTATTATTTATTATTCCTGCTAAATCGGTGATTTCACAGACACCAAATTTCGTATGTAAGTTATTGTATTCATCATACTTACGGAACGTAATTTTACAAGTTAATTGTCTGGTAGTATTTGCTTTAATGAGTAGGTATTTACTTTTGAGTCAATTTTTTTGTATGACACTTTTGAATCAACTAAAGTAAAATATATTTAACCAATTTAATATTGCTTTTAACGTTTTCTTTACTATCCAAAATAATAACAAAGATATAGGATAAGAGAATAATTTAAATATTCAGTGTTAACTTAGTCTAGATAAAACGGGATATAAGAGTGTATCACGTTGAATGGGTCATTTAAAAATAAGATAAAACAAAATATCTCTCTGTAAATTAAATACAATATACAGAAATAGTTTTAATAGCAGATCTTACCTATAGAATACATTGTTAATTTGTTTTCTTATATATGCGCGGAGGACTAGGAATTTTCCATATATTCTATGCAGTGTTGTCTTGAGAAAATCACGCTCCCGCGGGTCTTCTGTATCGAACAACTCTAATAGCTAAAAAAAATTTACTTTTATCGTCACAGTCAATTGAGTCCACAATTATATACACAAATATTCTTATTCATAAATGAAGACGTCATGACACTAAGTTTGTTTACCGATTTAAATCGATATAATCAATTAAAACTCTGATATGGAGGTCGAACGGACTTTACGATTTATTTGTAATAGATATTGGTGTGATTCGGGTTAAAAATCAACAATCCAAAATTTTCTAACTTTTAGTTAAAGACATTAGAATCCAGAATAGTCTAAAATTTCTTGTGTCAAAAATACATTTCCAAGTAAGAATTGTGTTACTCATCATTGCTTGGATCAATAAAGTAATAAACAGCAAGAGATTCCATTTATTAAGGATTTCAAAATATTACTCATTTTAGTACTTGAAATAGTAACTATCCGCTAATCTCTCACTCGCCAAATCAGCAGTCGATTTGGAAATTAACAACAACCCTTACGTTTATATAACAATACAGACATGTTGTTGATAAATACTGCATAAATATTCATACTTTTCCAAATTTTAATTCAATAATTACATTTCTAACATATTGTGTATTAATTTATATGTGTAATGATTATGCTTTTTTATTTGGTTGTGTATAATAAAGTCTGAAAAAATTGGCGAACACGTAATGTGTTTAAGAATTATTTTATTTTACTTATTATAAACATACACCTTAGTTTTTTAATATAAATGTGTACTTTCTGCTATCGGAATCGGAACAAGATGTAGCTATAACCAGAACGTAGGCGTTTTTCAAACATAGCTAAGCATTCCCTAATGAATAGTACACGAGGAGCGTGCCAAGCAGTTCGTTGACACCAACACTTTATAAACAAAACAATATTTTTAACAACACTACAGATCGACCATTTTAAAGGTCAATGCTTATTGTATTGACATTAAACATTGACCTTTTGGAAACATTTTAGGAGCTTTTAAAATCCAATCACATTTTCCAACTGTGACGTTCAGTAAATTCCAGACCTGAGAGAAAGATATATCACTGTAATGGCAAAAATAAAAAAAAAACTCTATGTGTTACACCAATTTTTAGCATTTTAGTTTGGCACTCTGTACTGGCTAATTCCGAAAAGACAGGACTTATTTTTGCGCAGCAGAGAGCGAATTCTGCGAACAACATAGGCTATACTTTCTTATTGCTAAATTCCTACTTTTAGGGTCTTTTCAAATATACCGGCTCGGACAGAAGAGCAAATTTTGATCGCGATTAAAATAGAGCGTTGGACAGTTGAAATAAGGTTTATTTTTACATTTCACCTGTTTTGTTCTGACATTCTTAATAACAAAAGAATTCTCAAAAAAAAAAACACTCAATTTTAATAGCGTTCAAAATCTGCTTTTCTGTACGAGCCGGTCTGTATGAACGGACACTTAGTTGACAATCTCCCTATATATAATTGTTGAAATGGCCAATTGTTAAAAAAATATTTATTTATACATCCATTCTAGTTCAACTACATTTTTTTAAAGTGTTGTGAAACTCGCTTGATGTTATTCAGGTATTTTCACATAATTAGAAATTTTTTGTGACAAATTGTAGAGAACTTTCTATTGATAGCTCACATAGCATCAGAAATGACTTAAAAGGTTTTCTGACGTGATAACCTCTTATATATCGGCGAACGCTAGCTGCACGCATTAAAAAACCATAAATAATTGTCATGTTCTGCCTGCGCCGAGCCTGCAAGCGAAAACACGGAGTAAGCGATATAGGGGGGGCAATCGGCCTAAGTCTATTATTTATTACAACAAAGATGTTTCATCGATTCTTTCCTTATGATGTTTTCATGTTACGTGACGTTATGAATTCATTAAATTACTAGTTTATTATACTGTTCTTAGTTTCGAATAAGTGAAATAATATGAGTAGGTTCCGGTAGTGTAATAACGGGTACAAGGACGCGGAGTAAATCTTTTTAATGGATGACACACCTCCCACGAAATTCCACTGGATTATTACGTATCATGTATTGATTTAATAAGGTTAATTTTCTTCACCCGATAAAATCTGCACAGAGTATCACATGGATTTAGACCAAAGATACCTAAACTTTTTATATCATAGACCCGTTGCTATGTTTTGTCGTGTTCAATGCAATAAACGGAATAATTCGACTGACTTACAGTATATCTTCACTGATTTTTAACTACGTGCATTTATTAGTATTGACATCGGTATATTATTTATATTTTTAGATAAATCTAAGTTTATCAATTATCTTCAGTGAAATTAGATTATTTCCTTGACGGGAAGACAAAATTAAAAGTGATGATCTGGCTACGTGAAATACACTATAGTGAAAACCCATGTATGAGGAGTACGTCTTACGGGCGCACAACACTAACGCTGTCACGAACCTCACGCAGATTCTGATAGACCACTGGGGAATGATAAAGACAGCTTTGGGTATCGAGAAATACACAATTTTAATATAAGAAACAATAACGAACTGGTAATGCCCTATTTTAGAGTGAAAAGGTTCAGAATTCATTTTTTAAATAATAACACCGCAATCGATGTTGGATTTCTCTATACATAATATAAAGAAACATGTCAAAAATTGCATTTACAAGATTTTGCACACTGAAGCAAAATATGACACATTGTAACCTACAAGAACTATATTTAAAAAGTAACCGCTAAATTTCTTCTCAGTGCACAGTGAAACAAACAAACAATTAGGCTTAAAGATCACAAGATAATAAAATTATTACAGCAAAGTATTCCCTATTGATACAATATAGAGAGAAATTTATAGCAATATGAAAGAATTAAATGTTAAAGAGAAAAAATATGACAGTACAAAAAGAAATCACCATACTAAATGAATGCTAAATACTCTGTAATATTAAAAATGTTATAACAGTGTTTTCAAAACCAAATTTAAAAATAACTTTCTCTAAATGTGCCGGCGTATGTAATAATGTTTGGATTCTATCATTCACACCGCGGTCAAGGGCGACTCAATACGACTTATGAACAAACATTCTTAAACTTCCTTCGTCGGATATAGAACCAGTACGTACAATGTATTGATTTTATTGGCCAACGTGCGGGAAACTCCGTAAAGTAATAAATTATATACCTGCCCTTTACATGCACCGCTGCTCTTGAAATGGCAAGTTAGTATTTTTAGTATAGTTTAGAAAAAAGTTTCAGATTACATTTGTATAGGTAGAACAACTAATATTCAAATTCAAGAAATCTTTATTCAAACAGGCTTTTATTCTCTTGAATTGTCAAATATTGTTTTTTCCATGTATTATTCCTAATATAAAATTGATGGTGATATTAAAGAACGACTTAGAATCAATAACTATATAATAAAAGACTACAATTCATTAAATTACATCTCTAGAACGTCTTTTGGGAGTTTTTTATGGAAACATATACAAACTGTATAATTTTAATCCTTGAATTGTCAATTTTTTGTAGCCTACAAGAATTTATATCAATTTTATTTTTATTTCTTAAGTTACAAGAGGTGCATAATTTTTTTTCTTAAATTTGGTAATACTTTTGTGAACGTACAATAAGTTTTCGAATATGTATACGCAGTACCCTGTCATTATTTTAACCGGTCTAAATTTCTCTTGGGCCCGGATTTGTATAAACATCAAGTATCATCCACTATTTGTTCCAAAAATGTATTTTATATATTACTTGAATGGATTAATTAAGTTACTAAGTATTTATTAACGATATAAAACTTGAATAAGATTTATAGAGACTGTGATTACATAAAGAAATGTAGCAAAAAAAGTGAGAATCACCTGTAAAACAAATTTCTGATCGATATATTTCTTTGCAATGTTGGGCTGAAAGTCCGGTGATTCTAGAAGTCTCAGGAATAGTTCATAAACGAGCTGGAGATGTGGCCAAGCGGCTTCTAATGTAGGCTCGTCTTCTTCTGGATCAAATTCTGCACCATTCGGATTTGACGATGGTGGTAGTGTCCGAAACAAATTTATCGCGAACTGTGAAAAGAAATACGCTATTATTCTATTGTTTGCCTGAATCTAATATTAGTCACGTCTTAAAGTTTACACTACGTCAGATCATGCCATTTGTGTTGTGGATAAGTCTATCGAGAAACGATCAAGGGGAGATAGGCGTCTCTTTGTGAATACGAAATCATTTTTATAAAAAGTCGTTATTAGTTGAATTTTGTAATAAATTTCTAACATTTGTATAGATGTCATGTTGAGACACATCTTAGTAATAAGCTAATATATACATAATAATAGGTAACATCCCTATTAGTGGCACCCTACAAATTGAAAACTTTTTTCACTAATAAAAACACTGAAATTTACACATAAAAGACCGACAAAAAGAGTTTAAAAAGCTGGCTTATGTTCAAGTTAAAACAAGTCATACGTCCATACGAGTATATGCACACTGAATATGGGATTATTTAAATCCGCTTATTTACCTATTATAATCAACACAAACCATTGTAAAATTTCCAAATATGTGAAAATATATAAAAACTGACACAGTTTTAAAACTCTGCTGTATTCTGTACAATAATTTTGCTAGAAGGTGATGTTTAATTTAGTTATTATTAAAATTAAATTAACGTAATATGAAAAGATACGAAAAGATATAGGCAATTAAAACATTTCAACTAAAAACCCAGCGTGCTATAAAAAACGGTGACATTAATTCTAAAGCTAAATATGAGAGACGATAAAATGATTATCCGTCTTATTATCTATTCACATCCATTGGGAGAATGGGTTGCAAGATTACGCAATTACATTACACGATTAAAACTGAGGGGCCAGAATAAAACTGCAATACTTTAGTGTTGAAAAAGCTCCATACAAATGTTTTAACAAGTTGGATGAGTCGGCTTATTTATTTTTAGTCTCAATGTTAGAAACATCGTCACGTCAGATATGTAGGTTAAAGCCAATGTCAATTTATAGTGCATGTGCTGTGTGATGTCGATTTTTGCAATATAATCCAAATAATATGGGTTACACCTGCACCTAACCCACACGCGTTCTTATAACAGTCTATGTTAAATAACATTACGCAAAATGTAGGTAGTCGTATATGTTACAAATTATTGTATTAATATGCGAATACTGTACATGGTTTTTAAAATAAGGGTATTTTGTGTAAATCATATATTTAAACGCATATTCTCATAGGGCAGTGATAAAAGTCAGTACTCGTTTTACAGGCAACTTTGTTCACATTCACTGTTATTTGTTATTTAGAAAATGTATAAGGATACCTCTATTATATATTTAAATGGCTACGATATTCGTACTTTAATAATGTTTAAGCTGTACGTCATAAATTCTATTCTATTCATACTAACAAGTGAGCCATTGTTAATCCAGAATAAAACAATACTTTTATGTAATAAACTATTGTAACGTTTATATTTAAGATATCAGTCTTGCTGGTGAAACCTGGTTTATCAAAACAAGTTTTCTTAAAGAAGTCACTTTGTAAATATTTTTTTATAATACGATTTGGCTTTAAACTTTCTTTCGTATTACCAGTTTCGTACTTATTTATATTACAAGTTTTTTTACGACAGTTTCCGATAACCAAAGGTCTGTTAAGAGATAGCTTTTACACTAAGACCACCTTTACAAATTGAGATTTCTTAGGTATTGTATAGCGTGTCTTTAATCCATTTGATGTGCCTTACAACATATCTATCTATTTAAGCGGGTACTGAAATAAAAGCTTACCATATTAACCGCCTCTGGATAAATTGCTTCTGAGATAACACTCCGTTGCGAAGTGACGTATTCGACCATCTCGAGCAAGGCGGCCCGTTTAACTTCTTTCCATTTGAGGTCCGACAAAGGTTCATCAGCAAAGTCGAACAGAAGACAGCATTGTCGGAGCTTTTGTACGAATAACTGTTCTCTCTCAGCTGCCGGTGCATCTGCAAAGTTAGTGATAGATTTAAATATATACTGTTTTGTTTTGATCCGTGATGGCCTTAAAACCTTGAAGGCACAGTGATTAGGAGTATCTAGGAGTCTATCTAAAATCCCTCTCTCCTATTAATGAGGTGGCCTGTTCCCAGTAGCTGCATGTAATAGGCAGTTCCTTTCTTTATTTAAATCTTTTTATGATATTTTTTTATTGCTGATAGGTTAGAGAATGACTGTGATTGGACCTAATGGCGAGTAATAATACACTATAAGATGGTAGCACGCTAAACCGATAACGAGACGAAAATTGAACTCGGGGTCTTTGCTAACAAAGAGAGTACTCGTGCTACTACATCAGTCCGGTACTTTCCGGTAAGATGCTGTGTAAACGCTATAACAGATAAAATTATCATTTATCTTTTATCAAGTTAACGTGTCATCTCGACTGTAACATAGTTTAGCATTAGGTAAGATCATCTATAAACATTACACAAAAAGAATCATCGTTTTTTATCTATTTATTACACATACTGTTGTCATATTAAATAAATAAATAAATTATTATAATTCATATTAAATAATAATTTAGAAAACTAAAGAAAAACACGATTATCTACACACACACAAAACACGATCTATAATATGATAAATATTAATTATGATAATAAATATTTATCATATTATAGATTTAAAGTTATAAGATAATAATAAAAATAAAGTAAAATCGAAAGTTAACTCTTCTTATTTGGCAGTCCTACTTATACATACATTAAAGCAGTCCAACTTTTCAGTTATCTTAATTCCAAAGTTTGAACCCCTGTTGTTAAGTAATGCTCTAGACATTTGAGAACATATGGACTTTCCTTTCCTTCGTTCTTCAAAAAAATTGCTATTTCTTGGTATATAGCAAATTTGAAATAAATGAATACCACACTTTTAAAAATACTATGTGAAATTGAGGTATATTCCGGTCGAACTGGCCAAGTAGGTATATATTTGACAGAGTATATAAACTTAAACGATTATATATTCTCGGCATTGGGTTCTTCCTTCCCACGGCTTGTCTTTCCACAAAGGCAGCCTCTAATGCTTCCCATCCGTACCGATCTTTACTGTACATTGCCATTTTGATCCTGCTACTTTCTTCAGGACGTCTTCTCATCACTTTATTGGTCTACTTTTACTTCTTTTGCTTTCCCTGGGGTACCCAATGGGGTTATTGAATTATTATTCAAGTCAATCATAACTGTATAGAGTACAGTCACTCACAGGTATAAAGTATCCTATGGTATATGTTATGATAAATATATGCACAAACTGTACTCTGCGGTATTTAACTTGAACTGTCGAAATCCAAAGCAACGAGGTTGAAATCGCAGTATGTCACAAAAGATAGGTTAGTCCAGTGTCTTTGCTAATTATATAAAGCATATTACATGTATTTACCCCAGTAACGAGTGTATTCTGTGTCAACTGTAATTGAATTTCCAGTAAAGCATGATATGACAGATCTTAAGACAAAGTGTTTTGTAACTATATACATTATTAATATGCTCGTTAACAGCTTTGTATTGCGGAAAGGCAGCAATAAGTATTTCTATGGATAAACCTTTCGTATTATGAATCTTTGATGGTTATCAATTTACTTTAACGACTTTCTAAGACCTCAAAGTATGTACGTATGCACAAGCGAATATATTACTAAAACGGCTATATAATAACTCATATGAACTGAATTCGTTTTTTTTAATAGCGAGATATCAGTATCATAATTTGAGAAGTTTTTCACATAACAGGGGCATTACAAAGGATCTTTGGTATTTTTGCATTAGTTAAAATTAGAGAGAGAAAATACACTTTATTGTACACCACAAACAATACATGAAATAGGTACACTAATCTAATCATAGGGTACAAAATGGGGGGCCTTATCGCTATGTAGCGATTTCTGCCAGGCAACCTTAGGGTTAGAGAAATTTTGTTACGAAAATAGAGGTGTCTAAAAGGTGTAATACATAGCTACATGCACAAACATACATGAATACATAAACAGTTAGAAACAAATATACATATTTATCTTGTTGAAATTTTCAATCGTTGATAAAATACTTTTTTATTAAACTAGTAATGGGTGACATTGATGTTTTCTCGACAGAAACTTTCGTGGTCAATCTACATTTTCAAGATATATAGTACAATACATATATAGTCGACGCATCATTTTTAAAATAAAAAAAAACATGAAAATAGTATTTATAAAATATAGTGTAAATGTTTCTTTCTATGTAATGAGTTTAAGAAGTTCGTGATAAGTGACGTTAGATTGGGCTTTAATTTTTAAAATAAATTGTTATATAGACATACATTAAATCACGGCTATTATAAGAATGTAATAAACACTTCACGGTGTTTGTATGTCAACACCTGACACCACGCTATAAATTAAACTTAAACCACTAATCCCGTAGCAAGGAAAGACAGCACGTAACCCGGTTAGGTGTTCTTAGTATTACACCGATTGTAAATACACTATCTATGTATCTATCTATAAGTGTACTAACTGTACTTACTGTATATGGTACAGTAAGTACATTTTGCATATTTATTACAGACGTGTATTACGAGGATTTGTAATTCCCATTACTTACTTATTTTCTACTTCTTCAATATTTTTCATTTTTTTTATCTTTAATATATTTTACAAGATTTTTTTTATTGTATCAAAAAGTTTATACTTATTTATAGAGTTTTGCTTCTACAAGCTTTCATAAGCCGGCACCAAGTATTATTTTATAAATCGTTTGTTAAGACACTACTGGTTTACTAAAATTTGTATTCCTTGTTCCCGGTCTCTCCGAGTTCTATAATAATAATAATAAAAAACAAGTCTAAATTTTAACAACTCTTTTTGAAATCTTTTTCATAAATATAAAAGTTAACAAATATTTGTCCATTGCAGTCCTGAAACATTCGTCTAATTGAAATACAATTGGTACAACCATGTTGATATTTCACCGAAGGTATATAACCCAGCATTATAAAAGACAGTTAGTGCAATTTATTTTTATAATTTTGCATTGTAAATGGTGCCAGGCATATCAAATTTGATTTTATATATCACCATCTAATGTATTAAAATCATAATTATCTCCCAGTTGAAGGCACACGAGAAATGGCAGAACATATCTTACACAACCAAGTGGCAACCCGCAAGATGTTGATTTAACAATACTTTAGGATGATGGCACCAAAGTCAATCAATTTATTAACAAAATATATATCTGGTGTTACAAAATTTTAAATCTAGTCGATAATATCTTCTGGCTCGACGTAGTTTTTTAAAATACGCGAGGTTATGATCGAGTCACGTGAGTTGTCCTTATAAAGTAGCAATATCTATAAATTCTAATAATATAAAAACATCGCAAACCATAGCATCAGAATAGCCCGTACATCGCATTGGACCCGTTGATATCGCATTGGACGCTGTTTGCAAAATCAATTTACGTCGCAAGGTGGTTGTAAATTCACTTTACAGTTTATTACATGATTAGAATCTTATCCGGTATACGAGTATAACTTTTAATTCATTAATATTCTTTATCCAACACCAGTAAAGCATATTATGCCTATATGTTCTGTCCGTCATAGCATTGCATCCAATTGTTGCGTCGAATTGCGGTGGATCAAATTTTAATGTTTGAGTTTATTGCGAACATACAGACTTACAGACACACACATCTATATACATGCAAACTGACGCTCGCAGATATGACTATACTCGTGAATATTACATATACATACTAACTGGATAGAACTCTTATATTTTATATTACATATGTTGTATCATCACTTATTATAGTACTCTTATTGTAATTGAATATATAGTCTAAATTCTAAATTGTATAATTATATAATCTTTCGTCAGAAGGGAAGAGTAGCCAGTCCTCCTTAACACGGGCTATATATTGGATATAATAACCTAGCTAGGATGGCGGCCTGCTGAATCCCAACTACTATTTAAGCAAAAACAAATAAAATATATAGGCTATGTGTATATTTCTATTTCATGTGCATAAAGAAGTATTGTGGCTGTAGTTTTGTTTTAAGTTTTGAAGTTGTCAACTAGCTATAAGATGTTCGATATATTTAATAATTATCGTGAGTTTTTGACTGTCAAACCCAAAAAGTTCTGTTTAGCTGTATGATCGTCTACATTTATTTATTACAACTGAAATTTAATAACATAAAACATACTTGTTATTAAATTTGAAAAAAATGTATTTAACCCGGTGGACTATTTTTAAGAGTAAAAATTTGGAAACTTAGTTCGAATCTTAGTTTTAATTGTAAGAAAATTTATCCCTGCATATTGCCCATACTGTTTAAATTTTCTGACTATTGTATACTCTTAATCTAACATTGTACCAACCAACCATCGTATGTAAACGTTTAATCTCAATTTGGAGTGTCAAACTTGCCTGATAAGAGCAAAGCGACATTTCGCCATAATAAAATATAGGTTGGTTTAATATGGGTGAGTCTATTTGAACACTTGTACGTGAAGTAGGGCGAAAGGACGTCACATTACATTTCCTATAGCCGACATATATATATACGATATGTAGGCTTTATATCTACGTGGCTTCTGACAGCCGGCTACTGAATGATAGGTCGATAATATGATACATCATTTATTAATAGCTGGTAAAATTAGTTCTATTAAATTCTTTGCGGTGATTGGTTGTAATGTAAAATTAATCCCTGTTTTAAACCCTGACGAAACAATATAAAAAAACATTTATAAATATAATATGATATATATTGACTTCATCTCAAGTAAATTATACTACCACATCGTTTTCTAGAACTGAAACTAATTGTTGTTAAGTTTGAGGGGTCGATAACATTTGCGGCAACAACCAATTTGCCATTACGTATCGTCGTTTCATTACGAACAAGGAAATTAAAGAACAAAATTATGGATATACAAAAACTGTTAAAGAGAAATTTCAAGGCCGAATAGGCGTAGACGACAGTACTATATACTGTATGGTCGATAAAGTCAGAGACAAGCGTCTACCGCAAACGGCGCCGGCCACCGCTGCGATTGTTGTTGTTTCATTTCTTTATTCGCTGTCTATAGCCTAGAGGGAACATTTGTTTTGGTCGATAGAGTAAAGTACCGTCTACACGGAACTTTTAGAATTGCTATTTCCCCGTCGCGAAACCAACCTTTGAGCAGGGGCAGCTGCACCATCGAGTTCTCCTTATCGGCGTTGGGAACCGGTGGTCGTTCGGGTGAAATGGCGACGGCGGCTACGGAGTTGACAGGAGGCGGTGGTGAACGCGCGTCCGGCGGAGAGGACGCCTTCTGGTGCGTCCCCTGAGCCTCCATGCCGAACAGCGCGAACCGAAATGCGCGTGCTACGTCGGAAACACTCTCAGATCGCTTGGTGCCCTGATTGGCGACGAGGTCTAGTCCTGAGTGAAACGAAGGCGACTTGGGTATACCGAGTGGCGAGACAGCGCGGCGCGGCTTAGTCTCAGCGGCGGCGAACATAGCGCGTAAGGGCGCGCGCGCGGCCGGCCCGGCGTGGACCATCGCAGGCGGCGGCGGCCGGCAGCGGCATCCGAGCGGGAGCCGGCAGCGCCGGGACCGGAGCGAGCTGCGGGGGCGGTCGGACTGCCACGCGCTGCGACTCATAACCGCGCCGCCGCGCCCGCTGCGCGCGCACTCTGCTCACCGCGGCCCCCCGAACCTCAAGTACTTTCTATGCAACCTCCATGTTACGCTTTTATGACGCTCGCAATATGTACAATCAGCTGTTTCATGTAACGTTAAGATGTATTATCAAAAACACGTCGAACATTATATCGCTTCAATACGGTTCGACTAACTGAAAATCGACAATAATTATATCCTATGAAACAAGTCCGAACTCTGAGAATTTATGATTTTAAGCATGTCTAAGTATCACAACGTTCATCCCATTAAAACGTTCTCCCTTAAAAGTAGATTCCCAGCTTCTAATTTTAATACATTGTGCATTTAATATTTTCTTAACAAAATATCAGTTTTCCATCAATTTAAACATTGAAACCAGCGACAGTCAATTCGCAATTGTGATTTTCATAGAAATATTTTTAAAAAACTTGGGATAAACTTCTTTGACAGAGGTTATAGAAAACAGGTACATATTTATAAATGGTCTTAGTATATTTATTTACTAATTAACGGATAGTCGAGTAGCAAATAACTAGGAGTCGAATTGGCGATCACATTGTTTGTGCAGTGCACAGCCTAAACAATAAAAGATTAATAGAAATCCTAGTTTTCATACAGTATAATCTGTTGTACCTGTAGTATTGTATCTAGAGGTAAAAGATTTGAATGACTTCGGTGTTTAGTACTATTTAATTATGCCTCTCTTATGTTTACTTAGAAATAAAAATAAAAACTGGTACACAAATGATACCTTATCCGGTAAAAGAGGTCTCTTCCAGAAAACTTAAATGTGAAAGAATGTAATAGACAGGTGGTGAAGGTGCGGTATCTACTAACTATATAATAGTGTGTGATACACACACATACATACGTACAAAATACACAGATACATGTGAATATAAATGTGTATTAAGAATATTTGGAAATAGATGAAATACAAAATAATACTAAAAATATTGTATTTAGCATAGATAATAATAGATACTCTTTAAGTCTGCTTTTGAATAGGTTTTGTCCAGGGTCATTCTCAAATATAATCGGCCAGTAAACTCCACTCTCGTTACAACAACAATGTAAGATTTGTCGCAAGATGCCTTGTTATAGAGAGACCATTAAGTATCTACTATCCTAGTATTGTATAGTGTAAATTTTATAATTATCTTCCGTTTATAATTTTCAAAAGCATTTACTATCTGATTTCTAAAATATCACATGTTTGTAGCCCACAGAATGGAGTTTCCCATTTTCCCGCAGAGATTAACAGTTTTAGTAAAATTATGTTATTTAGTACAATACTCAGCCACGATTCCTGTGAATTTTAAACATGCTTAAAATCATTTCGTTTTCGTGATAATCTTAATAAAAATAAGGGCAAACGAACGAAATCTTTAAAGAAGTTATGGGATCCTTTGGAGTATTATGGATCCTTTAACATCGCATCACATGACTTTTAAATGTTTAATATTCTGTTTTTCATCGTTCATACTGGTTCATCTAATTAAAACAGAATCAAAACGGTTATTTATATAACTATCAAGCTCTTTTAAATCAGACTTTTGACAAGGTACAAACTACAAAATTGCAATGCGTTACACTCTAATGATACTGGCACGTAATGTTGTATAATAAATATCATAGACGACTTTTTAAGCTATTTTGAATGTATTATTCTTTTCATTTTCGGATTAAAATAATAGTCGTGTATCACAACGGATTATTTCCGAGAAACGCTGAGGTTCAGTTTTGTTTGGGGGTGAATTACGGAACAGAGGGGAACTTTTCCAACAACAGCCTCACTCGTTGCCCCTTTGATAAAACCGTCGATCGTCTATAGGCTTGAAATGTTGTGACTCATACATAAGGGGGTCTACGGAAATTTGCCGGTACGGTAAAGCCCTTGTACACCGAGATAGTTAAAAAAGGTAAACTCATGAAATAAACCTTTAACAACAATAGCTCAGATATGGGTCATTTAATATTTTTCTGGAATAAGGATACTAATCGTATAATGCGGATTTCAACCAACCGCCTACAATGAAATTGCTTGTGTTTTTTATTGCTGACAGGTTAGCGTTAGAGGAACTTATTTGTTTCACAGATTTTTTTCTTTTACGCATTTTATGTTGTAAATAAGTGTGAAGTGACAAATACAAAAGTACGATATAAATATAGTATCTGATACGATATAAAAACTCTCTTATCAGTAGGTTTTCCTATTGACTCCCATTGATGTTATGGAGGTTTGGAAAGGGAATAACAAAATGAAGTATAACTAATATTCTTTTTTCCTTAAGCTTATGATGATAACAATATAATTCTAAAACATCCTTAAATCATGTCATAAGAATGAGTTATGTGTTTTGCTTACATTCCGGGAAAATATTCAGTGTACAAGCAACATTATTGTGTTCGTGTTGCGGGCAGGAGCCCCCCAGCCCCCCCCTCCCCCCCTAAAATAATTTTCATACAGTTAACCCTTACATAGAATATTGATATGCTGATGATGATGTAATGGCATTTAAATTGTTCACAGTGTGTAGAACAATTATTTTACAAATGTAATAATAAAATGATATGTTACATCTATGAACGACTAAGCCCCCGCCAACGGAGCGAGATTTCCTACTATTACAGTCTACGTTCTCTCTAGATACATCTTGATTAAAAAAAATTATCCTTAAGTAAATACTTTTTTATTCGCCTGCCTGCCAACCCGTAATGGAGCAGCGTGGTGGGTCTCTTCTATGAGTAAGTAGATCTGTACCCAGCAGTGGGAGTTTAATAGGCTGCTAAGTACCAACTACCCAACTTTGGGCAAATATTGATAAATTCGTTAAAGGTAACCCACTTTCAATTTTTAAAATGTCCCGACTAGAGGCTGGCACCCAGAACTTCCTAATCTATAGCCGAAAAAGCTTAACCTTACACGGCATATTAATATGATATTAGAATTAATTAATTTATTTATTTAGAAACACACAATAAAGGGATACGTATCTTAATTCTTAAATATCTACGCATAGGGTATCCGACCTTCAACCATACAATATATTGAATTAAATCGTTAAAGAATCGTAAATTTAAAAATTCGGCCACTGTCCGTCAATAGCTCAAATATACGTTGATATAATTCAAGGTAGAGGTATAATACAAGGAAACTAATAATAATTTATAGAAACTGACATCGTGGTTTGCACACTACCTGAGTGCTTTTTTTCAGCTACTTGACATAGTGCTTCATGTTTGAACTACTTTTTCTGTGACTTACTATGGATAAACCCGAAGGCAAGGAACGACTTTAAAAAGTATGTAGGTCGTAGAAAATTGAAAGAGAGAAAATAAACTCTGTGAACCTTTTCAAATCTGTATGAAAGAGTGAAAATTAATGTTACTTAAAATAATAATGTCACAAAAGTGGACTTATTTAATATATTCTATTACTACGAAATCTATCCATAACAGTTTAAAACAAATTGAAATTATTTATGATTTTAAAGGGTGACATGTTTTATGACTATTTCAAAATTAAGAATAAACACTTTTGCATATATTATACCAATAATCTTAGCCCTTATTATTTTTAAATATATACTTATATATATTTCATTGTTATATATTTCAGTGTCCTTATATAAAGAACACTGAAACATATTCTCGATTTGACAAAATTGTGGGCATGACGTACGAGTATATTACCGTTATTGGCAATATTATTTCGAATAATATTCAAATCGAAATTAATGATAATACGTAGTGTACCTTTTTAAAAGCATATAAGTCAAATTATTTATTGTCAAAAACGCACGTGAAGAATGTATAATTTAATTAATCTTTTAAATCTGTAACTAGTATCGACCTATTAATTTGTAAATTTGTTTATATCATATATACTAATAATAGTAATACACAAAAATTTATTATCTTTGAAACCATGCAACCGATGTGTAGTTTGTAATAAAGTAAAGGTTGAAACATTAAATTCACTCAGTTCATTACGATATTTGAAACTATTGGCGATTGATTGAAATTTAGCAAATCGAAATATCTCAAAATATTGTTTATCTACTAGAATTAAAAATACACCCAATTTTTAATTGCAATAGGAAGTTGCGTGAGTCAATTAGTATCTTTATAATATCTTTTCGAGCCTTTTAACGGTATAACCGGGCATATTTTATGACTTGTACGACGACATCAAACAAAGGATAAGTTTGCGGCCCCAATTAAGATAAGGAGACGTAACAAGGCTGCTGTCCACGATTAACAATAGTGCGTATATGATATAAGTTTGTTAGAATTTCATATCATAGTTTTATTATAAACTAGTTAAATCTGCCCAAGTGTCCATGTAATCCATTGTGATACTACTGCACGCATGATATTTTCTTCCTCATGACATCGGGATACAAAGTAGTGAAAATTTAATAAGGAAAGCATTAAGATTTTCTGACACAGGTTTTGAGACTGACATAGTCTATATCCGAATATTTCGACGGTCATTGCGTATAAAAGTCAAATAATAAATCCTAATTTTGTAATTCAGTGTTTCAAAAATATATTATTTATTTCAGTACTAAATCTTTTACTAATGATATAGCTTTTTAAGCATTGTTTAAATACTGATAATAATTTATAGGCATATATGTATTATAAATATTGTTATTGAACTACTGTATTATTAACTTCGCCCTGATTCATTTCTGTTGAAAACACATGCCACGCACACGCGAAGTTTTTTTTAAAACACAAATTTAATGCGTTTTTGTTTAGTTTTAAATTCAACGTTTTCATGTAGTATATTTAATGGCGAACAAAATTGGTTAACACTCGAGCAACGAATTACTTACGTCACAACCAGACATGGGTATTCGATTCAGCAGCCGAACCGAATCATTGCATATTTAGTGTCAAAACCATATTTTAAAACTTATTACATCAAAAATGGTAATTCAATACGTATTGTTATATTCTTTTGTTCGCACAATGTAACTTACATCTTCATGTAATGGATATGAAATTATCTTTCTTATCTTAATTTCGAAAAAGCCTGATTGGGCAATTATGATTCCGGTACTTATCGAAACTATTTCTACGCCATCTTTTACGAACTTTATTAAACACATTACATTGAAAGAAATACCTAAAGATTTTATGTGAGCATACAATAGTTGACTCTATATAATTTTTCGCAAAATAAATTTAATGAATGCATTAATAACTGAGAAAACACTCTAAACATCTCGGGACATTTACGAGATGCTTTTGCGTTGCCATATATTTTTCCGGGGCGTCCTGTTAGAAAAATATATTATAATATACTTTTGATTTTCTCGTATTAATGTAAAAAAATTACAGTTAAATCCAAAGCATCCTGTAGGAACTTCTTAAAGCTTACATTGAAAGGAAAAGAAACCTTTGAACCTTTTATCTGAGCCCTCAATTGATAGCACTATACCATTGTTTGCAAGATAAAATTTAATAACTATTCTAGAAGACTACTAACATCAAGTGTCTTCCACTACAAGTGTCGAAATATTTATATAAAACTTACGTGGACGAATAACAAATGTGTTTCATTAAATATGGAATGAATTTTAACATAAACTAATAAGAGGCGCGGAACAGCTAGTATTACATACAATATGTAGGGAGTGTGAACTAATAGTATTGAAAAAAAAACGCATTACGATAAAGACATTATGCAGAGCTGCTAAACAACAACTAAGGTCAAACCACAATTAGGATAAGGGGCATAATTAGCCTCTCGGTGAAATTAGCTTTGTTAGATGATTCAATTTGTAGGACAGTTACGTGTATTTGTTATTATTATTATGGTCGGGATAAAATATTTTGCTTATATTTATCTACGGAAAGTTAATATAGTTAGTTATATACTATATAATTAATAATATAAAAAATATGTAATAGATTACTCAATTATTTTATCTCATTAAGACAAAGAAGTAATATTAGACAAAATTAGAGTCAAATAGTTTATTTAAGAATAAAAAGATGCGTTACAAATTACTATCGCCATCTAGCACTATCTTTCTAAACTCGTTAAATAAAAAGGAACTTTTAAACCTTTACGTGATCTTGCAATGTGTTATATTAATTTAGTTATAGACAGCGAGGTAGTTTTTTTGTAAATACGATTAGCGAGTCATGTAATTACTGTGTACATTAAGTATTCTCTAGAAGGATCTTCGGTCATTAATTATATAATAAAATTGAATTAATGATGAAAAAACGGTATTAGCGTCATATGCCATCTACAAGTTTAAATACGTAGTGGGTGGATGAATAAATTAAATACTTTTTATCAAGGATTGAAAATTCGGAATCCAACAAATGATGGATAGATTAGGCAGTTACTCTTAGAATCTGACGATATACACATCATATGTGAGGTGAAAATAAACAAAATTTAATCCAGTTTTCGTAAAGTAACCAAAAGAGACACCCGAGACTTGTCGAGTTTTGACGTAAAAGCTCTTTAAGATTAATGATGGTAAAGGACTTAGATTGGACGGAACGTAAAATTTATTGCCCAGTAAATAAACTATATTGGCAGGCATATTATGTCAGAATTTGAGACAAATTACTTCGATGTTAGTAGATTTCACTTACAGGAGTACGTAGCAAGCAACATTTTCAGCAAATCATTGTCACTTATCGAAGTACTAACAGAAAAAATATATCGGGTATAAACTATTCAAATCTATAGACAACATTTTAATACAGATTAATAATTCAATTCTGTAAAAGCACATCTTTGCTTTCAATCAAAAATCATACAATTTGATTGTTTAAATATTAGGGCACAGCAGAACCCAGAGTAGTCTTTATTTTCTTGTAATAAAAAGCCATACAAATCGACAAAAATGACGCCGTCGCACTGCAAAATGTTTATTGAAACGTTTTATTTCATTTTCAAAGGATTGTCTTGCAAAATTAGCATTATAAATTGTGTCAATATTTTTCTGAAGAAACGATATGTCTTTGTATGATGAGGAAAATATTAATAAATGCATTACAGCGACATGCTTTAACTATGTAATTCTACTTCCTTAATTGTATCTTCAAGCTATAACTTATAATATTCTCAATTACATTTAGTTGAATACTAAAAAAAATACAATCTAACCCATATTGAAAGAGAACGCCGTGCTCTGGCTGTAAGATCCAACACGATTGCACGCCGTTTTGGAAAATGTACCGACAGTGTCAAAATAACATTATTTCGGGCGTATTGTCTAAGCTTTTACACTTGTCAGCTTTGGACAAACTTTTCTAAACGTGCAGTTAATAACATCATGGTGCAATATAATAATGCGTATCGTATTCTTATGAGATTAGTCATGTAGTGCATCTGCCATGTTTGCTAATGCCAGAATACCAGATTTTTATGCAATCATAAGATCGCGCATTGCTAGATTCTGGAACGGAATACGAACGTCCGACAACATCATTGTTAAGACGTTGCCAGAAAATTTCGACTGCTTAATGTTTAAGTTTACACACAGTCCAAATAAAAAGATTTAGTTTCCAATTATTAATTTGGAATTATCTTACTTTATTTTATTAGTTTTATTAATATTTTAGTTATTTAAATTTCTTGTAATTAGTTTATTTCATTTAACTGTGACTGTATCGTGTGTGACTATACTGAGTATTTACCTGAGAAATAAAGATTATTATTATTATGTGTAACCTATATGTATATCTATTTTACGATGTGATGGAAACTTTTATCTTCGAAACTAATGAAGTTACGTCTTATAAAACTCAAACTGGTTAATAGAGAAAGTTGTGTTCTTCCACCTAGCGTAAATAAATTTAAATAGTTATAATTATGTAATGTAACCTTAGCGTAGCCTGTTAGCTTTGCTCAGATTTTTAATAAATATAGACTTTAATTTTTATTATTATCAGTAAGTAAGGTTTCAAACTACCGATAAGCCCTCATTCGTTTAATAAATGCTCAACGAACCCTTTTGTCCACAAAGAAAATGATTCTCGCGAAAAGACAAACCATTTTTTTGTTTACGTTGTTATTTATTTATATCAACAAAACGTGGAATTATAAAATTGTTGCTTTGGCCTAGAAGACCTAACGATATGGGTCCACAATCGGTCCGGTTAATTAAGATGTGCACTAAAATTAACATTCAAAAATGAGTGTATTCACTAATAAACATCAAAAATGCCAATTTGCATGTAACAACAGTAACCCCCAACATATGTTTTATATTTATATATACGTGTTTTATTATTACTTTAGGAAAATGACCCTCGTGTAAGTTTAGTTTAACAAAAAGAAATTATAGTGTTCAAATAGTTATAATTATTTTATTTTAAAGAACAGTTTTTCTTGTTCTGATGAATAATTTGGGATCTGCGGGTTACTAGGCGGTGTTGAATTGAAAATTCTTCCACTATTAACCTCTATGAACCTCATTTAGACATAGGTGGCTTTTACAGTAGTTAGTACAGACTAAGGTAGTTGATGTATTTTTGTTAATATTGGAACAGAAGTTAGAGTTACTTTAACTAACTAAATCTATAAATAAATCTAAAAATTACAATTTTCCCAAAGATGTATCCGCGGCTCAGTGTGCTAGCTCACGATCATCTTTTAATTCCAGGAAGTAGTATCATAAAACAATTAAAAACTAATTTGAAAATTTACAACAATGCTTTTATCTTAATGAACGGGCGAAAAATCAACCAACATCAGGAACTTTATCAACCAATCCATCTAATCAGGCGACAAGATATATTAACCATAAAGTCACCAAAGCTGCACCCAGACGGTTTGCGTTAGCAGTACACATTTTGGTACGATTTTCTTATATTAGCAAGCTGTTTCCATAACATTGATCTATTTTTCATAGTCACGATTGTAATTCTTTGTACTCCACTGATTATTTTAAGTTTATGTGGACTAAAAGTGAGACGTTATAATTTTGTTTCATTTTTTATTTTAATTTTATATGGCAATGTTTCAAAGATAATTTTCTTGTTACCTTTTGCGCTCAAGATATATATTTTTAAAAATAATCTTTTAATAGCTATATGATTAAAAAAATGCGATGACCTAGGTTGTTTAGTGGGTTGAAAAATGTAATCATATATAAATCCCTCTAGGCAAGACACTCTACATCACTAATCGTATAAAAGAAAAATTGTACAGCGCCATATTTAATATATAAAATTCTCGTGTCATGGTGTTAGAAGTTGAACTCTTCCGAAACGGCTTGACCGATTTTCGTGAATCTTAGCGTGCATATCGGCTAGGGCGGAGAATCGTACATCTATTTTACATCCCCCTAAATGTTAAGGGTGATCCATAACAAAAAAAAATTTTCTATGACAAATTTTTTTGCTTATTTTTTGTATGGTGTGGAATAAAAAAAAATACATATGATCCTTAATTTTCACCCTTCTACGTTCAACCCCTATGTTTTAATAACGATAATAGTTCTTATATGGCAAAACAACGTTTCTTGGGTGAGCTAGTATTATTATATTAATATATCACACCAAAAACTCACATAAACTTTTCTGCATAATGAGCTGAAGAAGTTCGTACCAGACATTTGTAATAAGTAGGATATGCCTTTAATAGCTTTTTTTATATTATTAAATTTAAAATAGAACGGATACTTGGCCTTGGATTGTCTTCTGATGAAAAGTAATATATTTCCATGAGACAAAATCAATTCTAGTATTTCAACATATTTCTAGTTTATTTTTATATATGAAAAGCCAAGTACAAATCGAATATTTTAAAATTATGTATTATTTAATTAACCTTGAAAGAACCTCATTTTATTAATATTTACATCGCCGTGTAACTTGATTTTTTACACGACGAGGACAAATTTCGCGCCGAACGAAGTGGCGTGCGTATGGCTTTGTCTAACTCTGTGAGTAACCCTATCTCCTCTGCCATTCAGCGTTACTGTAGAAGGTACTCTAAGTTTTCGCGACTTTTCCCCTACGTTTAGAAAATAGTATTTTATTTGTAATTAGAATCAATATTATACACGATCTTTCCCTTGCTTATAGAAGACTATTATATTTTGTTAAAATTAGAATCTATATATATAAATATTAGTATAATCGTATACGGAATGTCTTGTTGACTATAGCATGTATATATTTGTTTGTATTGTTTTTCCTAGAAAAAAATTGTTTGTGCAATTAATGTAAAAGCTGTGATTGATACTTAATAACAAATAAAGAGCTAACTAGCGTCGTTGTCTTGTCACAATAGTGTACGTGTGTCAGTCGTAAACACGACATAATAGAAAGCCAATTGGGCGTAATAATTCCTGCTGAACAACAATTCGATCGTGCCGTATAACCTCGTCTGGTGACAAGTAGACGGCGGGGCGTTGGGTGAAGAATTTGGTGGTATTTTCATTGATCCTGATTCGGCAATCTTCGCGAGTGTGTGCTGTCGAAGAGGCTCACACTAAGATTTTATCTTACTATGAGTTTCTATGTATCAACTAAACGCGTTGAGATAATTAGGTTCTGGGAGCTCAAATTTGACTGACGTAGCTGTCAATTAGTTTGAAATCTTCGATATTATTTAAGTAATTACTACTGAATATTGACACAACATAGGCGTGAGGGTCCATTTACAGACACGAGGATCCATGTTAAGGGCTACGGACTCAAATCCTGCACAGGCATCACTAACTTTTCTTTGTAAAAATTATTAGCCTGCGAAACATGCATATCAATGGAGTCACTCTGGGTTTTATGTAGCCCATCAGCCCGCACTGGGGCTGCAAGGTAGGTCTATATTTTAAAAATCCTCTCTTAAATGAGCGAGATATTCTGTCCAGCAGAGCCACGTTAATAGGCTGCTATTTCCTTTTATTTTATTTACAAAATCATTATATGTCAAAAAATTAAAGTTTAATTCTTTTATTTTCCGTTTGAAATTAAACAGTTAACGAGAAAAGAGCCCTTTGACGTGCGCTTGTCCCGGTTTTTTGTACTATCATCACATCCCTTGCTTTGAATATAGTTTCGCTTTTGTGACAGAATGCGATGTTGAAAAGAACATCTGCGTAATTAACATAGCTGTTCACGTCAGCAATACCAGGTTGTTCCTTAGCTTACATTAAGTTAAATACTGTGCAACCATGATATAACTAAACTGATTTAGAAAATATTCGCTATATCGTATTAGGTATAGGTATTTGTTATTTACAGATTATAAGATGGACTACGATTCGTTTCATCATATAAAAAAAAATGTTTGTCCCTATCGCACTACAATAACTGTCTTTACAAGAACTTCATGTATCTAAACCTGTCGAGTCATGAATTGTGGCATGAAATGGTAGAATATTCAGTCAGTAATATTCAGAAAGGTAAATTCAGTCGGAATAACTGATAGTAAGCTTAACGTTAAGTATCCTACGCTACGTAAAGCTTATTTATTGAAATAAATACTTAAATCGAGGGCAGTAACAGCTTACAATTTTTATTTAAATACGACTTGTTTAATCTGAAATGTTTACAATAATTTTACCAAATTTATATATTTCATATATTATAAAAGGAAAAAGTGTACAGTTTAACACTGAAGTAAAATAATTTCGGAATTTTAGCATGTCTTTAAGGCATTAGCTATCGACGATTGGCCTTAGATTGGCCTCGTCCTTATTTCATTCAGATAAAAAGTATGCCGTGCAAAACCATCTTTGCAGAAGTTTATATTTACAAACACATAAAAAAAGCCTAATATTACCTTTCAAGTAATGGATATTGTAGTTTGTATTATACAAATTAACACCAACTGATATTAACAAATGGAAATATTTAGTATTATTTTCTTCAGGTTAAACTTTATGACGAATATTACAAGAAAATTCGTAACTTTTAAAAAATACATAAAAGTATAATACACAAATGGACTTTTCTAAAAATAACGAATTTTATACGAAACTCTCTGTAAAATGATCAGCAATTTGCAGATCGTAAAAAGTAGTTATATCATAACAATGTTAGCAAGGATCCCAAAATTAGAGCTGCTAGCCAAGTACTGGAAAGGGTGCAAAAGTATAAATATCTAGGCACTTGGCTGACTAAAGAATGATAGTGAAACTGAAATAAAAACCCGAATAACAGTGGCCCATAGTGCTTTTCAAAGCATGAAAAAAGTACTTACGAACTATAACCTTAAAATGACATTACTCAAACGCCTTCTTTATTGTTATACATGGCCTATACTTCTTTACGGATTAGTCTTGAACCACCTCTTAGAGGATCTGATAAAACGTTTAGAAGCATTTCAGATGAGGGCCTATCGACGCGTGCTCAAGATCAGCTGGACGCATAAAGTTACCAACGAAGAGGTCTTTCGACAAATGGAATGTAAGCGGGAACTTTGGAAGACCGTCAAAAAGAAGAATGTTGCGTATCGGGGGCATGTTCTGAGTCGTGACAGACTCGGACTTTTACCAGTAATAACGATGGGCAACGGGGCTGGCAAGAGGCGTATTAGCCGTAAGAGGAAGTCCTGAGTGCGCAACATCAGGGAGTGGACCGAGATCGCGAGTACCGCTCAACTGTTTAGCTTCGCGAAGGATAAAGTTAAATATGGACAGCTGACTGCCAACCTTCGCTAATCGGAGAGGCACATCAAGAACGTGACCGTACATATTGAATATTACGAATATTTTTACCCGCCTTAAAGTAAACTATTACATGGTTTATTGAAATTAATATGCTTACCTTTAATTGGTGGCAGTTTGACCAGCTCTTGATTGTGGTGGTGCACGCTAAAGCGGCTTGAGCCGTGTCTTCTTGGTTGGCCATTCCATCCGGGGGGTCTAGGTCCATCCACGGATTTGGGTACAATGGCCGCAGGTGGTGGCGGTCTAGTGCCCAAAGATGGCCTTTCTGGTCGACTCTGCAATAATAAGGAATGATTACTTTTATAAGATGATTTGCGTAACTTCGTATTGCGAAAAAATTGAGAGTAGGGGTAAAAGAATGAAAAATACTTTGGGACCTTTTCTCAAATTTACCAAATATAAGATACACAAATACAACTAATAATCATCGGTCAAGCCGTTTGGGAGAAGTTCGATAACAAATACTGACAGGATATATACATGTTGATTTGATGATACATGTAATTTAGAGAAAAAAAAATGTATTGAATTAAGCGAGGTAGCGCACACGCACACACACATTCATAGACAGACTCACACCTACGCGCAATCTCTCTGGCGCTTATTAGTCCAATAAAGAAATGTAAAATCCTTATTTGGCCTTAAGTTAATTTAATTTGATTATATGTTAGTTTTAAGAGGGCTGTGAATTTTGTAAAATAAATAAATTTACAAAAATATAGTCTGCAGCGGTTAGTATTTAAGTAAATATTAAGTTACAATATTCTTCTTTATGATAGGCTTGCCTTTATATAAAACAAAATATATGTTTCCACATATGTACATTATGGGAATATGAAACATTCAACGTCTAATGAAAAATGTATTTTTAGAGACATTGTTATATTGTCATTTAATACGCTACAGGGGGTGGAGCCTGGCATGCCATAACGTTAGAAACTATCGAACTTAGGTATGCAAAAGGCTTTTCATCACAATTTTCTTATTTAATTTATCTTCAAATTTAAACTAAGCCTATAGGTTTAAGATGTAATGTTAATGTAAAATAAATGGAAAGTATGTAGCAATGAATACTTAATGCCAACATTTATTTAAATAGCATACTCTCAACTTGGTACCTATTATTCGGTTATCATTTTTGTAGTGTTTATAATTTATATTATAAATCCTACCAGACCAGTCTTAATACAGTTAGAATATTTTAAGTTTTCCTTAGCGGAAAAATAATCCTACATTATTAAATGAGTAGCGCTCATTCTTTACGTTGTCGAAACAAAAACAATTTTACATAAGACATCCGGGATATTTTAACGCTGCTATTAAAATAAAAAAGACAGAATAACAAGGAAATTCGTTATGTTAGTATTATCTTGATCTGATCGATATTAAAATTGAAGTTCGGAATACAATTAGCGATAAAATTAAAATGCACAAGATAAGAAATAAAAAAAATGTTGACCGGCTCTATAACTTTATCTTGCAAGTATCGAAAATCGACGTTTTTTCAATTATTACATAACATTAAGGAGCAGCTTTCCACTATTGGGTACAGGCCTCCTTTCTCTTAGGAAAGGAGGCTCGCGGAGCATAGACATAACATGCTGCTTCACTGTGGATTGGCAGACCACACATGTCTCGGCATTGCTTCGGGGCATATATGGGCAGTGCAAAATTCGCTCAGGCAGTGGTGCAGGTACTCGCTTAGCTAGAATAGGTCCCGGGTTTGATCCCCTGTACGGCCAATACAGGAAATTGCATTTTCTAGTATGGATCGCTGGGAGATTGCGACCTTGGCTAGTTACCACCTTATCAGCAAAGTAGAACCAAGCAAGAGCAAGTGTTCCGATAGGATGCTAAGTAGAAATACTTCTTACCATTTAGTGTAATCACAGTCATGCGCTGGTCTGTTAGTAATAAAAAAAAGGTTGCCCACGATGTTTCCTTTTACTGAAAAAGCACAATGGGGAACTTTAACCTACAATTGGGCACATAAATTTTACAAAGACTCGAATCTGCACGCCTTAACAAAAATTGCAGCTTTTATTGTACCCATTGTTTACCAAAAAGTTTTTTGCGCTTTCGTAGATTTAGAAAAGGCCTATGATCGAGTGGTGAGGAATGAGCTGTGGTCAAGGAAGGATGTTGTCTCTGCCTACCACTATGGGAATAGGGCGTGATGCTATGTATGTATGTATGTATGTATGTATCGTACACATAACAAAAAAAATCGCCCTTCAAAGCTCTCTTGTCTACTACTATTAAGTACAATTAGTAAATATGTATAAAAAAATATTTGATATCAGTATCATATAAGGTTATGATACTGATATCAAACCTTTATTTTTTTATGTTCCGCTCAATATGCCGGTGTGTATATTATAATAACAACACGCAATTGACATAATATATTGTTAACTAAGGCGCGAGTGTCTATGCATGTGTAGTGTGTGTGTATATATGTGCAGACCGGACTCGTGTCTTAACGATATTGCGACATTGAAATATTATTTTGACAAGCTATAGGAAATCAAGACCTAAACAATTGGTATAACAGTACTCCTATAACCCACGGCCATAATATTTAGGAAAGCAAATCACTAATAAAAAAGTGATGTGAACTTAAAACAATAAAGCTATATGTACAAACCGGTATTATTTATATATTTTTCATAATATACCACACAATAATTTTACTTATACTTAAACACTCTTAAAAATACATCTTATTATGTAGCTGCACTATTTATTTTTTTACTCACAGAGACACCCCTTGACTTTTTTGAGATATTGCCTCCTCCTTGTACTACCTTGAGTAAATGGGAAAGGAAATTTTCTCCAATTTGTAACATTAGATCTGAACAATCCGATATAGAATTCTAGTGTATTAAAAAATATGTATTTTCTTGTTAAGGAGGTAAAAATACGTTCGTATGAGTTGAAAAACAGGTTCGTCGCACGCTATACGGAAAATATATTGAATAAAATCGAAAATAAATCCTAGCAAAAAACTACGTTACATGACAAAGATGTAATAAATTACATTATATAGCCCATGTTAGATTAAACTCCTAGCTGGTTGTCATGAAAATAAACAAGAACAAAAGCTATAAATAGACGTAGCCTTCGTGAGTATGAACAAATAATAATTAATAGCGATTAGTGTGCGTATATAGAAAACTCGCAATTTCCGTTACGAAGTAGAAGTTTTATTTCATATATTGCTCACTATATCCTTATGTATTATAAAACACAGTCACATTACTGCTGCTGTCTGTCTGTTCGCAATAAACATCTAACAACTGGTCGGATAATCACGCAGTTCACTAATTGATTTAGTGATTCACGAGGAAGGTTAGTTTACAATTTGTTAAGGTTTTATGTTATTGGTTGAAATATAACAAAACAATGAGTGGTGGGATGTTCCTTTTTTATATAACTCAAAAAAGGTTTACTACGGCATATATGTATCCATTTTATAAGAATAGCTCATTATACTCCTTCTATCTATTAAAAAAAAAATCAAGTACGATGTGATAATTGGAAAGTTATTCAGGCAGATATAATATTAATGCTTATTAATTGAAATATGTGTGTTACTTTTAATTATGATCTTTTACACTATAGACTAATATCTTAAGAGTTATAGCAAATAATTAAGCCGCGGGAAATTTTTATTAATCAAAATTTGATCGAATAACCTAGGAGTACATACAAATATTGTACCACTCTAGCTGAAAACCTACAAATGGTGATTCCGTTTGATGCCTTATAGAAAACAATCAGATCTACTCGTTTATTAAACTGTCCTAAATTTTATCGTATTTCAGGGACCAGTCTTGTACAATTATGCTCATTAAAATTAAACTAACCAAATTAAATGGCAAAACGAAAATAATGTACCCAATTAAATTAATGTTATTTACAGTACTCGTTTTGTGGGCGTTATGATTGGTGATGAGTCAGCTTGGAGACCAATAACCTCCTTCTGCGAGGCTGTCATCCTGCAGAAGGAAGAACCAAACAGGGATAGGGAGCTTATGGCAGACGCTACGCCCTCTCGGCGAAAGAGGGGGGGCGCTAGGCGCCGCAATTTTGCTCGCCTCTCTCTCAACTAAACCCAGAAGTCGGATTCATTCGGGGCGCGAGACCTGAATGCGTAAACAGACATCTGTACCCCAACACCTGGATGACGAGGGTTCCGATGGGTTTTAGTGCGTATCATGGTACAAACAGCGAGTCCCACACTCCCGGATGTAAGATTTACTTCTTCCGTCGTGCATAAAGCATTTCCCAGCTGAAAAAGAAGTGTGATTGCACCCAGGCTAACCTATAACATAACAAACGAACCTCAATTACGGTTATACTAAGATGGTAAGCTACTATTTTATTTAAGACCAATTTCAAATATGAAAAAAAGTTGGTTACTTCTAGGTTTCTACATTATATCAAATCTGGATTTTCTCAATTCTCAAAATTAAAAAAAGTTAAAAATGAAGTTTTCTGATATAATTCAAGTCGGTAGTACCAAACTCATAACTACCAATGCATTTAAAGATATTTTTGCATAAAGGTCAAAAACTATAAGCATACCGTAACATGTTGACATTTTTAAATAAAAATAGTGCTTCAAAAATAACGAAATGGAAAAAAGTTAATGGACATATTTGACGATGCTTTACAATGTTTTGGCAGCATCGTATGCGCGTTGGGGCTAAAAATATTAACACGTAAAAATGCTTTTATAAAGAAAGAGGCTAATTGGCTGATGCTTGTAGTCATAATGAAAAATGCGAAATAGGAACTGTTGCGTACGAATTTAAACACAATTCATTAAAATAGAAAAGGAATTTAACCTACAATGGTATTTTATATTTTCTGCACATGAGTACAAAAATATGAAATATGATAGATAGAGGTCATGTTAATTCTGTGCATGATATCAAAACTGTTTATACTAGTATATATTGGTCATTAATCTATACAGATGCTTTACAGGTTTAGGTTTTACAAAATGGCAAAAATGACACTTCGGCTATTAAACAATGAATACACTTGATGACGATTAAAAAGAGCTTGTTAACTTTATATTTTTAAATGACATTTAGACAAGAGTTTCCAGTTTCCAGACAAGAGTTTCATTTCAAACACTGTATAGAGATGAAGAGATTCTGGGACATCGGAATAGGAACGCTTATTCGCTTAGCAGTGTAACCTTTACGATAGGACTTTTCAATTTTCACCAACACAACCTTTCTCCAACTTAATATTGCCCAACTGAAGACGGAAGCCCGAATACTGATGACCAAAGCATTGAGCTTGGATAAACCGAACCACTGAACCCTCAACCATATCAAAGCACTGTAGAACTAAAGACCTGATACTTCAAGAGCCGAACACTGAAACCTGACGGTGGAAATTCTGAACGCTGAAGACATGAACCCTCAAAAACTAAAGACCTGAACCTCCAACAAATCGAAGCCCCAATAACGTTATACAGTTTACTGAACCTGGAGGACTATGTGAACCCTTTCAATCCCTCACCAACATCTCTGCTCAAAAAGGCAAATACATGTTATCTTCACAGTAAACGAGGTTTGTTATTAATCTATTTGCATGTTAGGGCTTGCCCTGCATGATACGAGACAAGTCCCAAAATTTTATGCAGAATTTTTATCCAAAATTTTATCTCTTATTAAATGTGTAAAATATCTTAAGGTAAACTGAAAAAATTAAAGCAATTAATCTTAAAGGAACCTTTACAACGAATAATTGAAAGGCTGTACCGTCACAAGATATTTTGATTATTTTATATTAATATATAAAATGTATATTATTTCGCTATAGCCTTATTTCCGGATGATAAGGCAAGGTCACAAACGAATTATTCTTTGTTAATCGATAATAATTTATGCAAATTCCCACTCGTGTTTAAAGATGTCAAGAAATAACTACCTATAATGGCCGACCGTCACTAATGTGTGAAGGACATATTCGACGAGACCAACACGTAACTCGGTATAATAGTTATTTTAAATGCAGTTATTATAAACATTCTATTCATTTTTACGAGTTGCTGTTTAAACACCGTTAAATCCGAAGTAGTTTTGTACTAACAATAAGATGCTTCAATTTTTGCCACAGTATTTCAATCTCGCATGCGAGACGTTGAGAGTTACCAAAGCCATCACCCATAAGATCCAAGTTTTTATAAACCGTTGCCTCAGACAGATTCAAGGAATTTTCTGGCCCGACAAGATTTCCTGAGCAGATGCCATGAAATACCTGTCGGAAATGAAATCCTGCGCCGCAAGTGGACCTCGATAAGCCACAGTCTCCGAAGAGGACCTGTACATATCCCCAGACAGGCGCTGGAATGGACTCCTCAGGGAAAGCGGAAGCGTGGGCGACCCAGACAAACCTGGAGGCGCTCTGTGGCGGCGGATATGACAAAAATCGGAAAAACTTGGCCCGAGATAAAGAGCATGGCCCAAAACAAACGACGATGGCGGAGCACTATGGACGCCCTATGCCCCATCTAGGGGGCTCAGGATTTTAATATTACAATCTAGTTCTTGACTGAGGTCATGTTTCGCCATAAACCTATTTACATTTCATTTACACTTTAATCTATAGCTATAAATAATATTAAAATAATATATAATGGTAATATATTAAATCAAATCAAATCAAAATATCTTTATTCAAGTAGGGATATTACAGCACTTTTGAATCGTCAATTTTTTTTTCTTTTCTTTTCTACACTCTAATTCTAATGTATGTCTGATGATGATACTCCAGAACGACTTAAAATCTAAAGTTACGAGAGTTCCTTCGCGCCCTGATCCGAGAAGAGCCCACAACAAACTCAGTCGGGTGTTTTGTTTTTTTTTTTGTTATCATCATTACAATATCATATTAGTTTATTATATTTCAATTCCAATTAGAGCAGTTCGTTCACTCCCACGCGTTTCTATCGTCTAAGTACTCTTGCAACTTATAATACGATTTTTCTATCAACTTTCTTTTAACAAAGACTTTGAATTTATTAATTGACATTTCTAAAACGTCTTGTGGGAGTTTATTATAGAAACGTATACAGTTACCCTTAAATGAGTTGTTAATTTTATGCAGCCTACTAGAATTTACAACAAGTTTGTTTTTGTTTCGTAAGTTATATGATGTACATTCACTCTTTTTATTAAAAGAGTCAATGTTTTTATGTACATACAACAAGTTTTCTAATATATATACGCAGTGAACTGTCATTATGTTAACTGCCTTGAATTTGTTTCTTAGCGACTCTCTTGGACCCATATTGTAAATCGCACGAACGGCCCTTTTCTGCAGCACAAATATTGCATCTATATCAGCAGCATTACCCCAAAGTAG